>CANTAL010000101.1:0-600000 GCA_947650365.1 Chamaelirium japonicum
GAATTAGAATGGATCATACGAATGAATAAGAATGGATCGTACGAATGAAATAGAATGGATTGTACGAATGAATTAGAATGGATCGTACAAATGAATTAGAATGGATCATACGAATGAATTAGAATGGATCATACGAATGAGTAAGAATGGAACGTACAAATGAAATAGAATGGATTGTACGAATGAATTAGAATGGATCGTACGAATGAATTAGAATGGATCGTGTGAAAGAATTAGAATGCATTGTATGAATGAATTAGAATGGATCGTATGAATGAATTAGAATGGATCGTGCGAATGAATTCGAATGGATCGCATGATCCATTCGAATAGAATGGATCGTATGAATGAATTAGAATGGATCGGGCGAATGAATTAGAATGGATTGTAGGAATGAATTAGAATGGATCGTATGAATGAATTAGAATGGATCGTATGAATGAATTAGAATGGATCGGGCGAATGAATTAGAATGGATCGTACGAATGAATTAGAATGGATCGTACGAATGAATTAGAATGGATCATACGAATGAATTAGAATGGATCATACGAATGAATCGTACGAATGAAACAGAATGGATCGTATGAATGAATTAGAATGGAACGTGCGAATGAATTAGAATGGATCGTACGAATGAATTAGAATGAATCGTACGAATGAAATAGAATAGATTGTATGAATGAATTAGAATGGATACATTCATGCGAATGAATTAGAATGGATCAGACGATTGAATTAGAATGGATCATACGATTCATTCTAATTTATTCGTACAATCCATTCTAATACATTCGTACGATTCATGCTAATTCATTCGCACGATCCATTCTAATTCATTCGTACGATCCATTCTTATTCATTCATACGATCCATTCTATTTCATTCGCACAATCGATTCTAATTCATTCATACAATCCATTCTAATTCATTCGTATGATCCATTCTAACTCATTCGGTGGATCCATTCTAATTCATTCGTACGATCCATTCTAATTCATTCCCACGATCCCTTCTAATTTATTCGTACGATCCATTCTAATTCATTCGTACGATCTATTCTAATTCATTCGCACGAATGTAACCATTCTAATTCATTCATACAATTCATTCTAATTAATTCATATGAGCTATTCTAATTCATTCGTACCATCCATTCTAATTCATTCACACGAATGTATCCATTCTAATTCATTCATATGATCCATTCTAATTCATTCGTACGATCCATTCTAATTCACTCATACGATCCATTCTAATACATTCATACGATCCATTCTAATTCATTTGCACGAATATATCCATTCTAATTCCTTCGTACGATCCATTCTAATTCCTTCGTACGATCCATTCTAATTCATTCGTACGATCTATTCTATTTCATTCGTACGACCCATTCTTACTCATTTGTACGATCCATTCTAATTCATTCGTACGATCCATTCTAATTCATTCGCACGATCCATTCTAATTCATTCATAGGATCCATTCTAATTCATTCATACGATCTATTCTAATTCTTTCGCACGAATGTATCCATTCTAATTCATTCGCACGAATGTATCCATTCTAATTCATTCGTACGATCCATTCTAATTCATTCGTACGATCCATTCTAATTCATTAATATGATCCATTCTAATTCATTCGTACGATCCATTCTAATTCATATGCACAAAGGTATCCATTCTAATCCATTCGTAGGATCCATTCTAATCCATTCGTACGATCCATTCTAATTCATTCGTACGATCCATTCTAATTCATTCGCTCGAATGTATCCATTCTAATCCATTCGTACGATCCATTCTAATCCATTCGTACGATCCATTCTAATTCATTCGCATGAATGTAACCATTCTAATTCATTCATTTGATCCATTCTAATTCATTTGTACGATCCATTCTAATTCACTCGTCCGATCCATTCTAATTTATTCGCACGAATGTATCCATTCTAATTCATTCGTACGATCCATTCTAATTCATTCGTACGATCCATTCTAATTTATTCGTAAGATCCATTCTAATTCATTAGTACGATCCATTCTAATTCATTCGTATGATCCATTCTAATTCATTCGCACGAATGTATCCATTCTAGTTCATCGTACGATCCATTCTAATTCATTCGTACGATCCATTCTAATTCATTCGCACGATCCATTCTAATTCATTCGTACGATCAATTCTAATTCATTCGTGCAATCCATTCTATTTCATTCGTACGATCCGTTCTTACTCATTCGTACGATCCATTCTAATTCATTCACATGAATGTATCCATTCGTACGAATGAATTAGAATAGATTGTACGAATGAATTAGAATGGATCGTACGATGGAATTAGAATGGATTGTACGAATGAATTAGAATGGATCGTACGAATGAATTAGAATGGATCGTACGAAGGAATTAGAATGGATCGTACGAATGAATTAGAATGGATCGTACGATTGAATTAGAATGGATCATACGAATGAGTAAGAATGGATCGTATGAATGAATTAGATTGGATCGTACGATCCATTCTAATTCATTAGCATGGATCGTGCTAATGTATTAGAATGGAATATACGAATGAATTAGAATGGATCGTAGAATGGATCGTACGAATAAATTAGAATGGATCGTACGAATGAATTAGAATAGATCATAGGAATGAATTAGAATGGATCGTGTAAATGAATTAGAATAGACACATTCGTGCAAATGAATTAGAATGGATCGTGCGAATGAATTACAATGGATCGTACGAATGAATTAGAATGGATATATTTGAATGAGTAAATTAGAATGGATCATACGAATGAATTAGAATGGATCGTACGAATGAATTAGAATGGATAGTGCGAATGAATTAGAATCGATCGTACGAATGAATTAGATTGGATCGAACGAATGAATTAGAATGGATCATACGAATGAGTAAGAATGGATCGTACGAATGAATTAGAATGGATCGTACGAATGAATTAGAATGGATCGTACAAATAAATTAGAATGGATACATTCGTCCGAATGAATTAGAATGGATCATACGAATGAGTAAGAATGGATCGTACGAATGAAATAGAATAGATTGTACGAATGAATTAGAATGGATCCAACGAATGAATTATAATGGATCGTGTGAAAGAATTTGAATGGATTGTATGAATGAATTAGAATGGATCGTATGAATGAATTAGAATGGATCGTGCGAATGAATTCGAATGGATCGTACGAATTCATTCTAATTCATTCATATAATCCATTCTAATTCTTTCACACGATCCATTCTAATTCATTCGTACGTTCCATTCTAATTCATTAGCACGATCCATGCTAATTCATTCGTTCGATCATTTCTAATTCATTAGCACGATCCATTCTAATCCATCCGTAGGATCCATTTTAATCCATTCGTACGATCCATTCTAATTCATTCGTACGATCCATTCTAATTCATTCGCTCAAATGTATCCATTCTAATCCATTCATACGATCAATTCTAATCCATTCGTCCGATCCATTCTAATTCATTCGCATGAATGTAACCATTCTAATTCATTCATTTGATCGATTCTAATTCATTCGTACGATCCATTCTAATTCATTCGTCCGATCCATTCTAATTCATTCGCACGAATGTATCCATTCTAATTCATTCGTACGATCCATTCTAATTCATTCGTACGATCCATTCTAATTCATTCGTAAGATCCATTCTAATTCATTCGTACGATCCATTCTAATTCATTCGTACGATCCATTCTAATTCATTCGCACGAATATATCCATTCTAGTTCATTCGTACGATCCATTCTAATTCATTCGTACGATCCATTCTAATTCATTCGCACGATCCATTCTAATTCATTCGTATGATCAATTCTAATTCATTCGTACGAATGTATCCATTCTAATTCATTCGTATGATCCTGAATTAGAATGGAATGTACAAATGAATTAGAATGGATACCTTTGTGCATATGAATTAGAATGGATCGTACGAATGAATTAGAATGGATCATATTAATGAATTAGAATGGATCGTACGAATGAATTAGAATGGATACATTCGTGCGAATGAGTTAGAATGGATCGTGCACGAATGTATCCATTCTAATTCATTCGTACGATCCATTCTAATTCATTAATATGATCCATTCTAATTCATTCGTACGATCCATTCTAATTCATATGCACAAAGGTATCCATTCTAATCCATTTGTAGGATCCATTCTAATCCATTCGTACGATCCATTCTAATTCATTCGTACGATCCATTCTAATTCATTCGCTCGAATGTATCCATTCTAATCCATTCGTACGATCCATTCTAATCCATTCGTACGATCCATTCTAATTCATTCGCATGAATGTAACCATTCTAATTCATTCATTTGATCCATTCTAATTCATTCGTACGATCCATTATAATTCATTAGCACGATCCATGCTAATTCATTCGTTCGATCAATTCTAATTCAATAGCACGATCCATTCTAATTCATTCGTACGATCAATTCTAATTCATTCGCACGATCCATTCTAATTCATTCAAAGGATCCATTCTAATTCATTCATACGATCTATTCTAATTCTTTCGCACGAATGTATCCATTCTAATTCATTCGTATGATCCATTCTAATTCATTCGCACGATCCATTCCAATTCAGTCGCACGATCAATTCCAATTCATTCGCACGAATGTATCCATTCTAATTCATTCATACGATCCATTCTAATTCATTCATAGGATCCATTCTAATTCATTCATACAATCCATTCTAATTCATTCGCACGAATGTATCCATTCTAATTCATTCGTACGATCAGTTCAAATTCATTCACAAAATCTATTCTAATTCATTCATATGATCCATTCTAATTCATTCACACGAATGTATCCACTCTAATTCATTCATACGATCCATTCTAATTCATTCGTACGATCCATTCTAATTCACTCATACGATCCATTCTAATACATTCATACGATCCATTCTAATTCATTTGCACAAATATATCCATTCTAATTCATTCGTACGATCCATTCTAATTCCTTCGTACGATCCATTCTAATTCATTCGTACGATCTATTCTATTTCATTCGTACGATCCATTCTTACTCATTCGTACGATACATTCAAATTCCTTCGTATGATCCATTCTAATTCATTCGTACAATCCATTCTAATTCATTCGTACAATCTATTCTAATTCATTCGTACGAATGGATACATTCGTGTGAATGAATTAGAATGGATCGTACGAATGAGTAAGAATGGATCGTACGAATGAAATAGAATGGATTGCACGAATGAATTAGAATGGATCGTACAAATGAATTAGAATGGATCGTGTGAAAGAATTAGAATGGATTGTATGAATGAATTAGAATGGATCGTACGAATGAATTAGAATGGATCGTACGAAGGAATTAGAACGGATCGTATGAATGAATTAGAATGGATCGTACGAATGAATTAGAATAGATCGTATGAATGAATTAGAATGGATCGTATGAAGGAATTAGAATAGATCGTACGAATGAATTAGAATGGATATATTCGTGCAAATGAATTAGAAAGGATCGTTTGAATGTATTAGAATGGATCGTATGAGTGAATTAGAATGGATCGTACGAATGAATTAGAATGGATCGTATGAATGAATTAGAATGGATACATTTGTGTGAATGAATTAGAATGGATCGTATGAATGAATTAGAATAGATTTTGTGAATGAATTAGAACTGATCGTACGAATGAATTAGAATGGATACATTCGTGCGAATGAATTAGAATGGATTGTATGAATGAATTAGAATGGATCGTACGAATGAACTAGAATGGATACATTCGTGCGAATGAATTAGAATGGATCGTACGAATGAATTAGAATGGATCGTACGAATGAATTAGAATGGATCTTACGAATGAATTAGAATGGATCGTACGAATGAATTAGAATGGATCGTACGAATGAATTAGAATGGATACATTCGTGTGAATGAATTAGAATGGATCGGACGAATGAATTAGAATGGATCGTACGAATGAATTAGAATGGATCGTACGAATAAATTAGAATGGATACATTCGTCCGAATGAATTAGAATGGATCATACGAATGAGTAAGAATGGATCGTACGAATGAAACAGAATAGATTGTACGAATGAATTAGAATGGATCCTACGAATGAATTAGAATGGATCATGTGAAAGAATTAGAATGGATTGTATGAATGAATTAGAATGGATCGTATGAATGAATTAGAATGGATCGTGCGAATGAATTCGAATGGATCGTACGAATTCATTCTAATTCATTCATACAATCCATTCTAATTCTTTCACACGATCCATTCTAATTCATTCGTACGTTCCATTCTAATTCATTAGCACGATCCATGCTAATTCATTCGTTCGATCAATTCTAATTCATTAGCACGATCCATTCTAATTCATTCGTACGATCCATTCTAATTCATTCGCACGATCCATTCTAATTCATTCATACAATCCATTTAGATTCATTCGCACAAATGTATCCATTCAAATTCATTCGTACGATCCATTCTAATTCATTCGCACGAATATATCCATTCTAATTCATTCGTACGATCAGTTCTAATTCATTCACAAAATCTATTCTAATTCACTCATACGATCCATTCTAATTCATTCACACGAATGTATCCATTCTAATTCATTCATACGTTCCATACTAATTCATTCGTACGATCCATTCTAATTCACTCATACGATCTATTCTAATACATTCATACGATCCATTCTAATTCATTTGCACGAATATATCCATTCTAATTCATTCATACGATCCATTCTAATTCCTTCGTACGATCCATTCTAATTCATTCGTACGATCTATTCTATTTCATTCGTACGATCCATTCTTACTCATTCGTACGATCCATTCTAATTCATTCGTCCGATCCATTCTAATTCATTCGCACGAATGTATCCATTCTAATTCATTCGTTCGATCAATTCTAATTCATTAGCACGATCCATTCTAATTCATTCGTACGATCCATTCTAATTCATTCGCACGATCCATTCTAATTCATTCATAGGATCCATTCTAATTCATTCATACGATCCTTTCTAATTCATTCGTATGATCTATTCTAATTCATTCGCACAATCCATTCTAATTCATTCGTACGATCCATTATTACTCATTGGTACGATCCATTCTAATTCATTCGCACAAATGTGTCCATTCTAATTCATTCGTACGAATCCATTCTAATTCATTCGTACAATCTATTCTATTTCATTTGTACGATTCATTCTTACTCATTCGTATGATCCATTCTAATTCATTCGGACGAATGTATCCATTCTAATTTATTCGTACGATCCATTCTAATTCATTCATACGATCCATTCTAATTCATTCGTCCGATCCATTCTAATTCATTCGCACGAATGTATCCATTCTAATTCATTCGTATGATCCATTCTAATTCATTCGTACGATCCATTCTAATTCATTCGTACGATCCATTCTAATTCATTCGTACGATCCATTCTAATTCATTCGCACGAATGTATCCATTCTAACTCATTCGTACAATCCATTCTATTTCATTCATACGATCCATTCTTACTCATTCGTATAATCCATTCTAATTCATTCGTACGATCCATTCTAATTTATTCGTACGATCCATTCTAATTCATTCGTACGATCCATTCTAATTCATTCGCACGATCCATTCTAATTCATTCATACGATCCATTCTAATTCATTCCTACAATCCATTCTAATTCATTCGCCCGATCCATTCTAATTCATTCATACGATCCATTCTATTCGAATGGATCATGTGATCCATTCGAATTCATTCGCACGATCCATTCTAATTCATTCATACGATCCGTTCTAATTCATTCATACAATGCATTCTAATTCTTTCACACGATCCATTCTAATTCATTCGTACGATCCATTCTAATAAATTCGTACGATCCATTCTAATTCATTTGTACGATCCATTCTAATTCATTCGTACAATCCATTCTATTTTATTCGTACGATCCATTCTTACTCATTCGTATGATCCATTCTAATTCATTCGCACGAATGTATCCATTCTAATTCATTCATACAATCCATTCTAATTCATTCCGTACGATCCATTCTAATTCATTCGTACGATCGTTCGAATGAATTAGAATGGATCGTACGAATGTATTAGAATAGATTGTGCGAATGAATTAGAATGGATCGTACGAATGAATTAGAATGGATCGTACGAATGAATTAGAATGGATCATACGAATGAGTAAGAATGGATCGTACGAATGAATAAGAATGGATCGTACGAATGAATTAGAATGGATCGTACGAATGAATTAGAATAGATCGTACGAATGAATTAGAATGGATCGTACGAATAAATTGGAATGGATACATTCGTCCGAATGAATTAGAATGGATCATACGAATGAGTAAGAATGGATCGTACGAATGAAATAGAATAGATTGTACGAATGAATTAGAATGGATCCTACGAATGAATTAGAATGGATCGTGTGAAAGAATTAGAATGGATTGTATGAATGAATTAGAATGGATCGTATGAATGAATTATAATAGATCGTGCGAATGAATTCGAATGGATCGTACGAATTCATTCTAATTCATTCATACAATCTATTCTAATTCTTTCACACGATCCATTCTAATTCATTCGTACGTTCCATTCTAATTCATTAGCACGATCCATGCTAATTCATTCGTTCGATCAATTCTAATTCATTAGCACGATCCATTCTAATTCATTCGTACGATCCATTCTAATTAATTCGCACGATCCATTCTAATTCATTCATAGGATCCATTCTAATTCATTCATACGATCTATTCTAATTCTTTCGCACGAATGTATCCATTCTAATTCATTCGCATGAATGTATCCATTCTAATTCATTCGTACGATCCATTCTAATTCATTTGTACGATCCATTCGAATTCATTCGCACGATCCATTCTAATTCATTCGCACGAATGTATCCATTCTAGTTCATTCGTACGATCCATTCTAATTCATTTGTACGATCCATTCTAATTCATTCGCACGATCCATTCTAATTCATTCGTACGATCCATTCTAATTCATTCATACGATCCATTCTAATTCATTCGTACGATCCATTCTAATTCATTCGTATAATTTATTCTAATTCATTCGTACGAATGGATACATTCGTGTGAATGACTTAGAATGGATCGTACGAATAAGTAAGAATGGATCGTACGAATGAAATAGAATGGATTGCACGAATGAATTAGAATGGATCGTACGAATGAATTAGAATGGATCGTGTGAAACAATTAGAATGGATTGTATGAATGAATTAGAATGGATCGTACGAAGGAATTAGAATGGATCGTACGAATGAATTATAATGGATCGTACGAATGAATTAGAATAGATCGTACGAATGAATTAGAATAGATCGTACGATGAATTAGAATGGATCGTGTGAAAGAATTAGAATGGATCGTACGAATGAATTAGAATGGATCGTGCGAATGAATTAGAATGGATCGTACGAATGAATTAGAATGGATCGTGCTAATGAATTAGAATTGATCGAACGAATGAATTAGCATGGATTGTGCATTCGTACGATCCATTCTAATTCATTCGTAAGATCCATTCCTATTCATTCATACGATCCATTCTAATTCATTCGTACGATCCATTCTAATTCATTCGCACGAATGTATCCATTCTAGTTTATTAGTACGATCCATTCTAATTCATTCGTACGATCCATTCTAATTCATTCATACGATCTATTCTAATTCATTCATACAATCCATTCTAATTCTTTCACACGATCCATTCTAATTCATTCGTACGATCCATTCTAATTCATTCGCACAATCCATTTTATTTCATTCGTACGATCCATTCTTACTCATTCATATGATCCATTCTAATTCATTCGCACGAATGTATCCATAATGGATCATACGAATGAGTAAGAATGGATCGTACGAATAAAATAGAATGGCTTGTGCGAATGAATTAGAATAGACCATATGAATGAATTAGAATGGATACATTCGTGCGAATGAATTAGAATGGATCGGACGAGTGAATTAGAATGGATCGTACGAATGAATTAGAATGGATCGTACGAATAAATTAGAATGGATAGATTCGTCCGAATGAATTAGAATGGATCATACGAATGAGTAAGAATGGATCGTACGAATGAAATAGAATAGATTGTACGAATGAATTAGAATGGATCCTACGAATGAATTAGAATAGATCGTGTGAAAGAATTAGAATAGATTGTATGAATGAATTAGAATGAATTCGTACGATCCATTCGAATTCATTCGCACGATCCATTCTAATTCATTCATACGATCCATTCTAATTCATTCATACAATCCATTCTAATTCTTTCACAGGATCCATTCTAATTCATTCGTAGGATCCATTCTAATTCATTCGTACAATCTATTCTATTTCATTCGTACGATCCATTCTTACTCATTCGTATGATCCATTCTAATTCATTCGGACGAATGTATCCATTCTAATTTATTCGTACGATCCATTCAAATTCATTCGTACGATCCATTCTAATTCATTCGTACGATCCATTCTAATTCATTCGTCCGATCCATTCTAATTCATTCGCACGAATGTATCCATTCTAGTTCATTCGTACGATCCATTCTAATTCATTCGTACGATCCATTCTAATTCATTCGTAAGATCCATTCTAATCCATTCGTACGATCCATTCTAATTCATTCGTACGATCTATTCTAATTCATTCGCACGAATGTATCCATTCTAGTTCATTCGTACGATCCATTCTAATTCATTCGTACGACCCATTCTAATTCATTCGCACGATCCATTCTAATTCATTCGTACGATCCATTCTAATTCATTCATACGATCTATTCTAATTCATTCGTACGATCCATTCTAATTCATTCGCACAAATGTATCCATTCTAATTCATTCGTACGATCCATTCTAATTCATTCACACGATCCATTCTAATTCATTCGTACGATCCATTCTAATTCATTCGCACGATCTGTTCTTATTCATTCGCACATTTCATTCTAATTCATTCGCACGAATGTATCCATTCTAATTCATTCGTACGATCCATTCTAATTGATTCGTACGATCCATTCTAATTCATTCGTATGATCCATTCTAATTAATTCGTATGATCCATTCTAATTCATTCTTACGATCCATTCTAATTCATTCATACAATCCATTCTAATTCGTTCGCACGAATGTATCCATTCTAATTAATTCGTACGATCCATTCTAATTCATTCGTATGATCTATTCTTATTCATTTGCACGATCCAGTCTAATTGATTCGCACGATCCATTCTAATTCATTCGCACGAATGTATCCATTCTAATTCATTCGTACGATCCATTCTAATTCATTAATATGATCCATTCTAATTCATTCGTACGATCCATTCTAATTCATATGCACAAAGCTATCCATTCTAATCCATTCGTAGGATCCATTCTAATCCATTCGTATGATCCATTCTAATTCATTCGTACGATCCATTCTAATTCATTCGCTCGAATGTATCCATTCTAATCCATTCGTACGATCCATTCTAATCCATTCGTACGATCCATTCTAATTCATTCACATGAATGTAACCATTCTAATTCATTCATTTGATCCATTCTAATTCATTCGTACGATCCATTCTAATTCATCCATCCGATCCATTCTAATTCATTCCCACGAATGTATCCATTCTAATTCATTCGTACGATCCATTCTAATTCATTCGTACGATCCATTCTAATTCATTCGCACGAATGTATCCATTATAGTTCATTCGTACGATCCATTCTAATTCATTCGTACGATCTATTCTAATTCATTTGCACGATCCGTTCTAATTCATTCGTACGATCCATTCTAATTCATTCATACGATCCATTCTAATTCATTCGTACGATCCATTCTAATTCATTCATACAATCCATTCTAATTCATTCGTACGATCCATTCTAATTCACTCATACGATCCATTCTAATACATTCATACGATCCATTCTAATTCATTTGCACGAATATATCCATTCTAATTCATTCGTACGATCCATTCTAATTCCTTCGTTCGATCCATTCTAATTTATTCGTACGATCTATTCTAATTCATTCGTTTGACCTATTATTATTCATTCGCACGATCCAGTCTAATTGATTCGCACGATCCATTCTAATTCATTCGCACGAATGTATCCATTCTAATTCATTCGTACGATCCATTCTAATTCATTAATATGATCCATTCTAATTCATTCGCACGATCCATTCTAATTCATTCGTACGATCCTTTCTAATTCATTCGCACGATCTGTTCTTATTCATTCGCACAATCCATTCTAATTCATTCGCACGAATATATCCATTCTAATTCATTCGTACGATCCATTCTAATTCATTCGTACGATCCATTCTAATTCATTCGTATGATCCATTCTAATTAATTTGTATGATCCATTCTAATTCATTCGTACGATCCATTCTAATTCATTCATACAATCCATTCTAATTCATTCGCACGAATGTATCCATTCTAATTAATTCGTACGATCCATTCTAATTAATTCGTATGATCTATTCTTATTCATTCGCACGATCCAGTCTAATTGATTCGCACGATCCATTCTAATTCATTCGCACGAATGTATCCATTCTAATTCATTCGTACGATCCATTCTAATTCATTAATATGATCCATTCTAATTCATTCGTACGATCCATTCTAATTCATATGCACAAAGGTATCCATTCCAATCCATTCGTAGGATCCATTCTAATCCATTCGTACGATCCATTCTAATTCATTCGTACGATCCATTCTAATTCATTCGCTCGAATGTATCCATTCTAATCCATTCGTACGATCCATTCTAATCCATTCGTACGATCCATTCTAATTCATTCGCATGAATGTAACCATTCTAATTCATTCATTTGATCCATTCTAATTCATTCGTACGATCCATTCTAATTCATTCGTCCGATCCATTCTAATTCATTCGCACGAATGTATCCATTCTAATTCATTCGTACGATCCATTCTAATTCATTCGTACGATCCATTCTAATTCATTCGCACGAATGTATCCATTCTCATTCATTCGTACGATCCATTCTAATTCATTCATACGATCCATTCTAATTCATTCGCACGATCCATTCTAATTCATTCGTACGATCAATTCTAATTCATTCGCACGAATGTATCCATTCTAATTCATTCGTACGATCCTGAATTAGAATGGATCGTACGAATGAATTAGAATGGATACCTTTGTGCATATGTGGATCGTACGAATGAATTAGAATGGATCATATTAATGAATTAGAATGGATCGTACGAATGAATTAGAATGGATACATTCGTGCGAATGAATTAGAATGGATCGTGCACGAATGTATCCATTCTAATTCATTCGTACGATCCATTCTAATTCATTAATATGATCCATTCTAATTCATTCGTACGATCCATTCTAATTCATATGCACAAAGGTATCCATTCTAATCCATTCGTAGGATCCATTCTAATCCATTCGTACGATCCATTCTAATTCATTCGTACGATCCATTATAATTCATTCGCTCGAATGTATCCATTCGTACGATCCATTCTAATCCTTTCGTACGATCCATTCTAATTCATTCGCATGAATGTAACCATTCTAATTCATTCATTTGATCCATTCTAATTCATTCGTACGATCCATTCTAATTGATTCGTCCGATCCATTCTAATTCATTCGCACGAATGTATCCATTCTAATTCATTCGTACGATCCATTCTAATTCATTCGTACGATCCATTCTAATTCATTCGTAAGATCCATTCTAATTCATTCGTACGATCCATTCTAATTCATTCGTACGAATGTATCCATTCTAGTTCATTCGTACGATCCATTCTAATTCATTCGTACGATCCATTCTAATTCATTCGTACGATCCATTCTAATTCTTTCACACGATCCATTCTAATTCATTCGTATGATCCATTCTAATTCATTCGTACGACCTATTCTAATTCATTCGTACGATCCATTCTAATTCATTCGTACGATCCATTCTAATTCCTTCGTACGATCCATTCTAATTCATTCATACAATCCATTCTAATTCTTTCACACGATCCATTCTAATTCATTCATACGATCCATTCTAAATTTATTCGTGCAATCCATTCTATTTCATTCGTACGATCCATTCTTACTCATTCGTACGATCCATTCTAATTCATTCACACGAATGTATCCATTCGTACGAATGAATTAGAATAGATTGTACGAATGAATTAGAATGGATCGTACGAATGAATTAGAATGGATCATACGAATGAATTAGAATGGATCAACCGAAGGAATTAGAATGGATCGTACGAATGAATTAGAATGGATCGTATGAATGTATTAGAATGGATCGTATGAGTGAATTAGAATGGATCGTACGAATAAATTTAAATGGATTGTATGAATGAATTAGAATGGATCGTACGAATGAATTAGAATGGATCGTATGAATGAATTAGAATGGATCGTACGAATGAATTAGAATGGATCGTGCGAATGAATTAGAATGGATCGTACGAATGAATAAGAATGGATCGTACGAATGAATACATTCGTGCGAATGAATTAGAATGGATCGTACGAATGAATTAGAATGGATAGTACGAATGAATTAGAATGGATCTTACGAATGAATTAGAATGGATCGTACGAATAAATTAGAATGGATACATTCGTGCGAATGAATTAGAATGGATCGGACGAATGAATTAGAATGGATCGTACGAATGAATTAGAATGGATCAAATGAATGAATTAGAATGGTTACATTCATGCGAATGAATTAGAATGGATCGTACGAATGGATTAGAATGGATCGTACGAATGGATTAGAATGGATACATTCGAGCGAATGAATTAGAATGGATCATACGAATGAATTAAAGTGGATCGTACGAATGGATTAGAATGGATCCTACGAATGGATTAGAATGGATACCTTTGTGCATATGAATTAGAATGGATCGTACGAATGAATTAGAATGGATCATATTAATGAATTAGAATGGATCGTACGAATGAATTAGAATGGATACATTCGTGCGAATGAATTAGAATGGATTGTATGAATGAATTAGAATGGATCGTACGAATGAATTAGAATGGATCATACGAATTAATTAGAATGGATCATACGAATGAATTAGAATGGATCGTACGAATGAATTAGAATGGATACATTCGTGCGAATGAATTAGAATGGATTGTGCGAATGAATAAGAACAGATCGTGCGAATGAATTAGAATGGATCGTACGAATGAATTAGAATGGATCGTGCAAATGAATTAGAATGGATCGTACGAATGAATTAGAATGGATACATTTGTGCGAATGAATTAGAATGGATCGTACGAATGAATTAGAATGGATCGTATGAATGAATTAAAATGGATCGTACGAATGAATTAGAATGGATCGTGCGAATGAATTAGAATGGATCGTACGAATGAATTAGAATGGATCGTACGAATGAACTAGAATGGATACATTCGTGCGAATGAATTAGAATGGATCGTACGAATGAATTAGAATGGATCGTATGAATGAATTAGAATGGATCTTATGAATGAATTAGAATGGCATTCGTACGATCCATTCTAATTCATTCACACGAATGTATCCATTCGTACGAATGAATTAGAATAGATTGTACGAATGAATTAGAATGGATCGTACGAATGAATTAAAATGGATCATATGAATGAATTAGAATGGATCATATGAATGAATTAGAATGGATCGTACGAATGAATTAGAATGGATCGTGCGAATGAATTAGAATGGATCATACGAATGAATTAGAATGGATCGTACGAATGAACTAGAATGGATACATTCGTGCGAATGAATTAGAATGGATCGTACGAATGAATTAGAATGGATCGTACGAATGAATTAGAATGGATCGTACGAATAAATTAGAACGGATCATACGAATGAATTAGAATGGATCATACGAATGAGTAAGAATGGATCGTACGAATGAAATAGAATGGATTGTACGAATGAATTAGAATGGATCGTATGAATGAATTAGAATAGATCGTACGAATGAAATAGAATGGATCGTACGAATGAAATAGAATGGATTGTACGAATGAATTAGAATGGATCGTGCGAATGAATTCGAATGGATCGTACAAATTAATTAGAATGGATCGTACGAATGAATTAAAATGGATACATTCGTGCGAATGAATTAGAATAGATACATTCTTGCGAAAGAATTAGAATAGATCGTATGAATGAATTAGAATGGATCCTATGAATGAATTAGAATGGATCGTGCGAATGAATTAGAATGGATCGTACGAATGAATTAGAATGGATCGTGCTAATGAATTAGAATTGATCGAACGAATGAATTTGCATGGATCGTGCTAATGAATTAGAATGGAACGTATGAATGAATTAGAATGGATCGTGTGAAAGAATTAGAATGGATTGTATGAATGAATTAGAATGAATTCGTACGATCCATTCGAATTCATTCGCACGATCCATTCTAATTCATTAATACGATCCATTCTAATTCATTCATACAATCCATTCTAATTCTTTCACACGATCCATTCTAATTCATTCGTAGGATCCATTCTAATTCATTCGTACAATCTATTCTATTTCATTCGTACGATCCATTCTTACTAATTTGTATGATCCATTCTAATTCATTCGGACGAATATATGCATTCTAATTTATTCGTACGATCCATTCTAATTCATTCGTACGATCCATTCTTATTTATTCGTACGATCCATTCTTACTCATTCGTATGATCCATTCTAATTCATTCGTACGATCCATTCTAATTCATTCGCACAATCTATTCTAATTTATTTGTACGATCCATTCTAATTCATTCGTACGATCGTACGAATGAATTAGAATGGATCGTACGGAATGAATTAGAATGGATTGTATAAATGAATTAGAATGGATACATTCGTGCGAATGAATTAGAATGGATCATACGAATGAGTAAGAAAGGATCGTACGAATGAAATAGAATGGATTGTACGAATGAATTAGAATGGATCGTACAAATGAATTAGAATGGATCGTACGAATGAATTAGAATGGATCATACGAATGAGTAAGAATGGATCGTACAAATGAAATAGAATGGATTGTACGAATGAATTAGAATGGATCGTACGAAAGAATTAGAATGGATCGTGTGAAAGAATTAGAATGCATTGTATGAATGAATTAGAATGGATCGTATGAATGAATTAGAATGGATCGTGCGAATGAATTCGAATGGATCGCATGATCCATTCGAATAGAATGGATCGTATGAATGAATTAGAATGGATCGGGCGAATGAATTATAATGGATTGTAGGAATGAATTAGAATGGATCGTATGAATGAATTAGAATGGATCGTGCGAATGAATTAGAATGGATCGTACGAATGAATTAGAATGGATCGTACGAATGAATTAGAATGGATCATACGAATGAATTAGAATGGATCGTACGAATGAGTAAGAATGGATCATACGAATGAAATTGAATGGATTGTACGAATGAATTAGAATGGATACATTCATGCGAATGAATTAGAATGGATCGTACGAATGAATTAGAATGGATCGTACGAATGAATTAGAATGCATCGTACGAAAGAATTAGAATGGATATATTCGTGCAAATGAATTAGAATGGATCGTACGAATAAATTAGACTGGATCGTACGAATGAATTTGAATGGATACATTTGTGCGAATGAATCTAAATGGATTTTATGAATGAATTACAATGGATCGTACGAATGAATTAGAATGGATTGTACGAATGAATTAGAATAGCTCATACGAATGAATTAGAATGAATCGTATGAATGAATTAGAATGGTTACATTCGTGCGAATGAATTAGAATAGATCGTACGAATGAATTAGAATGGATCGTACGAATAAATTAGAATGGATCGTGGGAATGAATTAGAATGGATTGTATGAATGAATTAGAATGGATCCACCGAATGAGTTAGAATGGATCATACGAATGAATTAGAATGGATTGTGCGAATGAATTAGAATGGATCGTATGAATGAATAAGAATGGATCGTACGAATGAATTAGAATGGATCGTGCGAATGAATTAGCATGAATCGTACGAATGTATTAGAATGGATCGTACGAATAAATTAGAATGAATCGTACGATCCATTCAAATTCATTCATACGATCCATTCTAATTCATTCGCACGAATGTATCCATTTAGTTCCTTCGTACGATCCATTCTAGTTCATTCGTACGATCCATTCTAATTCATTTGTATGATCCATTCTAATTCAATCCTATGATCCATTCTAATTAATTCATATGATCCATTCTAATTCATTCGTACGATCCATTCTAATTCATTCATATAATCCATTCTAATTCATTCGTACGAATGTATCCATTCTAATTAATTCGTACGATCCATTCTAATTCATTCGTATGATCCATTCTTATTCATTCGCACGATCCAGTCTAATGGATTCGCATGATCCATTCTAATTCATTCGCACGAATGAATCCATTCTAATTCATTCGCACGAATGAATCCATTCTAATTCATTCGTACGATCCATTCAAATTCATTAATATGATCCATTCTAATTCATTCGCACGATCCATTCTAATTCATTCGTACGATCCATTCTAATTCATTCGTACGATCCATTCTAATTCATTCACACGATCCATTCTAATTCATTCGTACAATCTATTCTATTTCATTCGTACGATCCATTCTAATTCATTCGTCCGATCCATTTTTACTCATTCGTATGATCCATTCTAATTCATTCGGACGAATGTATCCATTCTAATTTATTCGTACGTTCCATTCTAATTCATTCGTACGATCCATTCTAATTCATTCGTACGATCCATTCTAATTCATTCGTCCGATCCATTCTAATTCATTCGCACGAATGTATCCATTCTAATTCATTCGTACGGTATATTCTAATTCATTCGCACAATCCATTCTATTTCATTCGTACGATCCATTCTTACTCATTCGTAGGATCCATTATGGATACATTCATGCGAATGAATTAGAATGGATCATACGAATGAGTAAGAATGGATCGTACGAATGAAATAGAATGGATTGTGCGAATGAATTAGAATGGATCGTACGAATGAATTAGAATAGATCGTGTGAAAGAATTAGAATGGATTGTATGAATGAATTAGAATAGATCGTATGAATGATTTAGAATGGATCGTACGAATGAATTAGAATGGATCGTACGAATGAACTAGAATGGATACATTCATCCGAATGAATTAGAATGGATCGTACGAATGAATTAGAATGGATCGTACGAATGAATTAGAATGGATCTTACGAATGAATTAGAATGGATCGTACGAATGCACGATCCATGCTAATTCATTCGTTCGATCAATTCTAATTCATTAGCACGATCCATTCTAATTCATTCGTACGATCCATTCTAATTCATTCGCACGATCCATTCTAATTCATTCGTACGATCCATTCTAATTCTTTCACACGATCCATTCTAATTCATTCGTACGATCCATTCTAATTCATTCGTACGATCCATTCTAATTTCATTCGTACGATCCATTCTAATTCATTCGCTCGAATGTATCCATTCTAATCCATTCGTACGATCCATTCTAATCCATTCGTATGATCCATTCTAATTCATTCGCATGAATGTAACCATTCTAATTCATTCATTTGATCCATTCTAATTCATTCGTACGATCCATTCTAATTCATTCGTCCGATCCATTCTAATTCATTCGCACGAATGTATCCATTCTAATCCATTCGTAAGATCCATTCTAATTCATTCTTACGATCGATTCTAATTCATTAATATGATTCATTCTAATTCATTCGTACGATCCATTCTAATACATATGCACAAAGTTATCCATTCTAATTCCTTCGTACGATCCATTCTAATTCAGGATCCTACGAATGAATTAGAATGTATACATTCGTGCGAATGAATTAGAATTGATCGTACGAATGAATTAGAATGGATCGTGCGAATGAATTAGAATGGATCGTACGAATGAATTAGAATGGATCGTACGAATGAACTAGAATGGATACATTCGTGCGAATGAATTAGAATGGATCGTACGAATGAATTAGAATGGATCGTACGAATGAATTAGAATGGATCTTACGAATGAATTAGAATGGATCGTACGAATGAATTAGAATGAATCGTACGAATGAATTAGAATAGATACATTCGTGCGAATGAATTAGAATGGATCGGACGAATGAATTGGAATGGATCGTACGAATGAATTAGAATGGATCAAATGAATGAATTAGAATGGTTACATTCATGCGAATGAATTAGAATGGATCGTACAAATGGATTAGAATGGATCGTACGAATGGATTAGAATGGATATATTCGAGCGAATGAATTAGAATGGATCGTACGAATGAAATTAGAATGGATCGTACGAATGAATTAGAATAGATCGTACGAATGAATTAGAATGGATCGTACGAATTAATTAGAATGGATCGTACGAATAAATTAGAATGGATACATTCGTCCGAATGAATTAGAATGGATCGTACGAATGAGTAAGAATGGATCGTACGAATGAAATAGAATAGATTGTACGAATGAATTAGAATGGATCCTAAGAATGAATTAGAATGGATCGTGTGAAAGAATTAGAATGGATTGTATTAATGAATTAGAATGGATCGTATGAATGAATTATAATGGATCGTGCGAATGAATTCGAATGGATCGTACGAATTCATTCTAATTCTTTCATACAATCCATTCTAATTCTTTCACACGATCCATTCTAATTCATTCGTACGTTCCATTCTAATTCATTAGCACGATCCATGCTAATTCATTCGTTCGATCAATTCTAATTCATTAGCACGATCCATTCTAATTCATTCGTACGATCCATTCTAATTCCTTCGTACGATCCATTCTAATTCATTCGTACGATCTATTCTAATTCATTCGTACGATCCATTCTAATTCATTCATACGATCCATTCTAATTCATTCGTATGATCCATTCTAATTCATTCGTACGATCCATTCTAATTCATTCGTGCAATCCATTCTATTTCATTCGTACGATCCATTCTTACTCATTCGTACGATCCATTCTAATTCATTCACACGAATGTATCCATTCGTACGAATGAATTAGAATAGATTGTACGAATAAATTAGAATGGATCGTACGAATGAATTAGAATGGATCGTACGAAGGAATTAGAGTGGATCGTACGAATGAATTAGAATGGATCGTACGAATGAATTAGAATAGATCGTACGAATGAATTAGAATGGATCGTACGAAGGAATTAGAATGGATCATACGAATGAATTAGAATGGATATATTCGTGCAAATGAATTAGAATGGATTATATGAATGTATTAGAATGTATCGTATGAGTGAATTAGAATGGATCGTACGAATGAATTAGAATGGATTGTATGAATGAATTAGAATGGATCGTACGAATGAATTAGAATGGATCATACGAATTAATTAGAATGGATCATACGAATGAATTAGAATGGATCGTACGAATGAATTAGAATGGATCGTACGAATGAATTAGAATGGATATATTCGTGCGATCCATTCTAATTCATTCGCACAATCCATTCTATTTCATTCGTAAGATCTATTCTTACTCATTGGTACGATCCATTCTAATTCATTCGCACGAATGTATCCATTCTAATTCATTCGTACAAATCCATTCTAATTCATTTGTACAATCTATTCTATTTCATTCGTAAGATCCATTCTAATTCATTCGTACGATCCATTCTAATTCATTCGTACGATCCATTCTAATTCATTCGCACGAATGTATTCATTCTAATTCATTCGTACGATCCATTCTAATTCATTCGTACGATCCATTCTAATTCATTCGTACGATCCATTCTAATTCATTCGCACGAATATATCCATTCTAGTTCATTTGTATGATCCATTCTAGTTCATTCGTACGATCCATTCTAATTCATTCGTACGATCCATTCTAATTCATTCGTATGATCCATTCTAATTAATTCGTATGATCCATTCTAATTCATTCGTACGATCCATTCTAATTCATTCATACAATCCATTCTAATTCATTCACACGAATGTATCCATTCTAATTAATTCGTACGATCCATTCTAATTCATTCGTATGATCCATTCTTATTCATTCGCACGATCCAGTCTAATGGATTCGCACGATCCATTCTAATTCATTCGCATGAATGTATCCATTCTAATTCATTCGTACGATCCATTCTAATTCATTAATATGATCCATTCTAATTCATTCGTACGATCCATTCTAATTCATATGCACAAAGGTATCCATTCTTATCCATTCGTAGGATCCATTCTAATCCATTCGTACGATCCATTCTAATTCATTCGTACGATCCATTCTAATTCATTCGCTCGAATGTTTCCATTCTAATCCATTCATACGATCCATTCTAATCCATTCGTACGATCCATACTAATTCATTCGCATGAATGTGACCATTCTAATTCATTCATTTGATCCATTCTAATTCATTCTTACGATCCATTCTAATTCATTCGTTCGATCCATTCTAATTCATTCGCACGAATGTATCCATTCTAATTCATTCATACGATCCATTCTAATTCATTCGTACGATCCATTCTAATTCATTCGTAAGATCCATTCTAATTCATTCGTACGATCCATTCTAATTCATTCGTATGATCCATTCTAATTCATTCGCATGAATGTATCCATTCCAGTTCATTCGTACGATCCATTCTAATTCATTCGTACGATCCATTCTAATTCATTCGCACGATCCATTCTAATTCATTCGTAAGATCAATTCTAATTCATTCACACGAATGTATCCATTCTAATTCATTCATACGATCCATCCTAATTCATTCGTACGATCCATTCTAATTCACTCATACGATCCATTCTAATATATTCATACGATCCATTCTAATTCATTTGCACGAATATATCCATTCTAATTCATTCGTACGATCCATTCTAATTCCTTCGTACGATCCATTCTAATTCATTCGTACGATCTATTCTAATTCATTCGTACGATCCATTCTAATTCATTCGTATGATCCATTCTAATTCCTTCGTATGATCCATTCTAATTCATTCGTACGATCCATTCTAATTCATTCGTACAATCTATTCTAATTCTTTCGTACGAATGGATACATTCGTGTGAATGAATTAGAATGGATCGTACGAATGAGTAAGAATGGATCGTACGAATGAAATAGAATGGATTGCACGAATGAATTAGAATGGATCGTACGAATGAATTAGAATGGATCGTGTGAAAAAATTAGAATGGATTGTATGAATGAATTAGATTGGATCGTACGAATGAATTAGAATGGATCGTACGAAGGAATTAGAATGGATCGTACACATTCGTACGATCCATTCTAATTCCTTCGTACGATCCATTCTAATTCATTCGTACGATCCATTCTAATTCATTCGTGCAATCTATTCTAATTCATTCGTACGATCCATTCTAATTCATTCGTACGATCCATTCTAATTCATTCATACAATCCATTCTAATTTATTCGCACGAATGTATCCATTCTAATTCATTCGTACGATCCATTCTAATTCATTGGCACAATCTATTCTAATTCATTCATACGATCCATTCTAATTCATTCGCACGAATGTATCCATTCTAATTCATTCATACGATCCATTCTACTTCATTCGTACTATCCGTTCTAATTCACTCATACGATCCATTCTAATTCATTCATACGATCCATTCTAATTCATTTGCACGAATATATCCATTCTAATTCATTCGTACGATCCATTCTAATTCCTTCGTACGATCCATTCTATTTCCTTCGTACGATCCATTCTATTTCATTCGTATGATCTATTCTAATTCCATCGTACGATCCATTCTAATTCCTTCGTATCCATTCTAATTCACTCATACGATCCATTCTAATTCATTAGTACGATCCATTCTAATTCATTCATACAATCCATTCTAATTCATTCGCACGAATGTATCCATTCTAATTCATTCGTACGATCAGTTCTAATTCATTCACAAAATCTAGTCTAATTCATTCATACGATCCATTCTAATTCATTCACATGAATGTATCCATTCTAATTCATTCATATGATCCATTCTAATTCATTCATACGATCCATTCTAATTCACTCATACGATCCATTCTAATACATTCATACAATCCATTCTAATTCATTTGCTAGAATATATCCATTCTAATTCATTCGTACGATCCATTCTAATTCCTTCGTACGATCCATTCTAATTCATTCGTACGATCCATTCTAATTCATTTTCACGAATATATCCATTCTAATTCATTCGTACGATCCATTCTAATTCCTTCGTACGATCCATTCTAATTCATTCGTACGATCTATTCTAATTCATTCGTACGATCCATTCTAATTCATTCGTACGATCCATTCTAATTCCTTCGTACGATCCCTTCTAATTCATTCGTACGATCCATTCTAATTCATTCATACAATCCATTCTAATTCTTTCACACGATCCATTCTAATTCTAATTCATTCGCACAAATTTATCCATTCTAGTTCATTCGTACGATCCATTCGAAATCATTCGCACGATCCATTCTAATTCATTCATACGATCCATTCTAATTCATTCATACAATCCATTCTAATTCTTTCGCATGAATGTATCCATTCTAATTCATTCGCACGAATGTATCCATTCTAATTCATTCGTACGATCCATTCTAATTCATTCGTATGATCCATTCTAATTCATTCATACAATCCATTCCAATTCTTTCACACGATCCATTCTAATTCATTCGTATGATCCATTCTAATTCATTCGCACAATCCATTCTATTTCATTCGTACGATCCATTCTTACTCATTGGTACGATCCATTCTAATTCATTCGCACGAATGTATCTATTCTAATTCATTCGTATGATCTATTCTAATTCATTCGCATGAATGTAACCATTCTAATTCATTCATTTGATCCATTCTAATTCATTCGTACCATCCATTCTAATTCATTCGTCCGATCCATTCTAATTCATTCGCACGAATGTATCCATTCTAATTCATTCGTACGATCCATTCTAATTCATTCATACAATCCATTCTAATTCTGTCACACGATCCATTCTAATTCATTCGTACGATCCATTCTAATTCATTCGCACAATCCATTCTATTTCATTCGTACGATCCATTCTTACTCATTGGTACGATCCATTCTAATTCATTCGCACGAATGTATCCATTCTAATTCATTCGTAGGAATCCATTCTAATTCATTCGTACAATCTATTCTATTTCATTCGTACGATCCATTCTTACTCATTCGTATGATCCATTCTAATTCATTCGGGCGAATGTATCCATTCTAATTTATTTGTACGATCCCTTCTAATTCATTCGTACGATCCATTCTAATTCATTTGTACGATCCATTCTAATTCATTCGTCCGATCCATTCTAGTTCATTCGCACAAATGTATCCATTCTAATTCATTCATACGATCCATTCTAATTTATTCGTACGATCCATTCTAATTCATTCGTAAGATCCATTCTAATTCATTCGTACGATCCATTCTAATTCATTTGTACGATCCATTCTAATTCATTCGCACGAATGTATCCATTCTAGTTCATTCGTACGATCCATTCTAATTCATTCGTACGATCCATTCTAATTCATTCGCACGATCCATTCTAATTCATTCATACGATCCATTCTAATTCATTCATACGATCCATTCTAATTCAATCGTACGATCCATTCTAATTCATTCATACGATCCATTCTAATTCATTCATACGATCCATTCTAATTCAATCGTACGATCCATTCTAATTCATTCGCACAAATGTATCCATTCTAATTCATTCGTACGATCCATTCTAATTCATTCGCACGATCCATTCTAATTCATTCATATGATCCATTCTAATTCTTTCACACGATCCATTCTAATTCATTCGTATGATCCAATCTAATTCATTCGCACGATCCATTCTAATTCATTCGTACGATCCATTCTAATTCATTCATACGATCCATTCTAATTCATTCGTACGATCCATTCTAATTCATTCGCACAAATGTATCCATTCTAATTCATTCGTACGATCCATTCTAATTCATTCGCACGATCCATTCTAATTCATTCGTACGATCCATTCTAATTCATTCGTACAATCCATTCTAATTCATTCGTATGATCCATTCTAATTAATTCGTATGATCCATTCTAATTCATTCGTATGATTCATTCTAATTCATTCATATAATCCATTCTAATTCATTCGCACGAATGTATCCATTCTAATTAATTCGTACGATCCATTCTAATTCATTCGTATGATCTATTCTTATTCATTCGTACGATCCAGTCTAATTGATTCGCACGGTCCATTCTAATTCATTCGCACGAATGTATCCATTCTAATTCATTCGTACGATCCATTCTAATTCATTAATATGATCCATTCTAATTCATTCGTACGATCCGTTCTAATTCATATGCACAAAGGTATCCATTCTAATTCATTCGCACGAAAGAATTAGAATGGATTGTATGAAAGAATTAGAATAGATCGTGCGAACGAATTAGAATGGATCGAACGAATAAATTAGAATGGATCGTACGAATGAGTAAGAATGGATCGTACGAATGAATTAGAATGGATCGTACGAATAAATTAGAATGGATACATTCGTCCGAATGAATTAGAATGGATCAAACGAATGAGTAAGAATGGATCGTACGAATGAAATAGAATAGATTGTACGAATGAATTAGAATGGATCCTACGAATGAATTAGAATGGATCGTGTGAAAGAATTAGAATGGATTGTTTGAATGAATTAGAATGAATTCGTACGATCCATTCGAATTTATTCGCACGATCCATTCTAATCCATTCATACGATCCATTCTAATTCATTCATACAATCCATTCTAATTCTTTCACACGATCCATTCTAATTCATTCGTAGGATCCATTCTAATTCATTCGTATAATCTATTCTATTTCATTCTTATGATCCATTCTTACTCATTCGTACGATCCATTCTAATTCATTCGGACGAATGTATCCATTCTAATTTATTCGTAAGATCCATTATAATTCATTCGTACGATCCATTCTAATTCATTCGTATGATCCATTCTAATTCATTCGTCCGATCCATTCTAATTCATTCACACGAATATATCCATTCAAATTCATTCGTACGATCCATTCTAATTCATTCGTACGATCCATTCTAATTCATTCATAAGATCCATTCTAATTCATTCTTATGATCCATTCTAATTCATTCATACGATCCATTCTAATTTATTCGCACGAATGTATCCATTCTAGTTCATTCGTACGATCCATTCTAATTCATTTGTACGGTCCATTCTAATTCATTCGCACGATCCATTCTAATTCATTCGTATGATCCATTGTAATTCATTCATACGATCCATTCTAATTCATTCGTACGATCCATTCTAATTCATTCGCACAAATGTATCCATTCTAATTCATTCGTACGATCCATTCTAATTCATTCGCACGATCCATTCTAATTCATTCGTACGATCCATTCTAATTCATTCGCACGATCTGTTCTTATTCATTCGCACAATCCATTCTAATTCATTCGCACGAATGTATCCATTCTAATTCATTCATACGATCCATTCTAATTCATTCGTACGATCCATTCTAATTCACTCATACGATCCATTCTAATACATTCATACGATCCATTCTAATTCATTTGCACGAATATATCCATTCTAATTCATTCGTACGATCCATTCTAATTCCTTCGAACGATCCATTCTAATTCATTCGTACGATCTATTCTAATTCATTCGTACGATCCATTCTAATTCATTCGTATGATCCATTCTAATTTCTTCGTACGATCCATTCTAATTCATTCGTACGATCCATTCTAATTCATTCATACAATCTATTCTAATTCATTCGTACGAATGGATACATTCGTGTGAATGAATTAGAATGGATCGTACGAATGAGTAAGAATGGATCGTACGAATGAAAGAGAATGGATTGCACGAATGAATTAGAATGGATCGTACGAATGAATTAGAATGGATCGTGTGAAAGAATTAGAATGGATTGTATGAATGAATTAGAATGGATCGTACGAATGAATTAGAATGGATCGTACGAAGGAATTAGAATGGATCGTAAGAATGAATTACAATGGATCGTACGAATGAATTAGAATGGATCGTACGAAGGAATTAGAATGGATCGTACGAATGAATTAGAATGGATCGTACGAATGAATTAGAATGGATCGTACGAATGAATTAGAATAGATCGTACGAATGAATTAGAATGGATCGTACGATCCATTCTAATTCATTAGCATGGATCGTGCTAATGAATTAGAATGAAATATACGAATGAATTAGAATGGATCGTAGAATGGATCGTACGAATGATTTTGAATGAATTAGAATGGATCGTACGAATGAATTAGAATAGATCATAGGAATGAATTAGAATGGATCGTGCAAATGAATTAGAATGGATACATTCGTGCGAATGAATTAGAATGGATCGTGCGAATGAATTAGAATGGATCGTACGAATGAATTAGAATGGATATATTTGAACGAATAAATAAGAATGGATCATACGAATGAATTAGAATGGATCGTACGAATGAATTAGAATTGATAGTGCGAATGAATTAGAATCGATCGTACGAATGAATTAGAATGGATCGTACGAATCAATTAGAATGGATTGTATGAATGAATTAGATTGGATCGTACGAATGAATTAGAATGGATCGTACGAAGGAATTAGAATGGATCGTACACATTCGTACGATCCATTCTAATTCCTTCGTACGATCCATTCTAATTCATTCGTACGATCCATTCTAATTCATTCGTGCAATCTATTCTAATTCATTCGTACGATCCATTCTAATTCATTCGTACGATCCATTCTAATTCATTCATACAATCCATTCTAATTTATTCGCACGAATGTATCCATTCTAATTCATTCGTACGATCCATTCTAATTCATTGGCACAATCTATTCTAATTCATTCATACGATCCATTCTAATTCATTCGCACGAATGTATCCATTCTAATTCATTCATACGATCCATTCTACTTCATTCGTACTATCCGTTCTAATTCACTCATACGATCCATTCTAATTCATTCATACGATCCATTCTAATTCATTTGCACGAATATATCCATTCTAATTCATTCGTACGATCCATTCTAATTCCTTCGTACGATCCATTCTATTTCCTTCGTACGATCCATTCTATTTCATTCGTATGATCTATTCTAATTCCATCGTACGATCCATTCTAATTCCTTCGTATCCATTCTAATTCACTCATACGATCCATTCTAATTCATTAGTACGATCCATTCTAATTCATTCATACAATCCATTCTAATTCATTCGCACGAATGTATCCATTCTAATTCATTCGTACGATCAGTTCTAATTCATTCACAAAATCTAGTCTAATTCATTCATACGATCCATTCTAATTCATTCACATGAATGTATCCATTCTAATTCATTCATATGATCCATTCTAATTCATTCGTACGATCCATTCTAATTCACTCATACGATCCATTCTAATACATTCATACAATCCATTCTAATTCATTTGCTAGAATATATCCATTCTAATTCATTCGTACGATCCATTCTAATTCCTTCGTACGATCCATTCTAATTCATTCGTACGATCCATTCTAATTCATTTTCACGAATATATCCATTCTAATTCATTCGTACGATCCATTCTAATTCCTTCGTACGATCCATTCTAATTCATTCGTACGATCTATTCTAATTCATTCGTACGATCCATTCTAATTCATTCGTACGATCCATTCTAATTCCTTCGTACGATCCCTTCTAATTCATTCGTACGATCCATTCTAATTCATTCATACAATCCATTCTAATTCTTTCACACGATCCATTCTAATTCTAATTCATTCGCACAAATTTATCCATTCTAGTTCATTCGTACGATCCATTCGAAATCATTCGCACGATCCATTCTAATTCATTCATACGATCCATTCTAATTCATTCATACAATCCATTCTAATTCTTTCGCATGAATGTATCCATTCTAATTCATTCGCACGAATGTATCCATTCTAATTCATTCGTACGATCCATTCTAATTCATTCGTATGATCCATTCTAATTCATTCATACAATCCATTCCAATTCTTTCACACGATCCATTCTAATTCATTCGTATGATCCATTCTAATTCATTCGCACAATCCATTCTATTTCATTCGTACGATCCATTCTTACTCATTGGTACGATCCATTCTAATTCATTCGCACGAATGTATCTATTCTAATTCATTCGTATGATCTATTCTAATTCATTCGCATGAATGTAACCATTCTAATTCATTCATTTGATCCATTCTAATTCATTCGTACCATCCATTCTAATTCATTCGTCCGATCCATTCTAATTCATTCGCACGAATGTATCCATTCTAATTCATTCGTACGATCCATTCTAATTCATTCATACAATCCATTCTAATTCTGTCACACGATCCATTCTAATTCATTCGTACGATCCATTCTAATTCATTCGCACAATCCATTCTATTTCATTCGTACGATCCATTCTTACTCATTGGTACGATCCATTCTAATTCATTCGCACGAATGTATCCATTCTAATTCATTCGTAGGAATCCATTCTAATTCATTCGTACAATCTATTCTATTTCATTCGTACGATCCATTCTTACTCATTCGTATGATCCATTCTAATTCATTCGGGCGAATGTATCCATTCTAATTTATTTGTACGATCCCTTCTAATTCATTCGTACGATCCATTCTAATTCATTTGTACGATCCATTCTAATTCATTCGTCCGATCCATTCTAGTTCATTCGCGCAAATGTATCCATTCTAATTCATTCATACGATCCATTCTAATTTATTCGTACGATCCATTCTAATTCATTCGTAAGATCCATTCTAATTCATTCGTACGATCCATTCTAATTCATTTGTACGATCCATTCTAATTCATTCGCACGAATGTATCCATTCTAGTTCATTCGTACGATCCATTCTAATTCATTCGTACGATCCATTCTAATTCATTCGCACGATCCATTCTAATTCATTCATACGATCCATTCTAATTCATTCATACGATCCATTCTAATTCAATCGTACGATCCATTCTAATTCATTCGCACAAATGTATCCATTCTAATTCATTCGTACGATCCATTCTAATTCATTCGCACGATCCATTCTAATTCATTCATATGATCCATTCTAATTCTTTCACACGATCCATTCTAATTCATTCGTATGATCCAATCTAATTCATTCGCACGATCCATTCTAATTCATTCGTACGATCCATTCTAATTCATTCATACGATCCATTCTAATTCATTCGTACGATCCATTCTAATTCATTCGCACAAATGTATCCATTCTAATTCATTCGTACGATCCATTCTAATTCATTCGCACGATCCATTCTAATTCATTCGTACGATCCATTCTAATTCATTCGTACAATCCATTCTAATTCATTCGTATGATCCATTCTAATTAATTCGTATGATCCATTCTAATTCATTCGTATGATTCATTCTAATTCATTCATATAATCCATTCTAATTCATTCGCACGAATGTATCCATTCTAATTAATTCGTACGATCCATTCTAATTCATTCGTATGATCTATTCTTATTCATTCGTACGATCCAGTCTAATTGATTCGCACGGTCCATTCTAATTCATTCGCACGAATGTATCCATTCTAATTCATTCGTACGATCCATTCTAATTCATTAATATGATCCATTCTAATTCATTCGTACGATCCGTTCTAATTCATATGCACAAAGGTATCCATTCTAATTCATTCGCACGAAAGAATTAGAATGGATTGTATGAAAGAATTAGAATAGATCGTGCGAACGAATTAGAATGGATCGAACGAATAAATTAGAATGGATCGTACGAATGAGTAAGAATGGATCGTACGAATGAATTAGAATGGATCGTACGAATAAATTAGAATGGATACATTCGTCCGAATGAATTAGAATGGATCAAACGAATGAGTAAGAATGGATCGTACGAATGAAATAGAATAGATTGTACGAATGAATTAGAATGGATCCTACGAATGAATTAGAATGGATCGTGTGAAAGAATTAGAATGGATTGTTTGAATGAATTAGAATGAATTCGTACGATCCATTCGAATTCATTCGCACGATCCATTCTAATCCATTCATACGATCCATTCTAATTCATTCATACAATCCATTCTAATTCTTTCACACGATCCATTCTAATTCATTCGTAGGATCCATTCTAATTCATTCGTATAATCTATTCTATTTCATTCTTATGATCCATTCTTACTCATTCGTACGATCCATTCTAATTCATTCGGACGAATGTATCCATTCTAATTTATTCGTAAGATCCATTATAATTCATTCGTACGATCCATTCTAATTCATTCGTATGATCCATTCTAATTCATTCGTCCGATCCATTCTAATTCATTCACACGAATATATCCATTCAAATTCATTCGTACGATCCATTCTAATTCATTCGTACGATCCATTCTAATTCATTCATAAGATCCATTCTAATTCATTCTTATGATCCATTCTAATTCATTCATACGATCCATTCTAATTTATTCGCACGAATGTATCCATTCTAGTTCATTCGTACGATCCATTCTAATTCATTTGTACGGTCCATTCTAATTCATTCGCACGATCCATTCTAATTCATTCGTATGATCCATTCTAATTCATTCATACGATCCATTCTAATTCATTCGTACGATCCATTCTAATTCATTCGCACAAATGTATCCATTCTAATTCATTCGTACGATCCATTCTAATTCATTCGCACGATCCATTCTAATTCATTCGTACGATCCATTCTAATTCATTCGCACGATCTGTTCTTATTCATTCGCACAATCCATTCTAATTCATTCGCACGAATGTATCCATTCTAATTCATTCATACGATCCATTCTATTTCATTCGTACGATCCATTCTAATTCACTCATACGATCCATTCTAATACATTCATACGATCCATTCTAATTCATTTGCACGAATATATCCATTCTAATTCATTCGTACGATCCATTCTAATTCCTTCGAACGATCCATTCTAATTCATTCGTACGATCTATTCTAATTCATTCGTACGATCCATTCTAATTCATTCGTATGATCCATTCTAATTTCTTCGTACGATCCATTCTAATTCATTCGTACGATCCATTCTAATTCATTCATACAATCTATTCTAATTCATTCGTACGAATGGATACATTCGTGTGAATGAATTAGAATGGATCGTACGAATGAGTAAGAATGGATCGTACGAATGAAAGAGAATGGATTGCACGAATGAATTAGAATGGATCGTACGAATGAATTAGAATGGATCGTGTGAAAGAATTAGAATGGATTGTATGAATGAATTAGAATGGATCGTACGAATGAATTAGAATGGATCGTACGAAGGAATTAGAATGGATCGTAAGAATGAATTACAATGGATCGTACGAATGAATTAGAATGGATCGTACGAAGGAATTAGAATGGATCGTACGAATGAATTAGAATGGATCGTACGAATGAATTAGAATGGATCGTACGAATGAATTAGAATAGATCGTACGAATGAATTAGAATGGATCGTACGATCCATTCTAATTCATTAGCATGGATCGTGCTAATGAATTAGAATGAAATATACGAATGAATTAGAATGGATCGTAGAATGGATCGTACGAATGATTTTGAATGAATTAGAATGGATCGTACGAATGAATTAGAATAGATCATAGGAATGAATTAGAATGGATCGTGCAAATGAATTAGAATGGATACATTCGTGCGAATGAATTAGAATGGATCGTGCGAATGAATTAGAATGGATCGTACGAATGAATTAGAATGGATATATTTGAACGAATAAATAAGAATGGATCATACGAATGAATTAGAATGGATCGTACGAATGAATTAGAATTGATAGTGCGAATGAATTAGAATCGATCGTACGAATGAATTAGAATGGATCGTACGAATGAATTAGAATGGATCATACGAATGAGTAAGAATGGATCGTACGAATCAATTAGAATGGATCGTACGAATGAATTAGAATGGATCGTACGAATAAATTAGAATGGATACATTCGTGCGAATGAATAAAAATGGGTCGTGCGAATCCATTAGACTGGATCGTGCGAATGAATAAGAATGGATCATACGAATGAATTAGAATGGATTGTATGAATGAATTAGAATGGATCGTACGAATGAATTAGAATGGATCATACGAATTAATTAGAATGGATCATACGAATGAATTAGAATGGATCGTACGAATGAATTAGAATGGATCGTACGAACGAACTAGAATGGATCGTACGAATGAATTAGAATGGATCGTACGAATAAATTAGAATGGATACATTCGTCCGAATGAATTAGAATGGATCATACGAATGAGTAAAAATGGATCGGACGAATGAATTAGAATGGATCGTACGAATGAATTAGAATGGATCAAATGAATGAATTAGAATGGTTACATTCATGCGAATGAATTAGAATGGATCGTACGAATGGATTAGAATGGATACATTCGAGCGAATGAATTAGAATGGCTCGTACGAATGAATTAGAATGGATCGTACGAATGCATTAGAATGGATTCTACGAATGGATTAGAATGGATACCTTTGTGCATATGAATTAGAATGGATCGTACGAATGAATTAGAATGGATGGTACGAATGAATTAGAATGGATACATTCGTGCACGATCCATTCTAATTCATTCGCACGAATGTATCCATTCTAATTCATTCGTACGATCCATTCTAATTCATTAATATGATCCATTCTAATTCATTCGTACGATCCATTCTAATTCATATGCACAAAGGTATCCATTCTAATTCATTCGTACGATCCATTCTAATTCAGGATCGTACGAATGAATTAGAATGGATATATTCGTGCGAATGAATTAGAATTGATCATACAAATGAATTAGAATGGATCGTGCAAATGAATTAGAATGGATCGTACGAATGAATTAGAATGGATCGTACGAATGAACTAGAATGGATACATTCGTGCGAATGAATTAGAATGGATCGTACAAATGAATTAGAATGGATCATACGAATGAATTAGAATGGATCGTACGAATGAATTAGAATGGATCGTACGAATGAACTAGAATGGATCGTACGAATGAACTAGAATGGATACATTCGTGCGAATGAATTAGAATGGATCGTACGAATGAATTAGAATGGATCGTACGAATGAATTAGAATGGATCGTACGAATGAATTAGAATGGATCTTACGAATTAATTAGAATGGATCGTATGAATGAATTAGAATGCATCGTGCGAATGAATTCGAATGGATCGCATGATCTATTCGAATAGAATGGATCGTATGAATGAATTAGAATGGATCGGGCGAATGAATTAGAATGGATCGTATGAATGAATTAGAATGGATCGTATGAATGAATTAGAATGGATCGTGCGAATGAATTAGAATGGATCGTACGAATGAATTGGAATGGATCGTACGAATGAATTAGAATGGATCATACGAATGAATTAGAATGGATCATACGAATAAGTAAGAATGGATCATACGAATGAAATAGAATGGATTGTACGAATGAATTAGAATGGATACATTCGTGCGAATGAATTAGAATGGATCGTACGAATGAATTAGAATGGATCGTACGAATGAATTAGAATGGATCGTACGAATGAATTAGAATGCATCGTACGAAAGAATTAGAATGGATATATTCGTGCGAATGAATTAGAATAGATCATACGAATGAATTAGACTGGATCGTACGAATGAATTTGAATGGATACATTTGGGCGAATGAATCTAAATAGATTGTATGAATGAATTACAATGGATCGTACGAATGAATTAGAATGGATCGTACGAATGAATTAGAATAGCTCATACGAATGAATTAGAATGAATCGTATGAATGAATTAGAATGGTTACATTCATGCGAATGAATTAGAATAGATCGTACGAATGAATTAGAATGGATCGTACGAATAAATTAGAATGGATCGTGGGAATGAATTAGAATGGATCGTACGAATGAATTAGAATGGATCCACCGAATGAGTTAGAATGGATCATACGAATGAATTAGAATGGATTGTACGAATGAATTAGAATGGATAATGCGAATGGATTAGAATGGATCGTATGAATGAATAAGAATGGATCGTACGAATGAATTAGAATGGATCGTGCGAATGAATTAGCATGAATCATACGAATGTATTAGAATGGATCGTACGAATGAATTAGAATGAATCGTACGATCCATTCTAATTCATTCGCACGAATGTATCCATTCTAGTTCATTCGTACGATCCATTCTAGTTCATTCGTACGATCCATTCTAATTCATTCGTATGATCCATTCTAATTAATTCGTATGATCCATTCTAATTCATTCGTACGATCCATTCTAATTCATTCATACAATCCATTCTAATTCATTCGCACGAATGTATCCATTCTAATTAATTCGTACGATCCATTCTAATTCATTCGTATGATCCATTCTAATTTATTCACACAATCCATTCTATTTCATTCGTACGATCCATTCTTACTCATTGGTATGATCCATTCTAATTCATTCGCACGAATGTATCCATTCTAATTCATTCGTACGAATCTATTCTAATTCATTCGTACAATCTATTCTATTTCATTCGTACGATCCATTCTTACTCATTCGTATGATCCATTCTAATTCATTCGGACGAATGTATCCATTCTAATTTATTCATACGATCCATTCTTATTCATTCGTACCATCCATTCTAATTCATTCGTACGATCCATTCTAATTCATTCGTCCGATCCATTCTAATTCATTCGCACGAATGTATCCATTCTAATTCATTCGTACGGTCCATTCTAATTCATTCGCATAATCCATTCTATTTCATTCGTACGATCCATTCTTACTCATTCGTATGATCCATTATGGATACATTCGTGCGAATGAATTAGAATGGATCATACGAATGAGTAAGAATAGATCGTACGAATGAAATAGAATGGATTGTGCGAATGAATTAGAATGGATTGTACGAATAAATTAGAATGGATCGTGTGAAAGAATTAGAATGGATTGTATGAATGAATTAGAATAGATCGTATGATTGAATTAGAATGGATCGTACGAATGAATTAGAATAGATCGTACGAATGAATTAGAATGGATCGTACGAATGAATTAGAATGGATCGTACGAATGAATTAGAATGGATCATACGAATGAATTAGAATGGATCATACGAATGAGTAAGAATGGATCGTACGAATGAAATAGAATGGATTGTACGAATGAATTAGAATGGATACATTCATGCGAATGAATTAGAATGGATCGGACGATTGAATTAGAATGGATCGTACGATTCATTCTAATTCATTCGTACGAGCCATTCTAATACATTCGTACGATTTATGCTAATTCATTCACACGATCCATTCTAATTCATTCGTACGATCCATTCTTATTCATTCATACGATCCATTCTAATTCATTCGCACAATCCATTCTAATTCATTCGTACAATCCATTCTAATTCATTCGTATGATCCATTCTAACTCATTCGGTGGATCCATTCTAATTCATTCGTACGATCCATTCTAATTCATTCCCATGATCCATTCTAATTTATTCCTACGATCCATTGTAATTCATTCGTACGATCTATTCTAATTCATTCGCACGAATGTAACCATTCTAATTCATTCATACGATTCATTCTAATTCATTCGTATGAGCTATTCTAATTCATTCGTACGATCCATTCTAATTCATTCGTACGATCCATTGTAATTCATTCATACAATCCATTTAGGTTCATTCGCACAAATGTATCCATTCAAATTCATTCGTTCGATCTAGTCTAATTCATTCGTACGATCCATTCTAATTCATTCGCACGAATATATCCATTCTAATTCTTTCGTACGATGCATTCTAATTCATTCATACGATCCATTCTATTTCATTCTCATAAATGAATCCATTCTAATTCATTCATACGATCCATTCTAATTCATTTCTACGATCTATTCTAATTCATTCGCACGAATGTATCCATTTTAATTCATTCGTACGATCCATTCTAATTCATTCGTACGATCTAATTCATTCATACGATCCATTCTAATTCATTCATACGATCGATTCTAATTCATTCGCACTATCCATTCTAATTCATTCGTACGATCCATTCTAATTCATTCGTATGATCCATTCTAATTTATTCGTTCAAATATATCCATTCTAATTCATTCGTCCGATCCATTCTAATTCATTCGCACGATCCATTCAAATTCCTTCGCACGAATGTATCCATTCTAATTCATTTGCACGATCCATTCTAATTCATTCCTATGATCTATTCTAATTCATTCGTACGATCCATTCTAATTCACTCGCTCGAGTGTATCCATTCTAATTCATTCGTACGATCCATTCTAATTCGTTCATATGATCCATTCTAATTCGTTCATACGATCCATTGTACGATCCATTCTAATTCATTCGTATGATCCATTCTAATTCATTCCTACGATCTATTCTAATTCATTCGCTCGAATATATCCATTCGAATTCATTCGTACGATCCATTCTAATTCTTTCACACGATCCATTCTAATTCATTCGTACGATCCATTCTAATTCATTCGTACGATCTATTCTAATTCATTCGTACGATCCATTCTAATTTCATTCGTACGATCCATTCTAATTCATTCGGTCGAATGTATCCATTCTAATCCATTCGTACGATCCAATCTAATCCATTCGTACGATCCATTCTAATTCATTCGCATGAATGTAACCATTCTAATTCATTCATTTGATCCATTCTAATTCATTCGTACGATCAATTCTAATTCATTCGTCCGATCCATTCTAATTCATTCGCACGAATGTATCCATTCTAATCCATTCGTAAGATCCATTCTAATTCATTCGTACGATCCATTCTAATTCATTCGTACGATCCATTCTAATTCATTAATATGATCCATTCTAATTCATGCGTACGATCCATTCTAATTCATATGCACAAAGGTATCCATTCTAATTCATTCGTACGATCCATTCTAATTCAGGATCGTACGAATGAATTAGAATGGATACATTCGTGCGAATGAATTAGAATTGATCGTACGAATGAATTAGAATAGATCGTGCGAATGAATTAGAATGGATCGTACGAATGAATTAGAATGGATCGTACGAATGAATTAGAATGGATCTTACGAATGAATTAGAATGGATTGTACGAATGAATTAGAATGGATCGTACGAATGAATTAGAATGGATACATTCGTGCGAATGAATTAGAATGGATCGGACGAATAAATTAGAATGGATCGTACGAATGAATTAGAATGGATCGTACGAATGAATTAGAATGGATCGTACGAATAAATTAGAATGGATACATTCGTCCGAATGAATTAGAATGGATCATACGAATGAGTAAGAATGGATCGTACGAATGAAATAGAATAGATTGTACGAATGAATTAGAATGGATCCTACGAATGAATTAGAATGGATCGTGTGAAAGAATTAGAATGGATTGTATGAATGAATTAGAATGGATCGTATGAATGAATTAGAATGGATCGTGCGAATGAATTCGAATGGATCGTACGAATTCATTCTAATTCATTCATACAATCCATTCTAATTCTTTCACAAGATCCATTCTAATTCATTCGTACGTTCCATTCTAATTCATTAGCACGATCCATGCTAATTCATTCGTTCGATCAATTCTAATTCATTAGCACGATCCATTCTAATTCATTCGTACGATCCATTCTAATTCCTTCGTACGATCCATTCTAATTCATTCGTACGATCCATTCTAATTCATTCGTACGATCCATTCTAATTCCTTCGTACGATCCATTCTAATTCATTCATACGATCCATTCTAATTCATTCGTGCAATCCATTCTATTTCATTCGTACGATCCATTCTTACTCATTCGTACGATCCATTCTAATTCATTCACACGAATGTATCCATTCGTACGAATGAATTAGAATAGATTATACGAATGAATTAGAATAGATCGTATGAATGAATTAGAATGGATCGTACGAAGGAATTAGAATGGATCGTACGAATGAATTAGAATGGATCGTACAAATGAATTAGAATAGATCGTACGAATGAATTAGAATGGATCGTACGAAAAAATTAGAATGGATCGTACGAATGAATTAGAATGGATATATTCGTGCAAATGAATTAGAATGGATCGTATGAATGTATTAGAATGGATCGTATGAGTGAATTAGAATGGATCGTACGAATGAATTAGAATGGATTGTATGAATGAATTAGAATGGATCGTACGAATGAATTAGAATGGATCATACGAATTAATTAGAATGGATCGTACGAATGAATTAGAATGGATCGTACGAATGAATTAGAATGGATACATTCGTGTGATCCATTCTAATTCATTCACACAATCCATTCTATTTCATTCATACGATCCATTCTTACTCATTGGTACGATCCATTCTAATTCATTCGCACGAATGTATCCATTCTAATTAATTCGTACGAATCCATTCTAATTCATTCGTACAATCTATTCTATTTCATTCATACGATCCATTCTTACTCATTCGTATGATCCATTCTAATTCATTCGAACGAATGTATCCATTCTAATTTATTCGTACGATCCATTCTAATTCATTTGTACGATCCATTCTAATTCATTCGTACGATCCATTCTAATTCATTCGTCCGATCCATTCTAATTCATTCGCACAAATGTATCCATTCTAATTCATTGGTACGATCCATTCTAATTCATTCGTACAATCCATTCTAATTCATTCATACAATCCATTCTAATTCATTCGCACGAATGTATCCATTCTAATTCATTCGTCCGATCAGTTCTAATTCATTCACAAAATCTATTCTAATTCATTCATACGATCCATTCTAATTCATTCACACGAATGTATCCATTCTAATTCATTCATACGATCCATTCTAATTCATTCGTACGATCCATTCTAATTCACTCATACGATCCATGCTAATACAATCATACGATCCATTCTAATTCATTTGCACGAATATATCCATTCTAATTCATTCGTACGATCCATTCTAATTTCTTCGTACGATCCATTCTAATTCATTCGTACGATCCATTCTAATTCATTCGTACGATCCATTCTAATTCATTCGTCCGATCCATTCTAATTCATTCGGACGAATGTATCCATTCTAATTCATTCGTACAATCCATTCTAATTCATTCGCACAAATGTATCCATTCTAATTCAATCGTACGATCCATTCTAATTCATTCGTACGATCCATTCTAATTCATTCGTCCGATCCATTCTAATTCATTCGTACGATCCATTCTAATTGATTCGCACAAATGTATCCATTCTAATTCATTCGTACGATCCATTCTAATTTATTCGTACGATCCATTCTAATTCATTCGTCTGATCCATTCTAATTCATTTGGACGAATGTATCCATTCTAATTCATTCGTACGATCCATTCTAATTCATTCGCACAAATGTATCCATTCGTACGATCCATTCTAATTCATATGCACAAAGGTATCCATTCTAATTCATTCGTACGATCCATTCTAATTCAGGATCGTACGAATGAATTAGAATGGATACATTCGTGCGAATGAATTAGAATTGATCGTACGAATGAATTAGAATGGATCGTGCGAATGAATTAGAATGGATCGTACGAATGAATTAGAATGGATCGTACGAATGAACTAGAATGGATACATTCGTGCGAATGAATTAGAATGGAACGTACGAATAAATTAGAATGGATCGTACGAATGAATTAGAATGGATCGTACGAATGGATTAGAATGGATCATACGAATGAATTAGAATGGATCGTGCGAATGAATTAGAATGGATCGAACGAATGAATTAGAATGGATATATTCGAGCGAATGAATTAGAATAGATCGTAGGAATGAATTAGAATGGATCATACGAATGAATTAGAATGGATCGTACAATGGATTGTATGAACAAATTAGAATGGATCATATGAACGAATTAGAATGGATCGTACGAATGAATTAGAATCGATACACTCGAGCGAGTGAATTAGAATGGATCGTACGAATGAATTAGAATAGATCATAGGAATGAATTAGAATGGATCGTGCAAATGAATTAGAATGGATACATTCGTGCGAATGAATTTGAATGGATCGTGCGAATGAATTAGAATGGATCGGACGAATGAATTAGAATGGATATATTTGAACGAATAAATTAGAATGGATCATACGAATGAATTAGAATGGATCGTACGAATGAATTAGAATGGATAGTGCGAATGAATTAGAATCGATCGTATGAATGAATTAGAATGGATCGTATGAATGAATTAGATCGTACGAATGAATTAGAATGGATCGTACGAATGAATTAAAATGGATACATTCGTGCGAATGAATTAGAATAGATCGTAGGAATGAATTAGAATGGATCGTATGAATGAATTAGAATGGATTCATTTATGAGAATGAAATAGAATGGATCGTATGAATGAATTAGAATGCATCGTACGAAAGAATTAGAGTGGATATATTCGTGCGAATGAATTAGAATGGATCGTACGAATGAATTAGACTGGATCGAACGAATGAATTTGAATGGATACATTTGTGCGAATGAACCTAAATGGATTGTATGAATGAATTACAATGGATCGTACGAATGAATTAGAATGGATCGTACGAATGAATTAGAATAGCTCATACGAATGAATTAGAATGAATCGTATGAATGAATTAGAATGGTTACATTCGTGCGAATGAATTAGAATAGATCGTACGAATGAATTACAATGGATCGTACGAATAAATTGGAATGGATCATGGGAATGAATTAGAATGGATCGTACGAATGAATTAGAATGGATCCACCGAATGAGTTAGAATGGATCATACGAATGAATTAGAATGTATTGTACGAATGAATTAGAATGGATTGTGCGAATGAATTAGAATGGATCGTATGAATGAATAAGAATGGATCGTACGAATGAATTAGAATGGATCGTGTGAATGAATTAGCATAAATCGTACGAATGTATTAGAATGGCTCGTACGATTGAATTAGAATGAATCGTACGATCCATTCTAATTCAATCGTCCGATCCATTCTAATTCATTCGCATGAATGTATCCATTCTAATTCATTCGTACAATCCATTCTATTTCATTCGTACGATCCATTCTTACTCATTCGTATGATCCATTCTAATTCATTCGTATGATCCATTCTAATTCATTCGTACGATCCATTCTAATTCATTCGTATGATCCATTCTAATTCATTCGCATGATCCATTCTAATTCATTCATACGATCCATTCTAATTCATTCATACGATCCATTCTAATTCATTCCTACAATCCATTCTAATTCATTCGCCCGATCTATTCTAATTCATTCATACGATCCCTTCTATTCGAATGGATCATGCGATCCATTCGAATTCATTCGCACGATCCATTCTAATTCATTCATATTATCCTTTCTAATTCATTCAGACAATGCATTCTAATTCTTTCACACGATCCATTCTAATTCATTCGTACGATCCATTCTAATTCATTCGTACAATCCATTCGATTTCATTTGTACGATCCATTCTTACTCATTCGTATGATCCATTCTAATTCATTCGTACGATCCATTCTAATTCATTTGTACGATCCATTCTAATTCATTCGTACAATCCATTCTATTTCATTCGTACGATCCATTCTTACTCATTCGTATGATCCATTCTAATTCATTCGCACGAATATATCCATTCTAATTCATTCATACAATCCATTCTAATTTATTCCGTACGATCCATTCTAATTCATTCGTACGATAGTACGAATGAATTAGAATGGATCGTACGAATGAATTAGAATGGATCGTACGAATAAATTAGAATGGATACATTCGTCCGAATGAATTAGAATGGATCATACGAATGAGTAAGAATGGATCGTACGAATGAAATAGAATAGATTGTACGAATGAATTAGAATGGATCCTACGAATGAATTAGAATGGATCGGGTGAAAGAATTAGAATGGATTGTATGAATGAATTAGAATGGATCGTATGAATGAATTAGAATGGATCGTGCGAATGAATTCGAATGGATCGTACGAATGAATTAGAATGGATCGTACGAATGAATTAGAATGGATACATTCGTGCGAAAGAATTAGAATGGATACATTCGTGCGAAAGAATTAGAATAGATCGTATGAATGAATTAGAATGGATCCTATGAATGAATTAGAATGGATCGTGCGAATGAATTAGAATGGATCGTACGAATGAATTAGTATGGATCGTGCTAATGAATTAGAATTGATCGAACGAATGAATTAGCATGGATCGTGCTAATGAATTAGAATGGAACGTACGAATGAATTAGAATGGATCGTGTGACAGAATTAGAATGGACTGTATGAATGTCGTACGAATGAACTAGAATGGATATATTCGTGCAAATGAATTAGAATGGATCGTATGAATGTATTAGAATGGATCGTATGAGTGAATTAGAATGGATCGTACGAATGAATTAGAATGGATTGTATGAATGGATTAGAATGGATCGTACGAATGAATTAGAATGGATCATACGAGTTAATTAGAATGGATCATACGAATGAATGAGAATGGAACGTACGAATGAATTAGAATGGATCGTGTGAAAGAATTAGAATGGTTTGTATGAATGAATTAGAATGAATTCGTTCGATCAATTCTTATTCATTAGCACGATCCATTCTAATTCATTCGTACGATCCATTCTAATTCATTCGCACGATCCATTCTAATTCATTCGTACGATCCATTCTAATTCTTTCACACGATCCATTCTAATTCATTCGTACGATCCATTCTAATTCATTCGTACGATCTATTATAATTCATTCGTACGATCCATTCTAATTCGATCGTACGAACCATTCTAATTCCTTCGTACGATCTATTCTAATTCATTCATACAATCCATTCTAATTCTTTCACACGATCCATTCTAATTCATTCGTACGTTCCATTCTAATTCATTAGCACGATCCATGCTAATTCATTCGTTCGATCAATTCTAATTCATTAGCACGATCCATTCTAATTCATTCGCACGATCCATTCTAATTCAGTCATAGGATCCATTCCAATTCATTCATACGATCTATTCTAATTCTTTCGCACGAATGTATCCATTCTAATTCATTCGCACGAATGTATCCATTCTAATTCATTCGTACGATCTATTCTAATTCATTCGTACGATCTATTCTAATTCATTCGTAAGATCCATTCTAATTCTTTCACATGATCCATTCTAATTCAGTCGTACGATCCATTCTAATTCATTCATATGATCCATTCTAATTCATTCATACGATACATTCTAATTCATTCCTACAATCCATTCTAATTCATTCGCCCGATCCATTCTAATTCATTCATACGATCCATTCTATTCGAATGGATCATGCGATCCATTCGAATTCATTCGCACGATCCATTCTAATTCATTCATACAATCCATTCTACTTCATTCATACAATGCATTCTAATTCATTCATACGATCCATTCTAATTCATTTGCACGAATTTATCTATTCTAATTCATTCGTACGATCCATTCTAATTCCTTCGTACGATCCATTCTAATTCATTCGTACGATCTATTCTAATTCATTCGTACGATCTATTCTAATTCATTCGTACGATCCATTCTAATTCATTTGTACGATCCATTCTAATTCATTCGTACGATCCATTCTAGTTCATTCCTACAATCCATTCTAATTCATTCGCCCGATCTATTCTAATTCATTCATACGATCCCTTCTATTCGAATGGATCATGCGATCCATTCGAATTCATTCGCACGATCCATTCTAATTCATTCATATTATCCTTTCTAATTCATTCAGACAATGCATTCTAATTCTTTCACACGATCCATTCTAATTCATTCGTACGATCCATTCTAATTCATTCGTACAATCCATTCGATTTCATTTGTACGATCCATTCTTACTCATTCGTATGATCCATTCTAATTCATTCGTACGATCCATTCTAATTCATTTGTACGATCCATTCTAATTCATTCGTACAATCCATTCTATTTCATTCGTACGATCCATTCTTACTCATTCGTATGATCCATTCTAATTCATTCGCACGAATATATCCATTCTAATTCATTCATACAATCCATTCTAATTTATTCCGTACGATCCATTCTAATTCATTCGTACGATAGTACGAATGAATTAGAATGGATCGTACGAATGAATTAGAATGGATCGTACGAATAAATTAGAATGGATACATTCGTCCGAATGAATTAGAATGGATCATACGAATGAGTAAGAATGGATCGTACGAATGAAATAGAATAGATTGTACGAATGAATTAGAATGGATCCTACGAATGAATTAGAATGGATCGGGTGAAAGAATTAGAATGGATTGTATGAATGAATTAGAATGGATCGTATGAATGAATTAGAATGGATCGTGCGAATGAATTCGAATGGATCGTACGAATGAATTAGAATGGATCGTACGAATGAATTAGAATGGATACATTCGTGCGAAAGAATTAGAATGGATACATTCGTGCGAAAGAATTAGAATAGATCGTATGAATGAATTAGAATGGATCCTATGAATGAATTAGAATGGATCGTGCGAATGAATTAGAATGGATCGTACGAATGAATTAGTATGGATCGTGCTAATGAATTAGAATTGATCGAACGAATGAATTAGCATGGATCGTGCTAATGAATTAGAATGGAACGTACGAATGAATTAGAATGGATCGTGTGACAGAATTAGAATGGACTGTATGAATGTCGTACGAATGAACTAGAATGGATATATTCGTGCAAATGAATTAGAATGGATCGTATGAATGTATTAGAATGGATCGTATGAGTGAATTAGAATGGATCGTACGAATGAATTAGAATGGATTGTATGAATGGATTAGAATGGATCGTACGAATGAATTAGAATGGATCATACGAGTTAATTAGAATGGATCATACGAATGAATGAGAATGGAACGTACGAATGAATTAGAATGGATCGTGTGAAAGAATTAGAATGGTTTGTATGAATGAATTAGAATGAATTCGTTCGATCAATTCTTATTCATTAGCACGATCCATTCTAATTCATTCGTACGATCCATTCTAATTCATTCGCACGATCCATTCTAATTCATTCGTACGATCCATTCTAATTCTTTCACACGATCCATTCTAATTCATTCGTACGATCCATTCTAATTCATTCGTACGATCTATTATAATTCATTCGTACGATCCATTCTAATTCGATCGTACGAACCATTCTAATTCCTTCGTACGATCTATTCTAATTCATTCATACAATCCATTCTAATTCTTTCACACGATCCATTCTAATTCATTCGTACGTTCCATTCTAATTCATTAGCACGATCCATGCTAATTCATTCGTTCGATCAATTCTAATTCATTAGCACGATCCATTCTAATTCATTCGCACGATCCATTCTAATTCAGTCATAGGATCCATTCCAATTCATTCATACGATCTATTCTAATTCTTTCGCACGAATGTATCCATTCTAATTCATTCGCACGAATGTATCCATTCTAATTCATTCGTACGATCTATTCTAATTCATTCGTACGATCTATTCTAATTCATTCGTAAGATCCATTCTAATTCTTTCACATGATCCATTCTAATTCAGTCGTACGATCCATTCTAATTCATTCATATGATCCATTCTAATTCATTCATACGATACATTCTAATTCATTCCTACAATCCATTCTAATTCATTCGCCCGATCCATTCTAATTCATTCATACGATCCATTCTATTCGAATGGATCATGCGATCCATTCGAATTCATTCGCACGATCCATTCTAATTCATTCATACAATCCATTCTACTTCATTCATACAATGCATTCTAATTCATTCATACGATCCATTCTAATTCATTTGCACGAATTTATCTATTCTAATTCATTCGTACGATCCATTCTAATTCCTTCGTACGATCCATTCTAATTCATTCGTACGATCTATTCTAATTCATTCGTACGATCTATTCTAATTCATTCGTACGATCCATTCTAATTCATTTGTACGATCCATTCTAATTCATTCGTACGATCCATTCTAGTTCATTCATACAATCCATTCTAATTCATTCGTACGATCCATTCTAATTCATTCGTACGATCCATTCTAATTCATTCATACGATCCATTCTAATTCATTTGCACGATCCATTCTAATTCATTCGTACGATCGATTCTAATTCTTTCACACGATCCATTCTAATTCATTTGCACGAATATATCCATTCTAATTCATTCGTACGATCCATTCTTATTCATTCGTACGATCCATTTTAATTTATTCGCACGATCCATTCTAATTCATTCGTACGATCCATTCTAATTCTTTCACACGATCCATTCTAATTCATTCGTACGATCCATTCTAATACATTCATACGATCCATTCTAATTCATTTGCACGAATATATCCATTCTAATTCATTCGTACGATCCATTCTAATTCCTTCGTACGATCCATTCTAATTCATTCGTACGATCCATTCTAATTCATTCGCACGATCCATTCTAATTCCTTCGTACGATCCATTCTAATTCATTCGTACGATCCATTCTAATTCATTCATACAATCCATTCTAATTCTTTCACACGATCTATTCTAATTCATTCGTAGGATCCATTCTAATTCATTAGTACAATCTATTCTATTTCATTCGTACGATCCATTCGTACTCATTCGTATGATCCATTCTAATTCATTTGCACGAATATATCCATTCTAATTCATTCGTACGATCCATTCTAATTCCTTCGTACGATCCATTCTAATTCATTCGTATGATCTATTCTAATTCATTCGCACGATCCATTCTAATTCATTCGTACGATCCATTCTAATTCTTTCACACGATCCATTCTAATTCATTCGTACGATCCATTCTAATTCATTCACACAAATGTATCCATTCGTACGAATGAACTAGAATAGATTGTATGAATGAATTAGAATGGATCGTACGAATGAATTAGAATGGATCGTACGAAGGAATTAGAATGGATCGTACGAAAGAATTAGAATGGATCGTACGAATAAATTAGAATAGATCATACGAATGAATTAGAATGGATCGTACGAAGGAATTAGAATGAATCGTACGAATGAATTAGAATGGATACATTCGTGCGAATGAATTAGAATGGATTGTGCGAATGAATAAGAACAGATCGTGCGAATGAATTAGAATGGATCGTACGAATGAATTAGAAAGGATCGTGCGAATGAATTAGAATGGATCGTACGAATGAATTAGAATGGATACATTTGTGCGAATGAATTAGAATGGATCGTACGAATGAATTAGAATGGATCGTATGAATGAATTAGAATGGATCATACGAATGAATTAGAATGGATCGTGCGAATGAATTAGAATGGATCGTACGAATGAATTAGAATGGATCGTGTGAAAGAATTAGAATGGATCGTACGAATGAATTAGAATGGATCGTGCGAATGAATAAGAATGGATCGTACGAATGAATTAGAATAGATACATTTGTGCGAATGAATTAGAATGGATCGTACGAATGAATTAGAATGGATCGTATGAATGAATTAGAATGGATCGTGCGAATGAATTAGAATGGATCGTACGAATGAATTAGAATGGATCGTACGAATGAACTAGAATGGATACATTCGTGCGAATGAATTAGAATGGATCGTACGAATGAATTAGAATGGATCGTACGAATGAATTAGAATGGATCTTACGAATGAATTAGAATGGATCGTACGAATGAATTAGAATGGATCGTACGAATGAATTAGAATGGATCTTACGAATGAATTAGAATGGATCGTACGAATAAATTAGAATGGATCGTATGAATAGTTTAGAATGGATACATTCGTGCGAATGAATTAGAATGGATCGGGCGAATGAATTAGAATGGATCGTACGAATGAATTAGAATGGATCAAATAAATGAATTAGAATGGTTACTTTCATCCGAATGAATTAGAATGGATCATACGAAAGAATTAGAATGGATCGTACGAATGAATTAGAATGGATCATATTAATGAATTAGAATGGATAGTACGAATGAATTAGAATGGATACATTCGTGCGAATAAATTAGAATGGATTGTATGAATGAATTAGAATGGATCGTACGAATGAATTAGAATGGATCGTACGAATGAATTAGAATAGATTGCGCGAATGAATTAGAATGGATCGTACGAATGAATTAGAATGGATCGTACGAATGAATTAGAATGGATCGTAGGAATGAATTAGAATGGATATATTTGAACGAATAAATTAGAATGGATCATACGAATGAATTAGAATGGATCGTACGAATGAATTAGAATGGATAGTGCGAATGAATTAGAATCGATCGTACGAATGAATTAGAATGGATCGTACGAATGAATTAGAATGGATCATACGAATGAGTAAGAATGGATCGTACGAATGAATTAGAATGGATCGTACGAATGAATTAGAATGGATCGTACGAATAAATTAGAATTGATACATTCGTCCGAATGAATTAGAATGGATCATACGAATGAGTAAGAATGGATCGTACGAATGAAATAGAATAGATTGTACGAATGAATTAGAATGGATACATTCGTGCGAATGAATTAGAATGGATCGTGCACGAATGAGTAAGAATAAATTAGAATGGATCATACGAATGAATTAGAATGGATTGTACGAATTAATTAGAATGGATATATTCGTGCAAATGAATTAGAATGGATTAGAATGGATCATACGAATGGATTAGAATGGATACATTCGAGCGAATGAATTAGAATGGATTGTACGAATGAATTAGAATGGATCGTACGAATAAATTAGAATTGATACATTCGTCCGAATGAATTAGAATGGATCATACGAATGAGTAAGAATGGATCGTACGAATGAAATAGAATAGATTGTACGAATGAATTAGAATGGATCCTACGAATGAATTAGAATGGATCGGGTGAAAGAATTAGAATGGATTGTATGAATGAATTAGAATGGATCGTATGAATGAATTAGAATGGATCGTGCGAATGAATTCGAATGGATCGTACGAATGAATTAGAATGGATCGTACGAATGAATTAGAATGGATACATTCGTGCGAAAGAATTAGAATGGATACATTCGTGCGAAAGAATTAGAATAGATCGTATGAATGAATTAGAATGGATCCTATGAATGAATTAGAATGGATCGTGCGAATGAATTAGAATGGATCGTACGAATGAATTAGTATGGATCGTGCTAATGAATTAGAATTGATCGAACGAATGAATTAGCATGGATCGTGCTAATGAATTAGAATGGAACGTACGAATGAATTAGAATGGATCGTGTGACAGAATTAGAATGGACTGTATGAATGTCGTACGAATGAACTAGAATGGATATATTCGTGCAAATGAATTAGAATGGATCGTATGAATGTATTAGAATGGATCGTATGAGTGAATTAGAATGGATCATACGAATGAATTAGAATGGATTGTATGAATGGATTAGAATGGATCGTACGAATGAATTAGAATGGATCATACGAGTTAATTAGAATGGATCATACGAATGAATGAGAATGGAACGTACGAATGAATTAGAATGGATCGTGTGAAAGAATTAGAATGGATTGTATGAATGAATTAGAATGAATTCGTTCGATCAATTCTAATTCATTAGCACGATCCATTCTAATTCATTCGTACGATCCATTCTAATTCATTCGCACGATCCATTCTAATTCATTCGTACGATCCATTCTAATTCTTTCACACGATCCATTCTAATTCATTCGTACGATCCATTCTAATTCATTCGTACGATCTATTATAATTCATTCGTATGATCCATTCTAATTCATTCGTACGAACCATTCTAATTCCTTCGTACGAACTATTCTAATTCATTCATACAATCCATTCTAATTCTTTCACACGATCCATTCTAATTCATTCGTACGTTCCATTCTAATTCATTAGCACGATCCATGCTAATTCATTCGTTCGATCAATTCTAATTCATTAGCACGATCCATTCTAATTCATTCGCACGATCCATTCTAATTCATTCATAGGATCCATTCCAATTCATTCATACGATCTATTCTAATTCTTTCGCACGAATGTATCCATTCTAATTCATTCGCACGAATGTATCCATTCTAATTCATTCGTACGATCCATTCTAATTCATTCGTACGATCTATTCTAATTCATTCGTAAGATCCATTCTAATTCTTTCACACGATCCATTCTAATTCATTCGTACGATCCATTCTAATTCATTCATACGATCCATTCTAATTCATTCATATGATACATTCTAATTCATTCCTACAATCCATTCTAATTCATTCGCCCGATCCATTCTAATTCATTCATACGATCCATTCTATTCGAATGGATCATGCGATCCATTCGAATTCATTCGCACGATCCATTCTAATTCATTCATACAATCCATTCTACTTCATTCATACAATGCATTCTAATTCATTCATACGATCCATTCTAATTCATTTGCACGAATTTATCTATTCTAATTCATTCGTACGATCCATTCTAATTCATTCGTACGATCTATTCTAATTCATTCGTACGATCCATTCTAATTCATTCGTACAATCCATTCTAATTCCTTCGTACGATCCATTCTAATTCATTCGTACGATCCATTCTAATTCATTCGTACGATCCATTCTAATTCATTAATATGATCCATTCTAATTCATTCGTACGATCCATTCTAATTCATGTGCACAAAGGTATCCACTCTAATCCATTCGTAGGATCCATTCTAATTCATTCGTACGATCCATTCTAATTCATTCGCTCGACTGTATCCATTCTAATCCTTTCGTACGATCCATTCTAATCTATTCGTACGATCCATTCTAATTCATTCGCATGAATGTAACCATTCTAATTCATTCATTTGATCCGTTCTAATTCATTCGTACGTCCATTCTAATTCATTCGTCCGATCCATTCTAATTCATTCGCACGAATGTATCCATTCTAATTCATTCATACGATCCATTCTAATTCATTCGTACGATCCATTCTAATCCATTCGCACAAATGTATCTATTCTAATCCATTCATACGATCCATACTAATCCATTCGTACGATCCATTCTAATTCATTCGCATGAATGTATCCATTCTAATACATTCACACGATCCATTCTAATTCATTCGTACGATCCATTCTAATTTATTCGTACAATCCATTGTAATTCATTCGTATGATCCATTCTAATTCATTCCTACGATCTATTCTAATTCATTCGCTCGAATATATCCATTCTAATTCATTCGTTCGATCCATTCTAATTCATTCGCACGATCCATTCTAATTCATTCGTATGATCCATTCTAATCCATTCATACGATCCATTCTAATTCATTCGTACGATCCATTCTAATTCATTCGGACGATCCATTCTAATTCATTCGCACGAATGTATCCATTCTAGTTCATTCGTACGATCCATTCTAATTCATTCGTACGATCCATTCTAATTCATTCGCACGATCCATTCTAATTCATTCGTACGATCCATTCTAATTCATTCATACGATCCATTCTAATTCATTCGTACGATCCATTCTAGTTCATTCATACAATCCATTCTAATTCATTCGTACGATCCATTCTAATTCACTCATACGATCCATTCTAATACATTCATACGATCCATTCTAATTCATTTGCACGATCCATTCTAATTCATTCGTACGATCGATTCTAATTCTTTCACACGATCCATTCTAATTCATTTGCACGAATATATCCATTCTAATTCATTCGTACGATCCATTCTTATTCATTCGTACGATCCATTTTAATTTATTCACACGATCCATTCTAATTCATTCGTACGATCCATTCTAATTCTTTCACACGATCCATTCTAATTCATTCGTACGATCCATTCTAATACATTCATACGATCCATTCTAATTCATTTGCACGAATATATCCATTCTAATTCATTCGTACGATCCATTCTAATTCCTTCGTACGATCCATTCTAATTCATTCGTACGATCCATTCTAATTCATTCACACAATCCATTCTAATTCCTTCGTACGATCCATTCTAATTCATTCGTACGATCCATTCTAATTCATTCACACAATCCATTCTAATTCTTTCACACGATCTATTCTAAGTCATTCGTAGGATCCATTCTAATTCATTCGTACAATCTATTCTATTTCATTCGTACGATCCATTCGTACTCATTCGTATGATCCATTCTAATTCATTTGCACGAATATATCCATTCTAATTCATTCGTACGATCCATTCTAATTCCTTCGTACGATCCATTCTAATTCATTCGTATGATCTATTCTAATTCATTCGCACGATCCATTCTAATTCATTCGTACGATCCATTCTAATTCTTTCACACGATCCATTCTAATTCATTCGTACGATCCATTCTAATTCATTCGTGCAATCCATTCTATTTCATTCGTACGATCCATTCTTACTCATTCGTATGATCCATTCTAATTCATTCACACGAATGTATCCATTCGTACGAATGAACTAGAATAGATTGTATGAATGAATTAGAATGGATCGTACGAATGAATTAGAATGGATCGTACGAAGGAATTAGAATGGATCGTACGAATGAATTAGAATGGATCGTACGAATAAATTAGAATTGATCGTACGAATGAATTAGAATGGATCGTACGAAGGAATTAGAATGGATCGTACGAATGAATTAGAATGGATATATTCGTGCAAATGAATTAGAATGGATCGTATGAATGTATTAGAATTGATCATATGAGTGAAATAGAATGGATCGTACGAATGAATTAGAATGGATTGTATGAATGAATTAGAATGGATCGTACGAATGAATTAGAATGGATCATACGAATTAATTAGAATGGATCATACCAATGAATTAGAATGGATCGTACGAATGAATTAGAATGGATCGTACGAATGAATTAGAATGGATACATTTGTGCGAATGAATTAGAATGGATTGTGCGAATGAATAAGAACAGATCGTGCGAATGAATTAGAATGGATCGTACGAATGAATTAGAAAGGATCGTGCGAATGAATTAGAATGGATCGTACGAATGAATTAGAATGGATACATTTGTGCGAATGAATTAGAATGGATCGTATGAATGAATTAGAATGGATCGTACGAATGAATTAGAATGGATCGTGCGAATGAATTAGAATGGATCGTACGAATGAATTAGAATGGATCGTGTGAAAGAATTAGAATGGATCGTACGAATGAATTAGAATGGATCGTGCGAATGAATAAGAATGGATCGTACGAATGAATTAGAATAGATACATTTGTGCGAATGAATTAGAATGGATCGTACGAATGAATTTGAATGGATCGTATGAATGAATTAGAATGGATCGTATGAATGAATTAGAATGGATCGTGCGAATGAATTAGAATGGATCGTACGAATGAATTAGAATGGATCGTACGAATGAACTAGAATGGATACATTCGTGCGAATGAATTAGAATGGATCGTACGAATGAATTAGAATGGATCGTACGAATGAATTAGAATGGATCTTACGAATGAATTAGAATGGATCGTACGAATGAATTAGAATGGATCTTACGAATGAATTAGAATGGATCGTACGAATAAATTAGAATGGATCGTATGAATGGTTTAGAATGGATACATTCGTGCGAATGAATTAGAATGGATCGGGCGAATGAATTAGAATGGATCGTACGAATGAATTAGAATGGATCAAATAAATGAATTAGAATGGTTACTTTCATCCGAATGAATTAGAATGGATCATACGAAAGAATTAGAATGGATCGTACGAATGAATTAGAATGGATCATATTAATGAATTAGAATGGATAGTACGAATGAATTAGAATGGATACATTCGTGCGAATAAATTAGAATGGATTGTATGAATGAATTAGAATGGATCGTACGAATGAATTAGAATGGATCGTACGAATGAATTAGAATAGATTGCGCGAATGAATTAGAATGGATCGTACGAATGAATTAGAATGGATCGTACGAAGGAATTAGAATGGATCGTACGAATGAATTAGAATGGATCATACGAATGAATTAGAATGGATCGTAGGAATGAATTAGAACGGATATATTTGAACGAATAAATTAGAATGGATCATACGAATGAATTAGAATGGATCGTACGAATGAATTAGAATGGATAGTGCGAATGAATTAGAATCGATCGTACGAATGAATTAGAATGGATCGTACGAATGAATTAGAATGGATCATACGAATGAGTAAGAATGGATCGTACGAATGAATTAGAATGGATCGTACGAATGAATTAGAATGGATCGTACGAATAAATTAGAATGGATACATTCGTCCGAATGAATTAGAATGGATCATACGAATGAGTAAGAATGGATCGTACGAATGAAATAGAATAGATTGTACGAATGAATTAGAATGGATACATTCGTGCGAATGAATTAGAATGGATCGTGCACAAATGAGTAAGAATAAATTAGAATGGATCATACGAATGAATTAGAATGGATTGTACGAATTAATTAGAATGGATATATTCGTGCAAATGAATTAGAATGGATTAGAATGGATCATACGAATGGACTAGAATGGATACATTCGAGCGAATGAATTAGAATGGATCATACGAATGAATTAGAATGGATCGTACGAATAAATTAGAATTTATACATTCGTCCGAATGAATTAGAATGGATCATACGAATGAGTAAGAATGGATCGTACGAATGAAATAGAATAGATTGTACGAATGAATTAGAATGGATCCTACGAATGAATTAGAATGGATCGGGTGAAAGAATTAGAATGGATTGTATGAATGAATTAGAATGGATCGTATGAATGAATTAGAATGGATCGTGCGAATGAATTCGAATTGATCGTACGAATGAATTAGAATGGATCGTACGAATGAATTAGAATGGATACATTCGTGCAAAAGAATTAGAATGGATACATTCGTGCGAAAGAATTAGAATAGATCGTATGAATGAATTAGAATGGATCCTATGAATGAATTAGAATGGATCGTGCGAATGAATTAGAATGGATCGTACGAATGAATTAGTATGGATCGTGCTAATGAATTAGAATTGATCGAACGAATGAATTAGCATGGATCGTGCTAATGAATTAGAATGGAACGTACGAATGAATTAGAATGGATCGTGTGACAGAATTAGAAAGGACTGTATGAATGTCGTACGAATGAACTAGAATGGATATATTCGTGCAAATGAATTAGAATGGATCGTATGAATGTATTAGAATGGATCGTATGAGTGAATTAGAATGGATCGTACGAATGAATTAGAATGGATTGTATGAATGGATTAGAATGGATCGTACGAATGAATTAGAATGGATCATACGTGTTAATTAGAATGGATCATACAAATGAATGAGAATGGAACGTACGAATGAATTAGAATGGATCGTGTGAAAGAATTAGAATGGATTGTATGAATGAATTTGAATGAATTCGTTCGATCAATTCTAATTCATTAGCACGATCCATTCGAATTCATTCGTATGATCGATTCTAATTCATTCGCACGATCCATTCTAATTCATTCGTACGATCCATTCTAATTCTTTCACACGATCCATTCTAATTCATTCGTACGATCCATTCTAATTCATTCGTACGATCTATTATAATTCATTCGTACGATCCATTCTAATTCATTCGTACGAACCATTCTAATTCCTTCGTACGATCTATTCTAATTCATTCATACAATCCATTCTAATTCTTTCACACGATCCATTCTAATTCATTCGTACGTTCCATTCTAATTCATTAGCACGATCCATGCTAATTCATTCGTTCGATCAATTCTAATTCATTAGCACGATCCATTCTAATTCATTCGCACGATCCATTCTAATTCATTCATAGGATCCATTCCAATTCATTCATACGATCTATTCTAATTCTTTCGCACGAATGTATCCATTCTAATTCATTCGCACGAATGTATCCATTCTAATTCATTCGTACGATCCATTCTAATTCATTCGTACGATCTATTCTAATTCATTCGTAAGATCCATTCTAATTCTTTCACACGATCCATTCTAATTCATTCGTACGATCCATTCTAATTCATTCATACGATCCATTCTAATTCATTCATACGATACATTCTAATTCATTCCTACAATCCATTCTAATTCATTCGCCCGATCCATTCTAATTCATTCATACGATCCATTCTATTCGAATGGATCATGCGATCCATTCGAATTCATTCGCACGATCCATTCTAATTCATTCATACAATCCATTCTACTTCATTCATACAATGCATTCTAATTCATTCATACGATCCATTCTAATTCATTTGCACGAATTTATCTATTCTAATTCATTCGTACGATCCATTCTAATTCGTTCGTACGATCCATTCTAATTCATTCGTACGATCTATTCTAATTCATTCGTACGATCCATTCTAATTCATTCGTACGATCCATTCTAATTCCTTCGTACGATCCATTCTAATTCATTCGTACGATCCATTCTAATTCATTCGTACGATCCATTCTAATTCATTAATATGATCCATTCTAATTCATTCGTACGATCCATTCTAATTCATATGCACAAAGGTATCCACTCTAATCCATTCGTAGGATCCATTCTAATTCATTCGTACGATCCATTCTAATTCATTCGTACGATCCATTCTAATTCATTCGCTCGACTGTATCCATTCTAATCCATTCGTACGATCCATTCTAATCCATTCGTACGATCCATTCTAATTCATTCGCATGAATGTAACCATTCTAATTCATTCATTTGATCCATTCTAATTCATTCGTACGATCCATTCTAATTCATTCGTCCGATCCATTCTAATTCATTCGCACGAATGTATCCATTCTAATTCATTCATACGATCCATTCTAATTCATTCGTACGATCCATTCTAATCCATTCGCACAAATGTATCTATTCTAATCCATTCGTACGATCCATACTAATCCATTCGTACGATCCATTCTAATTCATTCGCATGAATGTATCCATTCTAATACATTCACACGATTCATTCTAATTCATTCGTACGATCCATTCTAATTTATTCGTACAATCCATTGTAATTCATTCGTATGATCCATTCTAATTCATTCCTACGATCTATTCTAATTCATTCGCTTGAATATATCCATTCCAATTCATTCGTTCGATCCATTCTAATTCATTCGCACGATCCATTCTAATTCATTCGTATGATCCATTCTAATCCATTCATACGATCCATTCTAATTCATTCGTACGATCCATTCTAATTCATTCGGACGATCCATTCTAATTCATTCGCACGAATGTATCCATTCTAGTTCATTCGTACGATCCATTCTAATTCATTCGTACGATCCATTCTAGTTCATTCGCACGATCCATTCTAATTCATTCGTACGATCCATTCTAATTCATTCATACGATCCATTCTAATTCATTCGTACGATCCATTCTAGTTCATTCATACAATCCATTCTAATTCATTCGTACGATCCATTCTAATTCACTCATACGATCCATTCTAATACATTCATACGATCCATTCTAATTCATTTGCACGATCCATTCTAATTCATTCGTACGATCGATTCTAATTCTTTCACACGATCCATTCTAATTCATTTGCACGAATATATCCATTCTAATTCATTCGTACGATCCATTCTTATTCATTCGTACGATCCATTTTAATTTATTCGCACGATCCATTCTAATTCATTCGTACGATCCATTCTAATTCTTTCACACGATCCATTCTAATTCATTCGTACGATCCATTCTAATACATTCATACGATCCATTGTAATTCATTTGCACGAATATATCCATTCTAATTCATTCGTACGATCCATTCTAATTCCTTCGTACGATCCATTCTAATTCATTCGTACGATCCATTCTAATTCATTTGCACGATCCATTCTAATTCCTTCGTACGATCCATTCTAATTCATTCGTACGATCCATTCTAATTCATTCATACAATCCATTCTAATTCTTTCACACGATCTATTCTAATTCATTCGTAGGATCCATTCTAATTCATTCGTACAATCTATTCTATTTCATTCGTACGATCCATTCGTACTCATTCGTATGATCCATTCTAATTCATTTGCACGAATATATCCATTCTAATTCATTCGTACGATCCATTCTAATTCCTTCGTACGATCCATTCTAATTCATTCGTATGATCTATTCTAATTCATTCGCACGATCCATTCTAATTCATTCGTACGATCCATTCTAATTCTTTCACACGATCCATTCTAATTCATTCGTACGATCCATTCTAATTCATTCGTGCAATCCATTCTATTTCATTCGTATGATCCATTCTTACTCATTCGTACGATCCATTCTAATTCATTCACACGAATGTATCCATTCGTACGAATGAACTAGAATAGATTGTATGAATGAATTAGAATGGATCGTACGAATGAATTAGAATGGATCGTACGAAGGAATTAGAATGGATCGTACGAATGAATTAGAATGGATAGTACGAATAAATTAGAATAGATCGTACGAATGAATTAGAATGGATCGTACGAAGGAATTAGAATGGATCGTACGAATGAATTAGAATGGATATATTCGTGCAAATGAATTAGAATGGATCGTATGAATGTATTAGAATTGATCGTATGAGTGAATTAGAATGGATCGTACGAATGAATTAGAATGGATTGTATGAATGAATTTGAATGGATCGTACGAATGAATTAGAATGGATCATACGAATTAATTAGAATGGATCATACCAATGAATTAGAATGGATCGTACGAATGAATTAGAATGGATCGTACGAATGAATTAGAATGGATACATTCGTGCGAATGAATTAGAATGGATTGTGCGAATGAATAAGAACAGATCGTGCGAATGAATTAGAATGGATCGTACGAATGAATTAGAAAGGATCGTGCGAATGAATTAGAATGGATCGTACGAATGAATTAGAATGGATACATTTGTGCGAATGAATTAGAATGGATTGTACGAATGAATTAGAATGGATCATATGAATGAATTAGAATGGATCGTACGAATGAATTAGAATGGATCGTGCGAATGAATTAGAATGGATCGTACGAATGAATTAGAATGGATCGTGTGAAAGAATTAGAATGGATCTACGAATGAATTAGAATGGATCGTGCGAATGAATAAGAATGGATCGTACGAATGAATTAGAATAGATACATTTGTGCGAATGAATTAGAATGGATCGTACGAATGAATTTGAATGGATCGTATGAATGAATTAGAATGCATCGTATGAATGAATTAGAATGGATCGTGCGAATGAATTAGAATGGATCGTACGAATGAATTAGAATGGATCGTACGAATGAACTAGAATGGACACATTCGTGCGAATGAATTAGAATGGATCGTACGAATGAATTAGAATGGATCGTACGAATGAATTAGACTGGATCTTACGAATGAATTAGAATGGATCGTACGAATGAATTAGAATGGATCGTACGAATGAATTAGAATGGATCTTACGAATAAATTAGAATGGATCGTACGAATAAATTAGAATGAATCGTATGAATGGTTTAGAATGGATACATTCGTGCGAATGAATTAGAATGGATCGGGCGAATGAATTAGAATGGATCGTACGAATGAATTAGAATGGATCAAATAAATGAATTAGAATGGTTACTTTCATCCGAATGAATTAGAATGGATCATACGAAAGAATTAGAATGGATCGTACGAATGAATTAGAATGGATCATATTAATGAATTAGAATGGATAGTACGAATGAATTAGAATGGATACATTCGTGCGAATAAATTAGAATGGATTGTATGAATGAATTAGAATGGATCGTACGAATGAATTAGAATGGATCGTACTAATGAATTAGAATAGATTGCGCGAATGAATTAGAATGGATCGTACGAATGAATTAGAATGGATCGTACGAAGGAATTAGAATGGATCGTACGAATGAATTAGAATGGATCGTACGAATGAATTAGAATGGATCGTAGGAATGAATTAGAATGGATATATTTGAACGAATAAATTAGAATGGATCATACGAATGAATTAGAATGGATCGTACGAATGAATTAGAATGGATAGTGCGAATGAATTAGAATCGATCGTACGAATGAATTAGAATGGATCGTACGAATGAATTAGAATGGATCATACGAATGAGTAAGAATGGATCGTACGAATGAATTAGAATGGATCGTACGAATGAATTAGAATGGATCGTACGAATAAATTAAAATGGATACATTCGTCCGAATGAATTAGAATGGATCATACGAATGAGTAAGAATGGATCGTACGAATAAAATAGAATAGATTGTACGAATGAATTAGAATGGATACATTCGTGCGAATGAATTAGAATGGATCGTGCACGAATGAGTAAGAATAAATTAGAATGGATCATACGAATGAATTAGAATGGATTGTACGAATTAATTAGAATGGATATATTCGTGCAAATGAATTAGAATGGATTAGAATGGATCATACGAATGGATTAGAATGGATACATTCGAGCGAATGAATTAGTATGGATCGTACGAATGAATTAGAATGAATCATACGAATAAATTAGAATTGATACATTCGTCCGAATGAATTAGAATGGATCATACGAATGAGTAAGAATGGATCGTACGAATGAAATAGAATAGATTGTACGAATGAATTAGAATGGATCCTACGAATGAATTAGAATGGATCGTGTGAATGAATTAGAATGGTTACATTCATGCGAATGAATTAGAATGGATCGTACGAATGGATTAGAATGGATCGTACGAATGGATTAGAATGGATACATTCGAGCGAATGAATTAGAATGGATCGTACGAATGAATTAGAATGGATCGTACGAATGGATTAGAATGGATCCTACGAATAGATTAGAATGGATACCTTTGTGCATATGAATTAGAATGGACCGTACGAATGAATTAGAATGGATCATATTAATGAATTAGAATGGATCGTACGAATGAATTAGAATGGATCGTGTGAAAGAATTAGAATGCATTGTATGAATGAATTAGAATGGATCGTATGAATGAATTAGAATGAATCGTGCGAATGAATTCGAATGGATCGCATGATCCATTCGAATAGAATGGATCATATGAATGAATTAGAATGGATCAAGCGAATGAATTAGAATGGATTGTAGGAATGAATTAGAATGGATCGTATGAATGAATTAGAATGGATCGTATGAATGAATTAGAATGGATCGTGCGAATGAATTATAATGGATCGTACGAATGAATTAGAATGGATCGTACGAATGAATTAGAATGGATCATATGAATGAATTAGAATGGATCATACGAATGAGAAAGAATGGATCGTACGAATGAAATAGAATGGATTGTACGAATGAATTAGAATGGATACATTCGTGCGAATGAATTAGAATGGATCGCACGAATGAATTAGAATGGATCATACGAATGAATTAGAATGGATCGTACGAATGAATTAGAATGCATCATACGAAAGAATTAGAATGGATATATTCGTGCGAATGAATTAGAATGGATCGTACTAATGAATTAGACTGGATCATAATAATGAATTTGAATGGATACATTTGTGCGAATGAATCTAAATGGATTGTATGAATGAATTACAATGGATCGTACGAATGAATTAGAATGGATCGTACGAATGAATTAAAATGGATCAAATGAATGAATTAGAATGGTTACATTCATGCGAATGAATTAGAATGGATCGTACGAATGGATTAGAATGGATCGTATGTGTGAATTAGAATGGATACGAAGGAATTAGAATGGATCGTACGAAGGAATTAGAATGGATCATACGAATGAAATAGAATGGTTCGTACGAATGAAATAGAATGGATCATACGAAGGAATTAGAATACATTCGTATGATCCATTCTAATTCATTCGGACGAATGTATCCATTCTAATTTATTCGTACGATCCATTCTAATTCATTCGTACGATCCATTCTAATTCATTCGTACGATCCATTGTTACTCATTCGTATGATCCATTCTAATTCATTCGTACGATCTATTCTAATTCATTCGCACGAATGTATCCATTCCATTCGTACGATCCATTCATACGATCCATTCTAATTCATTCATAGAATCCATTCTAACTCTTTCATACGATCCATTCTAATTCATTCGTACGATCCATTCTAATTCATTAGCATGGATCGTGCTATTGAATTAGAATGGAATATACGAATGAATTAGAATGGATCGTAGAATGGATCGTATGAATGAATTAGAATGAATTAGAATGGATCGTACGAATGAATTAGAATGGATCGTACGAATGAATTAGAATGGATCGTACGAATAAAATAGAATGGATCGTGTGAAAGAATTAGAATGGATTGTATGAATGAATTAGAATGGATCATATGAATGGATCGTACGAATGGAATGGATACATTCGTGCGAATGAATTAGAATGGATCGTACGAATGAATTAGAATGGATCATACGAATGAGTAAGAATGGATCGTACGAATGAATTAGAATGGATCGTACGAATAAATTAGAATGGATACATTCGTCCGAATGAATTAGAATGGATCATACGAATGCATTCTAATTCCTTCGTACGATCCATTCTAATTCCTTCGTACATACAATCCATTCTAATTCTTTCACACGATCCATTCTAATTCATTCGTAGGATCCATTCTAATTCATTCGTACAATCTATTCTATTTCATTCGTACGATCCATTCTTACTCATTCGTATGATCCATTCTAATTCATTCGCATGAATGTATCCATTCTAATTCATTCGTACGAATCCATTCTAATTCATTCGTACAATCTATTCTATTTCATTCGTACGATCCATTCTAATTCATTCGTACGATCCATTCTAATTCATTCGCACGATCCATTCTAATTCATTCGCACGATCCATTCTTACTCATTCGTATGATCCATTCTAATTTATTCGCACGAATGTATCCATTCTAATTCATTCGTACGTCTAATTCATTCGTACGGTCCATTCTAATTCATTCGCACAATCCATTCTATTTCATTCGTACGATCCATTCTTACTCATTCGTATGATCTATTATGGATACATTCGTGCGAATGAATTAGAATGGATCATACGAATGAGTAAGAATGGATCGTACGAATGAAATAGAATGGATTGTGCGAATGAATTAGAATGGATCGTACGAATGAATTAGAATGGATCGTGTGAAAGAATTAGAATGGATTGTATGAATGAATTAGAATAGATCGTATGAATGAATTAGAATGGATCGTACGAATGAATTAGAATGGATCGTACGAATGAATTAGAATGGATACATTCGCGAATGAATTAGAATGGATCGTACGAATGAATTAGAATGGATCGTACGAATGAATTAGAATGGATCTTACGAATGAATTAGAATGGATCGTATGAATGAATTAGAATGGATCATACGAATGAATTATAATGGATACATTTGTGCGAATGAATTAGAATGGATCGTACGAATGAATTAGAATGGATCGTATGAATGAATTAGAATGGATCGTACGAATGAATTAGAATGGATCGTACGAAGGAATTAGAATGGATCGTACGAATGAATTAGAATGGATATATTCGTGCAAATGAATTAGAATAGATCGTATGAATGTATTAGAATGGATCGTATGAGTGAATTAGAATGGATCGTGCGAATGAATTAGAATGGATCGTATGAATGAATTAGAATGGATCGTACGAATGAATTCGAATGGATCGTACGAATTCATTCTAATTCATTCATACAATCCATTCTAATTCTTTCACACGATCTATTCTAATTCATTTGTAGGATCCATTCTAATTCGTTCGTACAATCCATTCTATTTCATTTGTACGATCCATTCTTACTCATTCGTATGATCCATTCTAATTCATTCGTACGATTCATTCTAATTCATTTGTACGATCCATTCTAATTTATTCGCACGAATGTATCCATTCTAATTCATTCGTACGATCCATTCTAATTCATTCGCACAATCTATTCTAATTCATTCATACAATCCATTCTAATTCATTCACACGAATGTATCCATTCTAATTCATTCATACGATCCATTTGTTAGAATTGGTGAGGTCTACAGCTCGTAAAACCTATAGTTTAGCTATGTATGGTTGATAGTATAGGAATGCATATTGGTACGTACCTTAGTACGTGTTCTGATTACAGAACAGAGAGCCATGGCTACATGGTAATCCACTTGAGTGGGAGACTCAAGGGACTGGTCCCATGTAACAACCTAAATGCGTTCGCAGCTCTGATTAGGGTTGGTCGCCCTATCAGGTTAAGCTGTTGGGATGACAGAGCGTGGGTGTCTCCACCACGGTCATTACCAAGCACAGTGTCTGTGGCCGAACGGAACCAACACGGTGCATAGATCGATGCGCAGACATCGGTGCACTAAACCATGTTTCTGCTTAGGGTAAAACGGTCCTAAACCCTGAGGAACCATGTCTGGTGGACTAACCAGTTGTGTGGTGCTTTGGCGCACCAATGTGTGAGGATCCGGATACAGTGATCCAAAACCACGGTGTACTGGGTTACCCGGCTGGCGTTGCATCAGCATGTCACTCCTGCAGGCTATCCACACCCCTAACGGGAGGTGCGTTCCTTGGTCTGACCTACGTCGTATTAAACCCTAGCCAGGTGGTCATCAGTTCGACTGGTGACGGATCCGGTTACTCGGCAGAGTTATCGGAGGTACGATGTACGTGGTCAACCTGGAAGGAACCGAGTCATATGAGCACTCGAGTCTGACGGTATTCTCCATCGCTCGAGTTGCGTCATGGCACCAGTGGAGGGACAGCGAGTTTACCATACTAAGCGGAGAGCAGGGGTATGAGGGAGAACATAGTAAGTCCGGGGGAATTGGAGTATAGCCTGTGTCGCACTCTAGGTGGCTACGCAGGTTAACTCGGACTCAGAGGATCGATAGTACACTCGGGTAGTATGTCGATCGAGTCTGAGTTGGAAGCCATGAACCCTGGTCCCTGAAGGTTCCACTTTATCGACATTATGTACGGTTCTTATACCATCTCCTCGAAACACAGAATGTAGTTAGAGGAAGCGAGAAGTCCAAGCCTACGCTCCGTGAGTGCTTCGCACTAGTGCATGGTAGATACGTAGCTACGTGTGTGCACTAAGGGGAAACCCTAGGTTAGTGCAGAGACGCATGTAGCAATTCCTTGCCATAAGTGGACTTTGCCACATGGGTGCGATGCACCGGGACATGTTGCGAGTTGACTAGTTGACTTCACTAGGGGCACCCTACGGGAACCTCAGAGAATAGTGAAATCACTGGTGCACTTCACTTATGTATGCCTTGCAAAGTCTCGTACACGAGGAACGGCCAACTAGTGACATAAGGGCGTTTTGGTCATACCATGCGCCACTATGTACTAATGGGGCCGGCCCTAAGTGTTGAGAGACTGTTCAAGGCCGGCCCTATTAGTTTCAGGAGGTTGTTGCCTCTGATGAAACGGCCGATCATGAGGCGCAGAAAACGGGCTGGTTTTGATCATTTTCGAAAACAAGGAAAAGATAGAGATAAAAGAAGAGATATATAGGGAGAGGTTTGAATCAGTAAATCCTATCTGCTAGGCTTATCCATAAGGATAAGGCCGACCCTATATAAAGCATAGGGAGAGAGGGGGGGACGAAATTAATGAGCCATGCAAGCCCTAGGGCCAGCCCAAGCCATGGGGGAAACCCTAGCCACCCCCTCTCCTCTCTTCGCATCTCCTCTTTCGTCTCTCTCTCCCTCGCTTGCGCCATTGGATGGCGACTCGTCTTCCTCACGTGGTGTTTCATAGAAGGAGAAGGCCCGTCGTATGGAGGCACTCAAAGATCCATCGACGAGGTGCCGTGCATCGTGTGAGATCGGGTGAACTAGAAGGCGTCTTCCGCAATCTTTTGCTGTCCAGAATCTGCACAGAAAATCAGCGTTGTTTCTATAATTTCGGGAGCTACAGAAATCCAAACGACGTGAAACTTATCGTAAAAGTTGCGTCTCGAAGTTGGCTACCTGCAGTCCAAATTTCAGCCCAATCGAAGTTTGGACCAAAACGTTATGGCCATCGCGCCGAATCTATGTCGAGCAGATCCGTAGCCCGTCTCCATCAACAAAGAAGAAATTTGTCGCGGTGAAAGATTCCGCACGCAGGTATGATCTCTAACAAGTAGATCTAATATAATTAGAATATGCATACATGCTAGATTGTTCTTTTGCGTTAGATCGTCGTTAGGGGTTCGCATAGTTGCCATGCTAATTTCATACACGCATATTTAGATCGTTTCGATGAAAATTTTGATATGTATACACCGCCTACGGTCCTCGGACCTTCACTTTGCTTCCGCTGCGGGCCTCTACCATGGATTTATTTCCAACAATTGGTTTCAGAGCTACGCTAGTGGTGTGTGTTTCATGTTTTTCATGAAACCGTCATGTGCGCGCATGAATAGTATGTGCCGCCATCGGGGTTCTACGAGTAGATCATGCATAGTATTTTTTTGTGTGTGTTCTATGAATCGTTCTTGCAGGGCGCCGCTTCTAAAATTATTCTGGATATGTGATTGCTTGCTACCGGGGGTCGGACCCCGTGTTAGCGATTTTTTCTGGATGTTTTTTCTTTTGTGTGTGGATAGATTTTAGAGCCATAGTCGGGCAAGAGGTGAAGATTTACCACCCTTGATTTCTAGGCTTTTGCTAGGTTTGTTTTTCCTTTTCTTTCTAGGAAATTGTGTACGAGCGAGCACTTGCTCGAAGCATACTAGATCTTTTTCGGTTACAGATTAAAGAGGAGGACTTGCCGTGGAGATCCACCACCGGGAAGATGAGCGAAACCTTGGAGGACGATGGCGATCCGGCGAAGCGTACACGATGACGGCAAATGTCATAAAGTATCAGGAGATCATATACAGAGGCTTGCACCGGATCGAGGAGCCTTTTTTTTTTTTTTTTTGAAGAGTAAAAACTAATCTATTACTGAAAAATAAAAGCAGATACAGGACACGGCTTGTCTCTGAGTGAGCAAGCAGACCACACGACCTAAGAGGCCAAATCAACTCGAAAACCCTACCTCATCGCACGGAGAGCAGACCGACATGGTAGCCCTCAGTCTTGAGGCAACTCTCACCTAAGACTATCTCAATAGCACAATGAACTAGAGTCCTGACTACACTAACTGGCCCCCCTACTCCTCGTAACCCTATCAGACTGACCCTTAGGCCAGGGTTCTTTAGCTCGGGGCTGAAGCTCTGGATTTGGCATGGTAAGGAACGTGGGGTAGTTGGCAAGATGAGGAGGCACCTTCTTGTACTGATCAAAAGAAACCATGGGGTGAACAATGCCTGCCTGCTCCTCTCGATCTTGAGCCTCCCCATCCTGAGCAAGATCTTGAAAAACCCCTGAAGCCGGTTCTTCAGCTAGCCCCGCCGTATCCTACCAAACACGAGCCCTCAAAGCCTGCTTTCGACGAGATCGTTGAAGAATAGGAATAGTTAAGCTGGGACTTCCTTCTCGTTGGCCTCGCCTCCCAGGATTCTTCTTAGCGCCTCCAACTACTACCCCACTCCCACTTGCGAGAGCTAACATGATCGGTCTCTCCCCCTCACTGGCTGAACTCACTGCTTGGATAACAACCCGTACATTCTCTGTCGTAACATTGCCAATCGCTAGCGTAACAGCAGTTTTTGCCATTGTTACGCTAGCATTAGGAGAGCCAGCAGATGTTGTTACACCATCAACTGCAATGCGTTCATCAATTTCAGCAGACGCACATTGCGTAACAATATTAGCAAAAGCCTCTTCCAATGCCGTGCCAGCATCAGCAACATTTGGTATTACAGCATCAGGTACTGCATCAGCCTCTACTTGCGTAACAGCATCCTTAGGTAGTGTAACATCAGGTATTGCATCAGCTTGACATTCAGCATCAGCCTCTACTTGCGTAACTGCATCCTTAGGCAGTGTAACATCAGGTACTGCATTAGCAATATTTGGTGTTACAGCATCAGGTACTGCATCAGATTCAGCTACTACAACATCGCTGGTACCAGGAATCGCAGCAGCACATGCTACCTGATTATCTGCAAAATCACCCACTGTTACACAGCCAGAAGCCTGTGTTACATCAGCCACCACTGCAGCTACAGTACCCAAACCATGAGCTTCATCTTCCCCCACCATTCCAGCCCTCTGACTATCCTTACCTCTCCTATAGTCATCTTCATCAATGCTCCCTAGAACTGCAAATCGAGATCCACTGCTTTGGGACGGAGCACTAGGGATATGCTCCTTCCTCTTATCTTTATCAGCAGCAATCACCTTATTCCAACCCGCCTCATCAATACTGTGATCAATCCCAGCTTCAGTGGAATGAGAAGGACCTGCCTTTGTTCCCACTGGCCTCCAGGCAGCAGAGTAACCCCGTTTCCGACCACCTTGGAATGCCTCTCTCCCTAAATTCTTCCATCTCTCTCCTATTTGCTGATGCTTGGGACAAAAATCTTCGCTATGATCAAAGGATTTACAAGCTCTACATCTCTTAGGAACCCAATCATAAGACACAGGTTGCAGAGATATAAGCTTATCTTTAGAATCCCTAGCTTCCACCACCTCCGGAAGAGAATCTTCCACGTTTATATCCACACACAGTCGAGCATAGTTTACCCGAAGTTGGGCCGTAGTCGCTTGACATATACAACGGAACCCCAATTATACTGCCCATCCTGCTGAGTATCTCCTCGGACCACAGATCAACAAGCAGGTTTGGAAATCTTACCCAAATCGGAACATGAGTAAGGATATCTCTTTCACATTTCATGCCCTTCACCTACTTCTTTAACACCAGAGGCCTCCCCTCGATATGCCATGGTCCTCCCTCCAAAGCTTTTGTATAGTCCTCCTCTTCCGCAAACCGAAAAAGAAAAACTCCATTTTCTCTAGAGAAGATTTCAAAATTCCCTTTTGGCTTCCATCTCTGTAATAGCATCTCCTTAAGGTGCACATAATAGGGTCTTCTACCAAGCACAAAGCCCACTAGTGAAAGCTCCCACTTCTTTCGATTCTTAGCCAACTCTTCTTCTGGGCAAACAGCTACCTTTTTGGTCCCAATCAAAGTGGGAGGGATGAACCTCAGTTGAGAGCACCTAGCAGGAACAGGGACCCCACCTGCATCAGTCCCAGCTTGTTCAGTCACACCATCAAGCACTTGGTCTGCATGACAAGGCCCTGCCATTGCAGCAGGAATTTCAGCAATATTAGCCCTCTCGGACATTCCATCAAGCACCAAATCTGCACTTGCATTCACTGCTGCTGCATAAGAAAATCCAGCAGCCACACCAACAGCATTCCCAGCTACGTTGATCCTCTCAGGCATTCCCACACTAATCGATCTGCACAAGGTTTCACCACATCAGTGAATGTCGAACCGGCCTGCTTTCCTTCTATCTCACCACCCGAAGAGGCTCGAAATCGTGGGCTATGAGGGGAGAAATGCAGTGGTGGGAAATCCTCACTCCTGCCCTCATTTGCATCCCCATGGAGAAAAGCATCCGCACTTCCCTCCAGATTTGCAGTGCCATCTTGAAAACCCATCTCCTTTGCCCTCTGATCACCAAGATCTGATCTCATCAGATCTAGAACACTGATGGAAATGGGGGAGGATCTCAGGCACGAATTGCCACAAGGTCCCGGACCACCAGATCTGGATCCCGAGTTGTTGCCCGCTCTCCCTCTCGGATTGGAGACCAAAAAATCACCCAACGTTGGAGCTTTTGGAGGAGAGAAAACCTCCGCCTCCACCTTGTCTTCATCAGAACTGACCAAAAGGGTAGAAGAACCTCCTACTTCAGCTACCCCCGATCCTTTATGTGTCTTCCCTACCGCACCTCCTAGATGCCGAATGGTCTTTGGGTCTTGGGGGGGCTTCATCTCCGCCCCCAAATGGATCGGATCGAGGAGCCTTGCGAAGGAGACAGAGAGCCTGCGCTGTGCCAGTCAGGTTCAGGGGTCGGACCCTGAACTTGATTCAGTTGTGTGCTTGTTTCTTTTAGTAGTTCTTTAATATTTCTGTAGAGAACCCCGATGCGATAATTTAATTATCTGTGTTAGAGGGATACCCTTTCCCCTCGGGTCCTAGCGACCTTATTAGGATAGGATTCAACTAGTGACGCCTATTATTTAATTGACCCTTGATGATAGTATGAATTCCTCACATTTGGTTATGCCCCCATTAGGTCAACACCCGATTAGTCGGGTATGCCTATCTGGCAAGCATCGAAACCTAGAATGAGTTGGAATTCTACTATGACATCATTCGTCAAATTTATAAGTAAGGCGCTATGGTAGTGGAAGACCTTTCCTGTCAGTCTGACCTTAGGCTAGGCTCCAGGGCATTAGCGTAATAGCCAAGTTTGCAAAGCATCGATGTTCTTGGGATATGTAATGTGACCCTTGAGTGGAGAAATCCACTCGAGGCAGGGACTATGATATTCCGAGATCGATTAATGCTTCGCGAAAGGCTTGAATGCTAGTGGGAGCATGGTATGACCAGGGTCTAGTGTATAGGTTGTCGTAACCTTAGTGTACACTCATACTTGCATTAAATAACCCTCAACTATAATAAGGGATGTGTAAGAGGACTCGTCGAGATCCTCTGGCCTCCACAACCAACTGCTTTGTGTCTGGGTGGAAGGGCGTAGCTCGACACCCCCTAGGGTGAGGGTTATATTTTTCCATGCCAAATAACTTAGTGGTCTCCTTCAGGATATGGCGGTTACGGGGCCAGGAGAGAAGGGTTTTTTATCCCACCCTAGTAGGGGCCGCATGAACTCTCGTACCGTAATTGCTTAGGCTTGTGGGTAAGCATCCGAAGTGGACATAAGGCATCTGTTGCTTGCACAATGGGGATCACGTGGCACTGGCCAAAAGGACAACCATGGTCCATCAAAGCCCTTAGTTGGCAGATTTGGATAGGGTCAAGGAAAGGCCCGTGTAAGCGGATTGACGCTGCATGATGCCCCCTAGGGCAGGTGTAGTCGATTCCGAGATCTTACATACATGGTTAATTAATCCATAGAGGTGTCTTCGCTGTGAGGGTAGCACTGATATTTGGATATAATTAGCTTATTTTAAAAATCCATAAAATAAGTTATTTTACATTCGTTTTTATTTAACTATATAGTTCCCCTATCCGCTATCCCATAAGAGAACCAGTTATCGGGTCTCTAACTACGTAGAGCCGAAGCACTTTCTTTAGCTTATGCATAGGGTAGTAAAAACGTACATTGGCATATAATCTAAGTATCCCTGTATTAGACCTAATGGGTCCAGATATCACTAGGGCACTAACTAGGGCATATGACGACTAGCGAGAATCTAAGGAGATGTGCAAGTGCTATGTTATAGCAGACTTGCGGACAACTCTTTAGAAGCGAGTCAGAGATATGTCGGGCCTTCTCTAATTAAGTTTTACTTGCATAAGATGTTTGGAAGGTGGAGTCGGTAGACTCATCGCTTTTCCACTAAGATACTTGTCGGTACCGAGATGTCTGAGGGTAAGCTTGTTCGGGAACACATACTTGAGTTCCAGATCGAACTAGACTCTAAAGACATGGTGCCAGATGATGAGGTGGTGGAAGACGTCTGTCTTGCATCCTTGTCTGGAACCTTCGAAGGCGTTGTCAGAGACTTTAGCTTTAACAAGTCAGAGATGATAAACGCAGAACTTCTAAGGAGATTTCCAAGAGACAAAGGATGAGATCAAGATTAAAGGCAAAGCTTTTAGTGCTTAACCTAGGTCTTCTTTAGAAGAACCAAAGGGAGTAACTTATAAGAGATCGAAAACTATTTTAGTGTAGAAACTGGTGTGGACTCCTAAGTCTAGTGATGCCAAGGGTGGAAGTATTTCCGCTGTGGCGAGCATAGGGGGTATTTGAAGATTGAGTATGGCCTCAGGATGTTAGGAATTGAGTCGCTATCTAGTAGCAGTTCTTATGCTTCGTGGAATGTAGACTTCGGGTCTACAGAGATTCAAGGAAAGCAGAAGGCTACTTTATAGTGAAGTAATCCTAACATAGGTACTGATGCCATAAGCCACTACGGAAGCTGTTAGATATGATTGTCTTAGTTTTTCCGAAACACGGATTTTGATTTTTTAGAGATGTAGTTCTGTTTCCTCCTTGGTAAATGAAGTTTTTAGTTTTAGACAGCACCGTAGGTGTGTATCTTAAACTGAATAGATAGCTTCATTACTAGAGGAATAGATCAGAATAATCTCTTTGTATTTAATCCTAATTCAGAAATAGATTTCATGACAGCTGCAGCGTCTAATTGAAATTCATCTAAATCCTTCGGAGAAGCTATCTCATTTGTGACCCCTCTGATTTAGATATTCTGCCTCAGACAAATTCAGAGGTAAAAGAAGGCCGAGTTTCTGTTCACAGATTCATCGGAGATCCTTCTAACCTATGAGTGTTATCTGGAAGGCAGAATAACTAAAAGGGCCACTAAGGTATTGGTGTTAGTTATTTTGACGTCTATGGTTCCAAGAGCGTCTAGACGATAGAAGACTCTTCGATTTAATCGAAGGAATAAGTCACTATCGGACGAGTTCCATAGGATCCTAAAGGAGCATGGGATTATCTCCCAGTTAAATGCTCCAAGGATGACACGTCAGAATGAAGTCTCCGAGAGAAGGAATCGAACTCTGTTTGACATGGTCCGTAGTATGATGAATATTGCCAAGTGTACTACCCACCTTTGGTGGGGTTGTACCTTAAAACAGTAGCTTATATCTGAAACTATCTCTCATCTAGATCAGTGCCTCAGACCTATAGAGAGCTATGGTCTAAGCGAAAGCTGACACTATAGTGTCTCGAGATATAGGGTTGTCCTGTACTTGTGCAAAAGGACAAGAGGGATGAGATGTAGATATAGTTCCAGGTATATCTGTTTGTAGGTTACCCTTAGGATGCATAAGGTGGATTATTCTATGATCTCAAGGTTTGGAAGGTAATCGTTTCTACGAATACCATCTACCTAGATCAGAATTATATTATAGACCATAAGTTTACCGGTAAGGTAGTTCTGGGTGAACTACTGGGTACTGGTAGAGAGTACACATCTGAAAACGTAGTGGGAGTAGATGATACAAGAAACTAGTATACCAGACACTATAGAAACAATTCACTTTTGTACCACCACCACCTTGTCGTTGTGGGACCATCAGAGCTCCTGAAAGATACTATGGAGAAATTTTGATAGTTAATCCAGAGTTTCAGGAGGATGATCCCTAGAGCTACGAAGAAGTAGTGGGAGCTTTCGACAGCTCTGACTGACAAAAGACCATGGAGGCAAGCTTGCATCAATGTCCCTTGGAACAGTCTTGACACTTATAGCACTATCACCCTTCAGGGTGTAGGAGGTGTATAAGAAGAGCACCCGGTTAAGACTTAAGTAGATAGATTAGTTACCAAAGGAGAAGGGATTGACTATGTCAAAACCATCTCACTGATAGCTATGCCTAAGTTTATAACAGATCCTCTTAATCCATCACAGCCCATTATAGTTGGGAGATCTGGTTGATGGATGTCAAGACAGTTATTCCCTAATAGGAATTTGAAAAGGACATATGGATGATGTAGCCTCAGGCTTTGTGTCAGTAGGTTAGGAAGATATGGAATGCAAGTTGCAACGGTCCATTTATGGACTGATGCAAGCATCCAGGATGAAATGTCTATTTTGATCAAGGGAATCCGCTCACACGGATTTGATCAGAATAAGAATAAACCAAGTTGGTACAAGAAAAGTGAAATAGCTACAAGGGTGTATTTAGTACTTTACATTAACGATATTCTACTGATTGAAAATGACGTAGGAATATTGTTTACGGTAAAGGTTTATAGTCATCACAATTCGATGTGAAAGACCCTAGTGAGGCGAGTTATGTTCTGGGAATCAAGGTAACTCGAGATTACCAGAGCAAGATTCTCTTGCTGTCACAGGCTACGCATGAAGATAAGATTCTAGCCAGATTCAGTTTACGAGGCTAGATATCTATTGCACAGCAGGAATGATGGGTCGGTTTCAGTCGAACCCGGGTCCAGATCTCTGGACCGATGTGAAGGATATACTCAGGAATCCTCATTAAGTAAGGATTGTGAGTTAGCTTGCACTTCACAGGTCCTGATATCGATTGGACACACAAGATCTGACTTTGGTATCAGATGTGAGTTCCAGAGAATCGATTTCAGGGATTATTTTTTATCTTGGGATTAGAAGCGGTAGTTGGTAGAGTGTGAAGCAAGAGTGCATCACAGACTCTACCATAGAGGCTTAGCACGTTGTTGCGTGCGAAGTAGTATATCAGGTGGTAAGGCTTAGGAAGTTCTTAGAGAACTTGGGACGCGTATCAGAGGCTCAGTTATCTGTTGTAACAATAGAAGAGTGGTAAGCAAGGTCCAAGGAGACTAGGCACCGCCGTGAGGGAAAACCCATCAAGTATAAACTCCACTTGATCTGATAGTTATAGGAGGAAATGCAAGTAGCGGTACTGAGGTGGAATCTACAGACAATATTGCCAATTCCTTTAGGGAATTCCTGCAAAGGCTTTTGGCCAGCATGTAGAAGCTACAGAGCTCAACACCGTTATTCCTCGTTAGACCTAGTGGGAGATTGTTAGAATTGGTGAGGTCTACAGCTCGTAAAACCTATAGTTTAGCTATGTATGGTTGATAGTATAGGAATGCATATTGGTACGTACCTTAGTACGTGTTCTGATTACAGAACAAAGAGCCATGGCTATATGGTAATCCACTTGAGTGGGAGACTCAAGGGACTGGTCCCATGTAACCTAAATGCGTTCGCAGCTCTGATTAGGGTTGGTCGCCCTATCTGGTTAAGCTGTTAGGATGACAGAGCGTGGGTGTCTCCACCACGGTCATTACTAGGCATAGTGTCTGTGGCCGAACGGAACCAACACGGTGCATAGATCGATGAGCAGACATCGGTGCACTAAACTGTGTTTCTGCTTAGGGTAAAATAGTCCTAAACCCTGAGGAACCATGTCTGGTGGACTAACCAGTTGTGTGGTGCTTTGGCGCACCAATGTGTGAGGATCCGGATGCAGTGATCCAAAACCACGGTGTACTGGGTTACCCGGCTGGCGTTGCATCAGCATATCACTCCTGCAGGCTATCCACACCCCTAACGGGAGGTGCGTTCCTTGGTCTGACCTACGTCATATTAAACCCTGGCCAGGTGGTCATCAGTTCGACTGGTGACGGATCCGGTTACTCGGCAGAGTTATCGGAGGTACGATGTACGTGGTCAACCTGGAAGGAATCGAGTCATATGAGCACTCGAGTCTGACGGTATTCTCCACTGCTCGAGCTGCGTCATGGCACCAGTGGAGGGACAGCAAGTTTACCATACTAAGCGGAGAGCAGGGGTATGAGGGAGAACATAGTAAGTCCGGGGGAATTGGAGTGCAGCCTACGTCGCACTCTAGGTGGCTACGCAAGTTAACTCAGACTCAGAGGATCGATAGTACACTCGGGTAATGTGTCGATCGAGTCTGAGTTGGAAGCCATGAACCCTGGTCCCTGAAGGTTACACCTTATCGATATTATGTACGGTTCTTATACCATCTCCTCGAAACACAGAACGTAGTTAGAGGAAGCGAGAAGTCCAAGCCTACGCTCCGTGAGTGCTTCGCACTAGTGCATGGTAGATGCGTAGTTACGTGTGTGCACTAAGGGGAAACCCTAGGTTAGTGCAGAGACGCATGTAGCAATTCCTTGCCATAAGTGGACTTTGCCACATGGGTGCGATGCACCGGGACATGTTGCGAGTTGACTAGTTGACTTCACTAGGGGCACCCTACGGGAACCTCAGAAAATAGTGAAATCACTGGTGCACTTCACTTATGTATGCCTTGCAAAGTCTCGTACACGAGAAACGGCCAACTAGTGACATAAGAGCGTTTTGGTCATACCATGCGCCACTATGTACTAAGGGGGCCGGCCCTAAGTGTTGAGAGACTGTTCAAGGCCGGCCCTATTAGTTTCAGGAGGTTGTTGGCTCCGATGAAATGGCTGATCATGAGGCGCAGAAAACGGGCTGGTTTTGACTATTTTTGAAAACAAGGAAAAGATAGAGATAAAAGAAGAGATATATAGGGAGAGGTTTGAATCAGTCAATCCTATCCGCTAGGCTTATCCATAAGGATAAGGCCGACCCTATATAAAGCATAGGGAGAGAGGGGGGGACGAAATTAATGAGCCATGCAAGCCCTAGGGCCGGCCCAAGCCATGGGGGAAACCCTAGCCACCCCCTCTCCTCTCTTCGCATCTCCTCTTTCATCTCTCTCTCCCTCGCTTGCGCCATTGGATGGCGACTCGTCTTCCTCACGTGGTGTTTCATAGAAGGAGAAGGCTCGTCGTATGGAGGCACTCAGAGATCCATCGACGTGGTGCCGTGCATCGTGTGAGATCGGGTGAACTAGAAGGCGTCTCCCGTAATCTTTTGCTGTCCAGAATCTGCACAGAAAATCAGCGTTGTTTCTATGATTCCAAGATCTACAGAAATCCAAACGATGTGAAACTTATTTCAAAAGTTGCGTCTCGAAGTTGGCTACCTGCAGTCCAAATTTCAGCCCAATCGGAGTTCGGATCAAAAAGTTATGGCCATCGCACCGAAGCTAAGTCGAGCAGATCCGTAGCCCGTCTCCATCAACAAAGAAGAAATTTGTCGCGGTGAAAGATTCCGCACGCAGGTATGATCTCTAACAAGTAGATCTAACATAATTAGAACATGCATACATGCTAGATTGTTCTTTTGCGTTAGATCGTCGTTAGGGGATCGCGTAGTTGCCATGCTAGTTTCATACACGCATATGTAGATCGTTTCGATGAAAATTTTGATATGTAACGCACACCGACTACGGTCCTCGGACCTTCACTTTGCTTCCGCTGCGGGCCTCTACCATGGATTTATTTCCAACACCATTCTACTTCATTCGTACTATCCGTTCTAATTCACTCATACGATCCATTCTAATTCATTCTAATTCATTCGTACAATCTATTCTATTTCATTCGTACGATCCATTCTTACTCATTCGTATGATCCATTCTAATTCATTCGGACGAATGTATCCATTCTAATTTATTCGTACGATCCATTCTAATTCACTCGTACGATCCATTCTTACTCATTCGTACGATCCATTCTAATTCCTTCGTACACGATCCATTCTAATTCCTTCGTACGATCCATTCTAATTCATTCGCACGATCCATTCTAATTCTTTCATACAAACCATTCTAATTTTTTCGTGCGAATGAATTAGAATGGATACCTTTGTGCATATGAATTAGAATGGATCGTACGAATGAATTAGAATGGATCATATTAATAAATTAGAATGCATCGTACGAATGAATTAGAATGGATACATTCATGCGAATGAATTAGAATGGATCGTGCAAATCAATTGGACTGGATCGTGCGAATGAATAAGAATAGATCATACGAATGAATTAGAATGGATCGTACGAATTAATTAGAATGGATACATTCGTGCGAATGAATTAGAATGGATTGTATGAATGAATTAGAATGGATCGTACGAATGAATTAGAATGGATCATACGAATTAATTAGAATGGATCGTACGAATGAGTTAGAATGGATCGTACAAATGAATTAGAATGGATCGTACGAATGAATTAAAATGGATCGTGCGAATGAATTAGAATGGATCGTACGAATGAATTAGAATGGATACATTTGTGTGAATGAATTAGAATGGATCGTACGAATGAATTAGAATGGATCGTATGAATGAATAAGAATGGATCGTGCGAATGAAGTAGAATGGATCGTAGGAATGAATTAGAATAGATCGTGTGAAAGAATTAGAATGGATCGTACGAATGAATTAGAATGGATCGTGCGAATAAATTAGAATGGATCGTATGATTGAATTAGAATAGATTTTGTGAATGAATTAGAACTGATCGTACGAATGAATTAGAATGGATCGTACGAGTGAATTAGAATGGATACATTTGTGCGAATGAATTAGAATGGATCATACGAATGAATTAGAATGGATCGTACGAATGAATTAGAATGGATACATTCGTGCGAATGAATTAGAATGGATCGTGCGAATCCATTAGACTGGATCGTGCGAATGAATAAGAATGGATCAAACGAATGAATTAGAATGGATCGTACGAATTAATTAGAATGGATACATTCGTGCGAATGAATTAGAATGGATTGTATGAATGAATTAGAATGGATCGTACGAATGAATTAGAATGGATCATACGAATTAATTAGAATAGATCATACGAATGAATTAGAATGGATCGTACGAATGAATTAGAATGGATCGTACGAATGAACTAGAATGGATCATACGAATGAAATAGAATAGATTGTACGAATGAATTAGAATGGATTCGTACGAATGAATTAGAATGGATACATTCGTGCGAATGAATTAGAATGGATACATTCGTGCGAAAGAATTAGAATAGATCGTATGAATGAATTAGAATGGATCCTATGAATGAATTAGAATGGATCGTGCGAATGAATTAGAATGGATCGTACGAATGAATTAGAATGGATCGTGCTAATGAATTAGAATTGATCGAACGAATGAATTAGCATGGATCGTGCTAATGAATTAGAATGGATCGTACGAATGAATTAGAATGGATCAAATGAATGAATTAGAATGGTTACATTCATGCGAATGAATTAGAATGGATCGTACGAATGGATTAGAATGGATCGTACGAATGGATTAGAATGGATACATTCGAGCGAATGAATTAGAATGGATCGTACGGAATGAATTAGAATGGATTGTATGAATGAATTAGAATGGATCGTGCAAATGAATTAGAATGGATCGTACGAATGAATTAGAATGGATCTTACGAATGAATTATAATGGATCGTACGAATGAGTAAGAATGGATCGTACGAATAAAATAGAATGGATTGTACGAATGAATTAGAATGGATTCGTACGAATGAATTAGAATGGATACATTCGTGCGAATGAATTAGAATGGATCATACGAATGAGTAAGAATGGATCGTACGAATTAAATAGAATAGATTGTACGATTGAATTAGAATGGATCCTACGAATGAATTAGAATGGATCGTGTGAAAGAATTAGAATGGATTGTATGAATGAATTAGAATGGATCGTACGAATGAATTAGAATGGATCGTACGAATGAATTAGAATGGATACATTCGTGCGAATGAATTAGAATTGATCGTACGAATGAATTAGAATGGATCGTGCGAATGAATTAGAATGGATCGTACGAATGAATTAGAATGGATCGTACGAATTACCTAGAATAGAATGGATCGTACGAATGAATTAGAATGGATCGTACGAATGAATTAGAATGGATCTTACGAATGAATTAGAATGGATCGTACGAATGAATTAGAATGGATCGTACGAATGAATTAGAATGGATACATTCGTGCGAATAAATTAATATGATCCATTCTAATTCATTCGTACGATCCATTCTAATTCATATGCACAAAGGTATCCATTCTAATCCATTCGTAGGATCCATTCTAATCCATTCGTACGATCCATTCTAATTCATTCGTACGATCCATTCTAATTCATTCACACGAATGTATCCATTCGTACGAATGAATTAGAATAGATTGTACGAATGAATTAGAATGGATCGTACGAATGAATTAGAATGGATCGTACGAAGGAATTAGAATGGATCGTACGAATGAATTAGAATGGATCGTACGAATGAATTAGAATAGATCGTATGAATGAATTAGAATGGATCGTACGAAGGAATTAGAATGGATCGTACGAATGAATTAGAATGGATATATTCGTGCAAATGAAATAGAATGGATCGTATGAATGTATTAGAATGGATCGTATGAGTGAATTAGAATGGATCGTACGAATGAATTAGAATGGATTGTATGAATGAATTAGAATGGATCGTACGAATGAATTAGAATGGATCGTGCGAATGAATTAGAATGGATCGTACGAATGAATTAGAATGGATACATTTGTGCGAATGAATTAGAATGGATCGTACGAATGAATTAGAATGGATCGTATGAATGAATTAGAATGGATCGTACGAATGAATAAGAATGGATCGTGCGAATGAATTAGAATGGATCGTACGAATGAATTAGAATGGATCGTTTGAAAGAATTAGAATAGATCGAACGAATGAATTAGAATAGATCGTGCGAATGAATTAGAATGGATCGTACGAATGAATTAGAATGGATACATTTGTGCGAATGAATTAGAATGGATCGTACGAATGAATTAGAATGGATCGTATGAATGAATTAGAATGGATCGTACGAATGAATTAGAATGGATCGTGCGAATGAATTAGAATGGATCGTACGAATGAATTAGAATGGATCGTACGAATGAACTAGAATGGATACATTCATGCGAATGAATTAGAATGGATCGTACGAATGAATTAGAATGGATCTTACGAATGAATTATAATGGATCGTACGAATGAATTAGAATGGATCTTACGAATGAATTAGAATGGATCGTACGAATAAATTAGAATGGATCGTATAAATGGTTTATAATGGATACATTCGTGCGAATGAATTAGAATGGATCGGACGAATAAATTAGAATGGATCGTATGAATGAATTAGAATGGATCAAATGAATGAATTAGAATGGTTACATTTATGCGAATGAATTAGAATGGATCGTACGAATGGATTAGAATGGATCGTACGAATGGATTAGAATGGATACATTTGTGCGAATGAATTAGAATGGATATATTCGTGCGAAAGAATTAGAATAGATCGTATGAATGAATTAGAATGGATCCTATGAATGAATTAGAATGGATCGTGCGAATGAATTAGAATGGATTATACGAATGAATTAGAATGGATCGTGCTAATGAATTAGAATTGATCGAACGAATGAATTAGCATGGATCGTGCAAATGAATTAGAATATATTGTATGAATGAATTAGAATGAATTCATACGATCCATTCGAATTCATTCGCACGATCCATTCTAATTCATTCATACGATCCATTCTAATTCATTCATACAATCCATTCTAATTCTTTCACACGATCCATTCTAATTCATTCGTAGGATCCATTCTAATTCATTCGTACAATCTATTCTATTTCATTCGTCCAATCCATTCTTACTCATTCGTATGATCCATTCTAATTCATTCGGACGAATGTATCCATTCTAATTCATTCGTACGATCCATTCTAATTCATTCGTAAGATCCATTCTTATTCATTCGTACGATCCATTCTAATTTATTCGTATGATCCATTCTAATTCATTCGCACGTATGTATCCATTCTAATTCATTCGTACGATCCATTCTAATCCATTTGTACGATCCATTCTAATTCATTCGCATGAATATAACCATTCTAATTCATTCATTTGATCCATTCTAATTCATTCGTACGATCTATTCTAATTCATTAGCACGATCCATGCTAATTCATTCGTTCGATCAATTCTAATTCATTAGCACGATCCATTCTAATTCATTCGTACGATCTATTCTAATTCATTTGCACGATCCATTCTAATTCATTCATAGGATCCATTCTAATTCATTCATACGATCTATTCTAAATCTTTCGCACGAATGTATCCATTCTAATTCATTCGCACGAATGTATCCATTCTAATTCATTCGTACGATCCATTCTAATTCATTCGCACGATCCATTCTAATTCATTCGTACAATCAGTTCTAATTCATTCGCACGAATGTATCCATTCTAATTCATTCGTACGATCCATTCTAATTCATTCATAGGATCCATTCTAATTCATTCATACAATCCATTCTAATTCATTCGCACGAATTATCCATTCTAATTCATTCGTACGATCAGTTCTAATTCATTCACAAAATCTATTCTAATTCATTCATACGATCCATTCTAATTCATTCACACGAATGTATCCATTCTAATTCATTCATACGATCCATTCTAATTCATTCGTACGATCCATTCTAATTCCTTCGTACGATCCATTCTAATTCATTCGTACGATCTATTCTAATTCTTTCGTACGATCCATTCTAATTCATTCGTACGATCCATTCTAATTCCTTCGTACGATCCATTCTAATTCATTCGTACGATCCATTCTAATTCATTCATACAATCCATTCTAATTCTTTCACACGATCCATTCTAATTCATTCGTACGATCCATTCTAATTCATTCGTGCAATCCATTCTATTTCATTCGTACGATCTATTCTTACTCATTCTTACGATCCATTCTAATTCATTCACACGAATGTATCCATTCGTACGAATGAATTAGAATAGATTGTACGAATGAATTAGAATGGATCGTACGAATGAATTAGAATGGTTCGTACGAAGGAATTAGAATGGATCGTACGAATGAATTAGAATGGATCGTACGAATGAATTAGAATAGATCGTACGAATGAATTAGAATGAATCGTACGAAGGAATTAGAATGGATCGTGCAAATGAATTAGAATGGATCGTATGAATGTATTAGAATGGATCGTATGAGTGAATTAGAATGGATCGTACGAATGAATTAGAATGGATCGTATGAATGAATTAGAATGGATACATTCGTGTGAATGAATTAGAATGGATCGTATGAATGAATTAGAATAGATTTTGTGAATGAATTAGAACTGATCGTACGAATGAATTAGAATGGATACATTCGTGCGAATGAATTAGAATGGATTGTATGAATGAATTAGAATGGATCCTATGAATGAATTAAAATGGATCGTATGAATGAATTAGAATGGATACATTCGTGCGAATGAATTAGAATTGATCGTACAAATGAATTTGAATGGATCGTGCGAATGAATTAGAATGGATCATACGAATGAACTAGAATGGATACATTCGTGCGAATGAATTAGAATGGATCGTACGAATGAATTAGAATGGATCGTACGAATGAATTAGAATGGATCTTACGAATGAATTAGAATGGATCGAACGAATGAATTAGAATGGATACATTCGTACGAATGAATTAGAATGGATCGTACGAATGAATTAGAATGGATCGTACGGAATGAATTAGAATGGATATATTTGAACGAATAAATTAGAATGGATCATACGAATGAATTATAATGGATCGAACGAATGAACTAAAATGGATAGTGCGAATGAATTAGAATCGATCGTACAAATGAATTAGAATGGATCGTACGAATGAATTAGAATGGATCATACGAATGAGTAAGATTGGATCGTACGAATGAATTAGAATTGATCATACGAATGAATTAGAATGGATCGTACGAATAAATTAGAATGGATACATTCGTCCGAATGAATTAGAATGGATCATACGAATGAGTAAGAATGGATCGTACGAATGAAATAGAATAGATTGTACGAATGAATTAGAATGGATCCTACGAATGAATTAGAATGGATCGTGTGAAAGAATTAGAATGGATTGTATGAATGAATTAGAATGGATCGTATGAATGAATTAGAATGGATCGTACGAATGGATTAGAATGGATCGTACGAATGAATTAGAATGGATCGTACGAATGAACTAGAATGGATACATTCGTGCGAATGAATTAGAATGGATCGTACGAATGAATTAGAATGGATCTTACGAATGAATTAGAATGGATCGTACGAATGAATTAGAATAGATCGTACGAATGAATTAGAATGGATCGTACGAAGGAATTTGAATGGATCGAACGAATGAATTAGAATAGATCGTACGAATGAATTAGAATGGATCATACGAATGAGTAAGAATGGATCGTACGAATGAAATAGAATGGATTGTACGAATGAATTAGAATGGATCGTACGAATGAATTAGAATGGATCGTGTGAAAGAATTAGAATGGATTGTATGAATGAATTAGAATGGATCATATGAATGAATTAGAATGGATCGTGCGAATGAATTCGAATGGATCGTACGAATGAGTTACAATGGATCGTACGAATGAATTAGAATGGATACATTCGTGCGAATGAATTAGAATGGATACATTCGTGCGAAAGAATTAGAATAGATCGTATGATTGAATTAGAATGGATCCAATGAATGAATTAGAATGGATCGTGCGAATGAATTAGAATGGATCGTACGAATGAATTAGAATGGATCGTGCTAATGAATTAGAATTGATCGAACGAATGAATTAGCATGGATCGTGGTAATGAATTTGAATGGAATGTATGAATGAATTAGAATGGATCGTGTGAAAGAATTAGAATGGATTGTATGAATGAATTTGAATGAATTCGTATGATCCATTCGAATTTATTCGCACGATCCATTCTAATTCATTCATACGATCCATTCTAATTCATTCATACAATCGATTCTAATTCTTTCACACGATCCATTCTAATTCATTCGTAGGATCTATTCTAATTCATTCGTACAATCTATTCTATTTCATTCGTACGATCCATTCTTACTCATTCGTATGATCCATTCTAATTCATTCGTACGATCCATTCTAATTCATTAGCATGATCCATTCTAATTCATTCGTACGATCCATTCTAATACATTCGCACGATCCATTCTAATTTATTTGTATGACACATTCTAATTCCTTCGTATGATCCATTCTAATTCATTCATACAATCCATTCTAATTCTTTCACACGATCCATTCTAATTCATTCGTACGATCCATTCTAATTCATTCGTGCAATCCATTCTGTTTCATTCGTTCGATCCATTCTTACTCATTCGTACGATCCATTCTAATTCATTCACACGAATGTATCCATTCGTACGAATGAATTAGAATAGATTGTACGAATGAATTAGAATGGATCGTACGAATGAATTAGAATGGATCGTACGAATGAATTAGATTGGATCGTACGAATGAATTAGAATAGATCGTACGAATGAATTAGAATGGATCGTACGAAGGAATTAGAATGGATCATACGAATGAATTAGAATGGATATATTCGTGCAAATGAATTAGAATGGATCGTATGAATGTATTAGAATGGATCGTATGAGTGAATTAGAATGGATCATACGAATTAATTAGAATGGATTGTATGAATGAATTAGAATGAATCGTACGAATGAATTAGAATGGATCGTATGAATGAATTAGAATGGATAGTACGAATGAATTAGAATGGATCGTGCGAATGAATTAGAATGGATCGTACGAATGAATTAGAATGGATCGTACGAATGAACTAGAATGAATACATTCGTGCGAATGAATTAGAATGGATTGTACGAATGAATTAGAATGGATCGTACGAATGGATTAGAATGGATCATACGAATGAATTAGAATGGATCGTGCGAATGAATTAGAATGGATCAAACGAATGAATTAGAATGGATATATTCGAGCGAATGAATTAGAATAGATCGTAGGAATGAATTAGAATGGATCATACGAATGAATTAGAATGGATCGTACGAACGAATTAGAATGGATCGTATGAACGAATTAGAATGGATCGTACGAACGAATTAGAATGGATCGTACGAATGAATTAGAATGGATACATTCGAGCGAATGAATTAGAATGGATCGTACGAATAAATTAGAATAGATCATAGGAATGAATTAGAATGGATCGTGCAAATGAATTAGAATGGATACATTCGTGCGAATGAATTAGAATGGATTGTGCGAATGAATTAGAATGGATCGTACGAATGAATTAGAATGGATATATTTGAACGAATAAATTAGGATGGATCATACGAATGAATTAGAATGGATCGTACGAATGAATTAGAATGGATAGTGCGAATGAATTAGAATGGATCGTACGAATGAATTAGAATGGATACATTCGTGCGAATGAATTAGAATGGGTCATACGAATGAGTAAGAATGGATCGTACGAATGAAATAGAATGGATTATACAAATGAATTAGAATGGATCGTACGAATGACTTAGAATGGATCATACGAATGAGTAAGAATGGATCGTACGAATGAATTAGAATGGATTAGAATGGATCGTACGAACGAAATAGAATAGATTGTACGAATGAATTAGAATGGATTTGTACGAATGAATTAGAATGGATACATTCGTGCGAATGAATTAGAATGGATCATACCAATGAGTAAGAATGGATCGTATGAATGAAATAGAATGGATTGTGCGAATGAATTAGAATGGATCGTACGAATGAATTAGAATGGATCGTGTGAAAGAATTAGAATGGATTGTATGAATGAATTAGAATAGATCGTATGAATGAATTAGAATGGATCAAATTAATGAATTAGAATGGATCGTACGTCTTTCACACGATCCATTCTAATTCATTTGTACGATCCATTCTAATTCATTTGTACAATCCATTCTATTTCATTTGTACGATCCATTCTTACTCATTCGTATGATCCATTCTAATTCATTCGTACGATCCATTCTAATTCATTTGTACGATCCGTTCTAATTCATTCGTACAATCCATTCTATTTCATTCGTACGATCCATTCTTACTCATTCGTATGATCCATTCTAATTCATTCGCACGATCCATTCTAATTCATTCGTCCGATCCATTCTAATTCATTCGCACGAATGTATCCATTCTAATTCATTCATACAATCCATTCTAATTCATTCCGTACGATCCATTCTAATTCATTCGTACGATCGTACGAATGAATTAGAGTGGATCGTACGAATGAATTAGAATAGATTGTGCGGATGAATTAGAATGGATCGTACGAATGAATTAGAATGGATCGTACGAATGAATTAGAATGGATCATACGAATGAGTAAGAATGGATCGTACAAATGAATTAGAATGGATCGTACGAATGAATTAGAATGGATCGTACGAATAAATTAGAATGGATACATTCGTCCGAATGAATTAGAATGGATCATACGAATGAGTAAGAATGGATCATACGAATGAAATAGAATAGATCGTACGAATGAATTAGAATGGAATGTACGAATGAATTAGAATGGATCGTACGAATGAATTAGAATGGATCGTATGAATGAATTAGAATGGATCGTACGAATGAATTAGAATGGATCGTGCGAATGAATTCGAATGGATCGTACGATCCATTCTATTTTATTCATACAATCCATTCTAATTCATTCGCATGAATGTATCCATTCTAATCCATTCGTACGATCCATTCTAATCCATTCGTACGATCCATTCTAATTCATTCGCACAAATGTATCCATTCTAATTCATTCGTTCGATCCATTCTAATTCATTCGTACGATCCATTCTAATTTATTCGTATGATCCATTCTGATTCATTCGTACGATCCATTCTAATTCATTCGTACGATCCATTCTAATTCATTCGTACGATCCATTCTAATACATTCGTAGGATCCATTCTAATTAATTCGTATGATCCATTCTAATTCATTCGTACGATCCATTCTAATTCATTCGTACGATCCATTCTAATTCATTCGCACAATCCATTCTATTTAATTCGTACGATCCATTCTTACTCATTGGTACGATCCATTCTAATTCATTCGCACGAATGTATCCATTCTAATTCATTCGTACGAATCCATTCTAATTCATTCGTACAATCCATTCTATTTCATTCGTACGATCCATTCTTACTCATTCGTATGATCCATTCTAATTCATTCGCACGAATGTATCCATTCTAAATCATTCGTACGATCCATTCTAATTCATTCATTCAATCCATTCTATTTCATTCGTACGATCAATTCTAATTCATTAGCACAATCCATTCTAATTCATTCGTACGATCCATTCAAATTCATTCGCACGATCCATTCTAATTCATTCGTACAATCCATTCTATTTCATTCGTACGATCCATTCTTACTCATTCATATAATCCATTCTAATTCATTCACACGAATGTATCCATTCTAATCCATTCGTACGATCCATTCTAATCCATTCGTACGATCCATTCTAATTCATTCGCATGAATGTAACCATTCTAATTCATTCATTTGATCCATTCTAATTCATTCATACGATCCATTCTAATTCATTCATCCGATCCATTCTAATTCATTCGCACGAATATATCCATTCTAAACCATTCATACGATCCATTCTAATTTATTCGTACGATCCATTCTAATTCATTCGTAAGATCCATTCTAATTCATTCGTACGATCCATTCTAATTCATTCGTACGATCCATTCTAATTCATTCGCACGAATGTATCCATTCTAGTTCATTCGTACGATCCATTCTAATTCATTTGCACGATCCATTCTAATTCATTCGTACGATCCATTCTAATTCATTCCCACGAATGTATCCATTCTAATTCATTCGTACATACGAACCATTCTAATTCATTCGTACGATCCATTCTAATACATTCTAATTCATTCTAATCCATTCTATTTCATTCGTACGATCAATTCTAATTCATTAGCACGATCCATTCTAATTCATTCGTACGATCCATTCAAATTCATTCGCACGATCCATTCTAATTCATTCGTACAATCCATTCTATTTCATTCGTACGATCCATTCTTACTCATTCGTATGATCCATTCTAATTCATTCGCACGAATGTATCCATTCTAATCCATTCGTACGATCCATTCTAATCCATTCGTACGATCCATTCTAATTCATTCGCATGAATGTAACCATTCTAATTCATTCATTTGATCCATTCTAATTCATTCGTACGATCCATTCTAATTCATTCGTCCGATCCATTCTAATTCATTCGCACGAATGTATCCATTCTAAACCATTCATACGATCCATTCTAATTTATTCGTACGATCCATTCTAATTCATTCGTATCCATTCTAATTCATTCGTCCGATCCATTCTAATTCATTCGCACGAATGTATCCATTCTAATTCATTCGTACGATCCATTCTAATTCATTCGTACGATCCATTCTAATTCATTAGTAAGATCCATTCTAATTCATTCGTACGATCCATTCTAATTCATTCGTACGATCCACTCTAATTCATTCGCACGAATGTATCCATTCTAATTCATTCGTACGATCCATTCTAATTCATTCGCACAATCTATTCTAATTTATTCATACGATCCATTCTAATTCATTCGCACGAATGTATCCATTCTAATTCATTCATACGATCCATTCTACTTCATTCGTACTATCCGTTCTAATTCACTCATACGATCCATTCTAATTCATTCATACGATCCATTCTAATTCATTTGCATGAATATATCCATTCTAATTCATTCGTACGATCCATTCTAATTCCTTCGTACGATCCATTCTAATTCCTTCGTACGATTAATTCTATTTCATTCGTATGATTCATTCTAATTCCTTCGTATGATCCATTCTAATTCCTTCGTATCCATTCTAATTCACTCATACGATCCATTCTAATTCATTCGTACGATCCATTCTAATTCATTCTAATCCATTCGTACGAATGAATTAGAATGGATCGTACGAATGAATTAGAATGGATCGTACGAATGAACTAGAATGGATACATTCGTGCGAATGAATTAGAATGGATCATACGAATGAATTAGAATAGATCGTACGAATGAATTAGAATGGATCATACGAATGAATTAAAATGGATCATACGAATGAATTTGAATGGATCATACGAATGCGTAAGAATGGATCGTACGAATGAAATAGAATGGATTGTACGAATGAATTAGAATGGATCGTACGAATGAATTAGAATGGATCGTGTGAAAGAATTAGAATGGATTGTATGAATGAATTAGAATGGATCATATGAATGAATAAGAATGGATACATTCGTGCGAATGAATTAGAATGGATCGTACGAATGAATTAGAATGGATCGTTCGAATGAATTAGAATGGATCGTACGAATGAATTAGAATGGATCGTATGAATGAATTAGAATGGTTACATTCATGCGAATGAATTAGAATGGATCGTACGAATGGATTAGAATGGATCGTAGGAATGGATTAGAATGGATACATTCGAGCGAATGAATTAGAATGGATCGTACGAAGGAATTAGAAAGGATTATACGAATGAAATAGAATGGATCGTACGAAGGAATTAGAATGGATCGTACGAAGGAGTTAGAATGGATCGTATGAAGGAATTAGAATGGATCGTACGAATGAATAAGAATGGATATATTCATGCAAATGAATTAGAATGGATCGTATGAATGAATTAGAATGGATCGTATGAGTGAATTAGAACGGATAGTACGAATGAAGTAGAATGGATTGTATGAATGAATTAGAATGGATACATTCGTGCGAATGAATTAGAATGGATCATATGAATGAATTAGAATAGATTGTGCGAATGAATTAGAATGGATCGTACGAATGAATTAGAATGGATACATTCGTGCGAATAAATTAGAATGGATTGTATGAATGAATTAGAATGGATCGTACGAATGAATTAGAATGGATCGTATGAGCGAATTAGAATGGATAGAATGGATCGTACAAAGGAATTAGAATGGATCATACGAATGAAATAGAATGGATCGTACGAAGGAATTAGAATGGATCGTACGAAGGAATTAGAATGGATCGTACTAATGAATTAGAATGGATATATTTGTGCAAATGAATTAGAATGGATCGTATGAATGAATTAGAATGGATCGTATGAGTGAATTAGAACGGATAGTACGAATGAAGTAGAATGGATCGTATGAATGAATTAGAATGGATACATTGGTGCGAATGAATTAGAATGGATCGTATGAATGAATTAGAATAGATTGTGCGAATGAATTAGAATGGATCGTACGAATGAATTAGAATGGATACATTCGTGCGAATAAATTAGATTGGATTGTATGAATGAATTAGAATGAATCGTACGAATGAATTAGAATAGATCGTATGAATGAATTAGAATTGATTGCGCGAATGAATTAGAATGGATCGTACGAATGAATTAGAATGGATCGTACGAAGGAATTAGAATGGATCGTATGAATGAATTAGAATGGATCGTGCGAATGAATTAGAATGGATCGTACGAATGAATTAGAATGGATCGTGCGAATGAATTAGAATGGATCGTACGAATGAATTAGAATGGACCGTACCAATGAGTAAGAATGGATCGTACAAATGAATTAGAATGGATCGTATGAATGAATTAAAATGGATCGTACGAATGAATTAGAATGGATCGTGCGAATGAATTAGAATGGATCATACGAATGAATTAGAATGGATCGTACGAATGAACTAGAATGGATACATTCGTGCGAATGAATTAGAATGGATCGTACGAATGAATTAGAATGGATCGTACGAATGAATTAGAATGGATCTTACGAATGAATTAGAATGGATCGTACGAATGAATTAGAATGGATACATTTGTGCGAATGAATTAGAATGGATCGTACGAATGAATTAGAATGAATCGTATGAATGAATTAGAATGGATCGTACGAATGAATTAGAATGGATCATACGAAGGAATTAGAATGGATCGTACGAATGAATTAGAATGGATATATTTGTGCAAATAAATTAGAATGGATCGTATGAATGTATTAGAATGGATCGTATGAGTGAATTAGAATGGATCGTGCGAATGAATTAGAATGGATTGTATAAATGAATTAGAATGGATCGCACGAATGAATTAGAATGGATCATACGAATTGATTAGAATGGATCATACGAATGAATTAGAATGGATTATATGAATGAATTAGAATTGCATCATACGAATGAATTAGAATGGATCGTACGAATGAATTAGAATGGATCGTGCTAATGAACTAGAATTGATCGAACGAATGAATTAGAATGGATCGTGTGAAAGAATTAGAATGGATTGTATGAATGAATTAGAATAGATCGTATGAATAAATTAGAATGGATCGTACGAATGAATTAGAATGGATCGTACGAATGAATTAGAATGGATCGTACGAATGAATTAGAATGGATACATTCGTGCGAATGAATTAGAATGGATACATTCGTGCGAAAGAATTAGAATAGATCGTATAAATGAATTAGAATGGATCCTATGAATGAATTAGAATGGATCGTGCGAATGAATTAGAATGGATCGTACGAATGAATTAGAATGAATCGTGCTAATGAATTAGAATTGATCGAACGAATGAATTAGCATGGATCGTGCTAATGAAGTAGATTGGATCGTACGAATGAAATAGAATGGATCGTGTGAAAGAATTAGAATGGATTTTATGAATGAATTAGAATGGATCGTACGAATGAATTAGAATGGATCGGACGAAGGAATTAGAATGGATCGTACGAATGAATTAGAATGGATCGTACGAATGAATTAGAATAGATCGTACGAATGAATTAGAATGGATCGTACGAATGAATTAGAATGGATCGTATGAATGAATTAGAATGGATACATTCGTGTGAATGAATTAGAATGGATCGTATGAATGAATTAGAATAGATTTTGTGAATGAATTAGAACTGATCGTACGAATGAATTAGAATGGATATATTCGTGCGAATGAATTAGAATGGATTGTATGAATGAATTAGAATGGATCCTATGAATGAATTAGAATGGATCGTACGAATGAATTAGAATGGATACATTCGTGCGAATGAATTAGAATTGATCGTACGAATGAATTAGAATGGATCGTGCGAATGAATTAGAATGGATCGTACGAATGAATAAGAATGGATACATTCGTACGAATGAATTAGAATGGATACATTCGTGCGAAAGAATTAGAATAGATCATATGAATGAATTAGAATGGATCGTGCGAATGAATTAGAATGGATCGTACGAATGAATTAGAATGGATCGTGCTAATGAATTAGCATGGATCGTGCTAATGAATTAGAATGGAACGTACGAATGAATTAGAATGGATCGTGTGAAAGAATTAGAATGGATTGTATGAATGAATTAGAATGAATTCGTACGATCCATTTGAATTCATTCGCACGATCCATTCTAATTCATTCATACGATCCATTCTAATTCATTCATACAATCCATTCTAATTCTTTCACACGATCCATTCTAATTCATTCGTAGGATCCATTCTAATTCATTCGTACAATCTATTCTATTTCATTCGTGCGATCCATTCTTACTCATTCGTATGATCCATTCTAATTCATTCGGACGAATGTATCCATTCTAATTTATTCGTACGATCCATTCTAATTCATTCGCTCGAATGTATCCATTCTAATCCACTCGTACGATCCATTCTAATCCATTCGTACGATCCATTCTAATTCATTCGAATGAATGTAACCATTCTAATTCATTAATTTGATCCATTCTAATTCATTCGTACGATCCTTTCTAATTCATTAGCACGATCCATGCTAATTCATTCGTTCGATCAATTCTAATTCATTAGCACGATCCATTCTAATTCATTCGTACGATCCATTCTAATTCATTCGCACGATCCATTCTAATTCATTCTTCGGATCCATTCTAATTCATTCATACGATCTATTCTAATTCTTTCGCACGAATGTATCCATTCTAATTCATTCGCACGAATGTATCCATTCTAATTCATTCATACGATCGATTCTAATTCATTCGCACAATCCATTCTAATTCATTCGTACGATCAATTCTAATTCATTCGCACGAATGTATCCATTCTAATTCATTCGTACGATCCATTCTAATTCATTCATAGGATCCATTCTAATTCATTCATACAATCTATTCTAATTCATTCGCACGAATGTATCCATTCTAATTCATTCGTACGATCAGTTCTAATTCATTCACAAAATCTATTCTAATTCATTCATAGGATCCATTCTAATTCATTCACACGAATGTATCCATTCTAATTCATTCATACGATCCATTCTAATTCATTCGTACGATCGATTCTAATTCCTTCGTACGATCCATTCTAATTCATTCGTACGATCTATTCTAATTCATTCGTACGATCCATTCTAATTCATTCGTACGATCCATTCTAATTCCTTCGTACGATCCATTCTAATTCATTCGGACGATCCATTCTAATTCATTCATACGATCCATTCTAATTCTTTCACACGATCCATTCTAATTCATTCGTACGATCCATTCTAATTCATTCGTGCAATCCATTCTATTTCATTCGTACGATCCATTCTTACTCATTCGTACGATCCATTCTAATTCATTCACACGAATGTATCCATTCGTACGAATGAATTAGAATAGATTGTACGAATGAATTAGAATGGATCGTACGAATGAATTAGAATGGATCGTACGAAGGAATTAGAATGGATCATACGAATGAATTAGAATAGATCGTACGAATGAATTAGAATAGATCGTACGAATAATTTAGAATGGATCGTACGAAGGAATTAGAATGGATCGTACGAATGAATTAGAATGGATATATTCGTGCAAATGAATTAGCATGGATCGTATGAATGTATTAGAATGGATCGTATGAGTGAATTAGAATGGATCGTACGAATGAATTAGAATGGCTCGTATGAATGAATTAGAATGGATACATTCGTGTGAATGAATTAGAATGGATCGTATGAATGAATTAGAATAGATTTTGTGAATGAATTAGAACTGATTATACAAATGAATTAGAATGGATACATTCATGCGATTGAATTAGAATGGATTATATGAATGAATTAGAATGGATTCTATGAATGAATTAGAATGGAGCGTACGAATGAATTAGAATGGATACATTCGTGCGAATGAATTAGAATTGATCGTACGAATGAATTAGAATGGATCGTGCGAATGAATTAGAATGGATCGTACGAATGAATTAGAATGGATACATTCGTGCGAATGAATTAGAATGGATACATTCGTGCGAAAGAATTAGAATAGATCGTATGAATGAATTAGAATGGATCCGATGAATGAATTAGAATGGATCGTGCGAATGAATTAGAATGGATCATACGAATGAATTAGAATGGATCGTGCTAATGAATTTGAATTGATCGAACGAATGAATTAGCATGGATCATGCTAATAAATTAGATTGGATCGTACGAATGAATTAGAATGGATCAAATGAATGAATTAGAATGGTTACATTCATGCGAATGAATTAGAATAGATCGTACGAATGGATTAGAATGGATCGTACTAATGGATTAGAATGGATACATTCGAGCGAATGAATTAGAATGGATCGTACGAATGAATTTGAATGGATCGTACGAATAAATTAGAATGGATACATTCGTCCGAATGAATTAGAATGGATCATACGAATGAGTAAGAATGGATCGTACGAATGAAATAGAATAGATTGTACGAATGAATTAGAATGGATCGTGCGAATGAATTAGAATGGATCGTACGAATGAATTAGAATGGATCGTACGAATGAATTAGAATGGATCGTGCGAATGAATTCGAATGGATCGTACGAATGAATTAGAATAGATACCTTTGTGCAAATGAATTAGAATGGATCGTATGAATGAATTAGAATGGATCGTATGAGTGAATTAGAACGGATAGTTCGAATGAAGTAGAATGGATCGTATAAATAAATTAGAATGGATACATTCGTGCGAATGAATTAGAATGGATCGAATGAATGAATTAGAATAGTTTGTGCGAATGAATTAGAATGGATCGTACGAATGAATTAGAATGGATACATTCGTGCGAATAAATTAGAATGGATCGTACGAATGAATTAGAATGGATCGTGTGAAAGAATTAGAATGGATTGTATGAATGAATTAGAATGGATCGTATGAATGAATTAGAATGGATCGTACGAATGAATTAGAATGGATCGTACGAATGAATTAGAATGGATACATTCGTGCGAATGAATTTGAATGGATACATTCGTGCAAAAGAATTAGAATTGATCGTATGAATGAATTAGAATGGATCCTATGAATGAATTAGAATGGATCGTGCGAATGAATTAGAATGGATCGTACGAATGAATTAGAATGGATCGTGTGAAAGAATTAGAATGGATCGTACGAATGAATTTGAATGGATCGTGCTAATGAATTAGAATGGATCGTACGAATGAATTAGAATGGATACATTTGTGCGAATAAATTAGAATGGATCATACGAATGAATTTGAATGGATCGTGTGAAAGAATTAGAATGGATCGTACGAATGAATTAGAATGGATCGTGCGAATGAATTAGAATGGATCGTACGAATGAATTAGAATGGATACATTCGTGCGAATGAATTAGAATGGATCGGACGAAAGAATTAGAATGGATCATACGAATGAGTAAGAATGGATCGTACGAATGAAATAAAATAGATCGTACGAATGAATTAGAATGGATCGTACGAAGGAATTAGAATGGATCGTACGAATGAATTAGAATGGTTATATTCGTGCGAATGAATTAGAATGGATCGTATGAATGTATTAGAATGGATCGTATGTGTGAATTAGAATGGATCGTACGAATGAATTAGAATGGATCGTATGAATGAATTAGAATGGATACATTCGTGTGAATGAATTAGAATGGATCTTATGAATGAATTAGAATGGATCGTGCGAATGAATTAGAATGGATCGTACAAATGAATTAGAATGGATACATTTGTGCGAATGGATTAGAATGGATCGTACGAATGAATTAGAATGGATCGTATGAATGAATTAGAATGGATCGTACGAATGAATTAGAATGGATCGTGCGAATGAATTAGAATGGATCGTACGAATGAATTAGAATGGATCGTACGAATGAACTAGAATGGATACATTCGTGCGAATGAATTAGAATGGATCGTACGAATGAATTAGAATGGATCTTACGAATGAATTAGAATGGATCGGACGAATGAATTAGAATGGATCGTACGAAAGAATTAGAATGGACCAAATGAATGAATTAGAATGGTTACATTCATCCGAATGAATTAGAATGGATCGTACGAATGGATTAGAATGGATCGTACGAATGGATTAGAATGGATACATTCGTGCGAATGAATTAGAATGGATCATACGAATGAGTAAGAATGGATCGTACGAATGAAATAGAATGGATTGTACGAATGAATTAGAATGGATCGTGCGAATGAAGTTGAATGGATCGTACGAATGAATTAGAATGGATCGTGCTAATGAATTAGAATTGATCGTACGAATGAAATAGAATGGCTTGTACGAATGATTTAGAATGGATCGTACGAATGAATTAGAATGGATCGTACGAATGATTTAGAATGGATACATTTGTGCGAATGAATTAGAATGGATCATACGAATGAGTAATAATGGATCGTACGAATGAAATAGAATGGATTGTACGAATGAATTCGAATGGATTCGTACGAATGAATTAGAATGGATACATTCATGCGAATGAATTAGAATGGATCGTACCAATGAGTAAGAATGGATCGTACGAATGAAATAGAATGGATCGTGCGAATGAATTAGAATGGATCGTACGAATGAATTAGAATGGTTCGTACGAATGAATTAGAATGGATCATACGAATTAATTAGAATGGATCATATGAATGAATTAGAATGGATCGTACGAATGAATTAGAATGGATCGTACGAATGAATTAGAATGGATCGTACTAATGAATTAGAATGGATCATACGAATTAATTAGAATGGATCATACGAATGAATTAGAATGGATCGTACAAATGAATTAGAATGGATCGTACGAATGAATTAGAACGGATCGTACGAATGAATTTGAATGGATACATTTGTGCGAATGAATTAGAAAGGATCGTACGAATGGATTAGAATGGATCGTACGAATGGATTAGAATGGATACATTCGTGCGAATGAATTAGAATGGATTGTATGAATGAATTAGAATGGATCGTACGATCCATTCGAATTCATTCGCACGATCCATTCTAATTCATTCGTACGATCCATTCTAATTCATTCATACGATCTATTCTAATTCAATCGTACGATCCATTCTAATTCATTCGTATATTTTATTCTAATTCATTTGTACGATCTATTCTATTTCATTCGTACGATCCATTCTTACTCATTCGTATGATCCATTCTAATTCATTCGGACGAATGTATCCATTCTAATTTATTCGTACGATCCATTCTAATTCATTCGTACGATCCATTCTAATTCATTCGTACGATCCATTTTTACTCATTCGTATGATCCATTCTAATTCATTCGTACGATCCATTCTAATTCATTCGTACGATCCATTCTAATTCATTCGCACAATCTATTCTAATTCATTCGTACGATCCATTCTAATTCATTCGTACGATCGTACGAATGAATTAGAATGGATCGTACGGAATGAATTAGAATGGATTGTATGAATGAATTAGAATGGATATATTCGTGCGAATGAGTTAGAATGGATCATACGAATGAGTAAGAATGGATCGTACGAATGAAATAGAATGGATTGTACGAATGAATTAGAATGGATCGTACAAATGAATTAGAATGGATCGTACGAATGAATTAGAATGGATCATACGAATGAGTAAGAATGGATCATACAAATGAAGTAGAATGGATTGTACGAATGAATTAGAATGGATCGTACGAATGAATTAGAATGGATCATGTGAAAGAATTAGATTGCATTGTATGAATGAATTAGAATGGATCGTATGAATGAATTAGAATGGATCGTGCGAATGAATTCGAATGGATCGCATGATCCATTCGAATAGAATGGATCGTATGAATGAATTAGAATGGATTGGGCGAATGAATTAGAATGGATTGTAGGAATGAATTAGAATGGATCGTATGAATGAATTAGAATGGATCGTATTAATGAATTAGAATGGATCGTGAGAATGAATTAGAATGGATCATACGAATGAATTAGAATGGATCGTACGAATGAATTAGAATGGATCATACGAATGAATTAGAATGGATCATACGAATGAGTAAGAATAGATCGTATGAATTGATTAGAATAGATTGTGCGAATGAATTAGAATGGATCGTACGAATGAATTAGAATGGATACATTCGTGCGAATGAATTAGAATGGATCGTACGAATGAATTAGAATGGATCGTACGAATGAATTAGAATAGATTGCGCGAATGAATTAGAATGGATCGTGTGAATGAAATAGAATGGATACAAATGAATTAGAATGGATCATACGAATGAATTAGAATGACGATCCATTCTTACTCATTCGTATGATCCATTCTAATTTATTCGCACGAATGTATCCATTCTAATTCATTCGTACGTCTAATTCATTCGTACGGTCCATTCTAATTCATTCGCACAATCCATTCTATTTCATTCGTACGATCCATTCTAATTCATTCGTACAATCCATTCTAATTCATTCGTCCAATCCATTCTAATTCATTCGCACAAATGTATCCATTCTAATTCATTCGTACGATCCATTCTAATTCATTCGTACGATCCATTCTAATTTATTCGTAAGATCCATTCTAATTCATTCGTACGATCCAATCTAATTCATTCGTACGATCCATTCTAATTCCTTCGTACGATCCATTCTAATTCATTCGTACGATCTATTCTAATTCATTCGCACGATCTGTTTTATTCATTCGCACAATCCATTCTAATTCATTCGCACGAATGTATCCATTCTAATTCATTCGTACGATCCATTCTAATTGATTCCCACGATCCATTCTAATTTATTCGTAGGATCTATACTAATTCATTCGCACAATCCATTCTAATTCATTCGTACAATCCATTCTAATTCATTCGTATGATCCATTCTAACTCATTCGGCGGATCCATTCTAATTCATTCGTACGATCCATTCAAATTCATTCCCACGATCCATTCTAATTTATTCGTACGATCCATTCTAATTCATTCGTACGATCTATTCTAATTCATTCGCACGAATGTAACCATTCTAATTCATTCATACGATTCATTCTAATTCATTCGTATGAGCTATTCTAATTCATTCGTATGATCCATTCTAATTCATTCGTATGATCCATTCTAATTCATTCGTACGATCCATTGTAATTCATTCATACAATCCATTTAGATTTATTCACACGAATGTATCCCGAATGAGTAAGAATGGATCGTACGAATGAAATAGAATAGATTGTACGAATGAATTAGAATGGATTCGTACGAATGAATTAAAATGGATACATTCGTGCGAATGAATAAAAATGGATCGTACCAATGAGTAAGAATGGATCGTACGAATGAAATAGAATGGATTGTGCGAATGAATTAGAATGGATCATACGAATGAATTAAAATGGATCGTACGAATTAATTAGAATGGATACATTCATGCGAATGAATTAGAATGGATTGTATGAATGAATTAGAATGGATCATACGAATTAATTAGAATGGATCATACGAATGAATTAGAATGGATCGTTCGAATGAAATAGAATGGATCGTACGAATGAATTAGAATGGATACATTCGTGCGAATGAATTAGAATGGATTGTGCGAATAAATAAGAACAGATCGTGCGAATGAATTAGAATGGATCGTACGAATGAATAAGAATGGATCGTGCGAATGAATTAGAATAGATCGTACGAATGAATTAGAATGGATACATTTGTGCGAATGAATTAGAATGGATCGTACGAATGAATTAGAATGGATCGTATGAATGAATTAGAATGGATCGTACGAATGAATTAGAATGGATCGTGCGAATGAATTAGAATGTATCGTACGAATGAATTAGAATGGATCGTACGAATGAACTAGAATGGATACATTCGTGCGAATGAATTAGAATGGATCGTACGAATGAATTAGAATGGATCGTACAAATGAATTAGAATGGATCTTACAAATGAATTAGAATGGATCGTACGAATGAATTAGAATGAATCGTACGAATGAATTAGAATGGATACATTCGTGCGAATGAATTAGAATGGATCGGACGAATGAATTAGAATGGATCGTACGAATGAATTAGAATGGATCGTACGAATAAATTAGAATGGATACATTCGTCCGAATGAATTAGAATGGATCATACGAATGAGTAAGAAGGGATCGTACGAATGAAATAGAATAGATTGTACGATTGAATTAGAATGGATCCTACGATTGAATTAGAATGGATCGTGTGAAAGAATTAGAATGGATTGTATGAATGAATTAGAATGGATCGTATGAATGAATTAGAATGGATCGTGTGAATGAATCTGAATGGATCGTACGAATTCATTCTAATTCATTCATACAATCCATTCTAATTCTTTCACACGATCTATTCTAATTCATTCGTAGGATCCATTCTAATTCATTCGTACAATCTATTCTATTTCATTCGTACGATCCATTCTTACTCATTCGTATGATCCAATCTAATTCATTCGGACGAATGTATCCATTCTAATTTATTCGTACGATCCATTCCAATTCATTCGTCTGATCCATTCTAATTCATTCGTACGATCCATTCTAATTCATTCGTCCGATCTATTCTAATTCATTCGCACGAATGTATCCATTCTAATCCATTCGTACGATCCATTCTAATTCATTCGTATGATCCATTCTTACTCATTCGTATGATCCATTATGGATACAATCGTGCGAATGAATTAGAATGGATTATACGAATGAGTAAGAATGGATCGTACGAATGAAATAGAATGGATTGTGCGAATGAATTAGAATGGATCGTAAGAATGAATTAGAATGGATCGTACGAATGAATTAGAATAGATCGTACGAATGAACTAGAATGGATACATTCGTGCGAATGAATTAGAATGGATCGTACGAATGAATTAGAATGGATCGTACGAATGAATTAGAATGGATCTTACGAATGAATTAGAATGGATCGTACGAATGCACGATCCATGCGAATGAATTAGAATAGATCGTACGAATGAACTAGAATGGATACATTCGTGCGAATAAATTAGAATGGATCGTACGAATGAATTAGAATGGATCGTACGAATGAATTAGAATGGATCGGACGAATGAATTAGAATGGATCGTATGAATAAATTAGAATGGATACATTCGTCCGAATGAATTAGATTGGATCATACGAATGAGTAAGAATGGATCGTACGAATGAAATAGAATAGATTGTACGAATGAATTAGAATGGATCCTACGAATGAATTAGAATAGATCGTGTGAAAGAATTAGAATGGATTGTATGAATGAATTAGAATTAATTCGTACGATCCATTCGAATTGATTCGCACGATCTATTCTAATTCATTCATACGATCCATTCTAATTCATTCATACAATCCATTCTAATTCTTTCACACGATCCATTCTAATTCATTCGTAGGATCCATTCTAATTCAATCGTACAATCTATTCTATTTCATTCGTACGATCCATTATTACTCATTCGTATGATCCATTCTAATTCATTCAGACGAATGTATCCATTCTAATTTATTCGTACGATCCATTCTAATTCATTCGTACAATCCATTCTAATTCATTCGTACGATCCATTCTAATTCATTCGTCCGATCCATTCTAATTCATTCATACAATCCATTCTAATTCTTTCACACGATCCATTCTAATTCATTCGTACGATCCATTCTAATTCATTCGTGCAATCCATTCTATTTCATTCGTACGATCCATTCTTACTTATTCGTACGATCCATTCTAATTCATTCACACGAATGTATCCATTCGTACGAATGAATTAGAATAGATTGTATGAATGAAATAGACTGGATCGTACGAATGAATTAGAATGGATCATACGAAGGAATTAGAATGGATCGTACGAATGAATTAGAATGGATCGTACAAATGAATTAGAATGGATCGTACGAATGAATTAGAATGGATCGTATGAAGGAATTAGAATGGATCGTACGAATGAATTAGAATGGATCGTGTGAAAGAATTAGAATGGATTGTATGAATGAATTAGAATAGATCGTATGAATGAATTAGAATGGATCGTACGAATGAATTAGAATGGATCGTACGAATGAATTAGAATGGATCGTACGAATGAATTAGAATGGATACATTCGTGCGAATGAATTAGAATTGATACATTCGTGCGAAAGAATTAGAATAGATCGTATGAATGAATTAGAATGGATCCTATGAATGAATTAGAATGGATCGTGCGAATGAATTAGAGTTGATCGTACGAATGAATTAGAATGGATCGTGCTAATGAATTAGAATTGATCGAACGAATGAATTAGCATGGATCATGCTAATAAATTAGAATGGAACGTACCAATGAATTAGAATGGATTGTGTGAAAGAATTAGAATGGATTGTATGAATGAATTAGAATGAATTCGTACGATCCATTCGAATTCATTCGCACGATCCATTCTAATTCATTCATACGATCCATTCTAATTCATTCGTACGAACCATTCTAATTCATTCGCACAAATGTATCCATTCTAATTCATTCGTACGATCCATTCTAATTCATTCGCACGATCCATTCTAATTCATTCGTACGATCCATTCTAATTCATTAGCACGATCCATGCTAATTCATTCGTTCGATCAATTCTAATACATTTGCACGATCCATTCTAATTCATTCGTACGATCCATTCTAATTCATTCGCACAAATGTATCCATTCTAATTCATTCGTACGATCCATTCTAATTCATTCGCACGATCCCTTCTAATTCATTCGTACGATCCATTCTAATTCTTTCACACGATCCATTCTAATTCATTCGTATGATCCATTCTAATTCATTCGCACGATCCATTCTAATTCATTCATAGGATCCATTCTAATTCATTCATACAATCTATTCTAATTCTTTCCCACGAATGTATCCATTCTAATTTATTCGCACAAATGTATCCATTCTAATTCATTCGTACGATCCATTCTAATTCATTCGTACGATCCATTCTAATTCATTCGTACGATCCATTCTAATTCATTCATACGATCTATTCTAATTCATTCATACAATCCATTCTAATTCTTTCACATGATCCATTCTAATTCATTCGTACGATCCATTCTAATTCACGAATGAGTAAGAATGGATCGTACGAATGAAATAGAATGGATTGTGCGAATGAATTAGAATGGACCGTACGAATGAATTAGACGTACGAATGAATTAGAATGGATACATTCGTGCGAATAAATTAGAATGGATCATACGAATGAGTAAGAATGGATCGACATTCTAATTCATTCGTATGATCCATTCTATTTCATTTGTATCCATTCTATTTCATTCGCACGATCCATTCTAATTCATTCGCGCAATCTATTCTATTTCATTCGTACGATCCATTCTTACTCATTCGTATGATCCATTCTAATTCATTCGGACGAATGTATCCATTCTAATTTATTCGTACGATCCATTCTAATTCATTCGTACGATCCATTCTAATTCATTCGCTCGAATGTATCCATTCTAATCCATTCGTACGATCCATTCTAATCCATTCGTACGATCCATTCTAATTCATTCGCATGAATGTAACCATTCAAATTCATTTATTTGATCCATTCTAATTCATTCGTACGATCCATTCTAATTCATTCGCATGAATGTAACCATTCTAATTCATTCATTTGATCCATTCTAATTCATTCGTACGATCCATTCTAATTCATTAGCACGATCCATGCTAATTCATTCGTTCGATCAATTCTAATTCATTAGCACGATCCATTCTAATTCATTCGTACGATCCATTCTAATTCATTCGCGCGATCCATTCTAATTCATTCATAGGATCCATTCCAATTCATTCATACGATCTATTCTAATTCTTTCGCACGAATGTATCCATTCTAATTCATTCGCACGAATGTATCCATTCTAATTCATTCGTACGATCCATTCTAATACATTCGCACGATCCATTCTAATTCATTCCTACGACCTATTCTAATTCATTCGTACGATCCATTCTAATTCATTCGTATGATCCATTCTAATTCATTCATACAATCCATTCTAATTCTTTCACACGATCCATTCTAATTCATTCGTACGATCCATTCTAAATTCATTTGTGCAATCCATTCTATTTCATTCGTACGATCCATTCTTACTCATTCGTACGATCCATTCTAATTCATTCACACGAATGTATCCATTCGTACGAATGAATTAGAATGGATCGTACGAATGAATTAGAATGGATCGTATGAATGAATTAGAATGGATCAACCGAAGGAATTAGAATGGATCGTACGAATGAATTAGAATGGATCGTATGAATGAATTAGAATGGATCGTACGAATGAATTAGAATGGATCGTGCGAATGAATAAGAATGGATCGTACGAATGAATAAGAATGGATCGTACGAATGAATACATTCGTGCGAATGAATTAGAATGGATCGTACGAATGAATTAGAATGGATCGTACGAATGAATTAGAATGGATCTTACGAATGAATTAGAATGGATCGTACGAATGAATTAGAATGGATACATTCGTGCGAATGAATTAGAATGGATCGGACGAATGAATTAGAATGGATCGTACGAATGAATTAGAATGGATCAAATGAATGAATTAGAATGGTTACATTCATGCGAATGAATTAGAATGGATCGTACGAATGGATTAGAATGGATCATACGAATGGATTAGAATGGATACATTCGAGCGAATGAATTAGAATGGATCGTACGAATGAATTAAAGTGGATCATACGAATGGATTAGAATGGATCCTACGAATGGATTAGAATGGATACCTTTGTGCATATGAATTAGAATGGATCGTACGAATGAATTAGAATGGATCATATTAATGAATTAGAATGGATCGTACGAATGAATTAGAATGGATACATTCGTGCGAATGAATTAGAATGGATTGTATGAATGAATTAGAATGGATCGTACGAATGAATTAGAATGGATCATACGAATTAATTAGAATGGATCATACGAATGAATTAGAATGGATCGTACGAATGAATTAGAATGGATACATTCGTGCGAATAAATTAGAATGGATTGTGCGAATGAATAAGAACAGATCGTGCGAATGAATTAGAATGGATCGTACGAATGAATTAGAATGCATCGTACGAAAGAATTAGAATAGATATATTCGTGCAAGTGAATTAGAATGGATCGTACGAATGAATTAGACTGGATCGTACGAATGAATTTGAATGGATACATTTGTGCGAATGAATCTAAATGGATTTTATGAATGAATTACAATGGATCGTACGAATGAATTAGAATGGATCGTACGAATGAATTAGAATAGCTCATACGAATGAATTAGAATGAATCGTATGAATGAATTAAAATGGTTACATTCGTGCGAATGAATTAGAATAGATCGTACGAATGAATTAGAATGGATCGTACGAATAAATTAGAATGGATCGTGGGAATGAATTAGAATGGATTGTACGAATGAATTAGAATGGATCCACCGAATGAGTTAGAATGGATCATACGAATGAATTAGAATGGATTGCGCGAATGAATTAGAATGGATCGTATGAATGAATAAGAATGGATCGTACGAATGAATTAGAATGGATCGTGCGAATGAATTAGCATGAATCGTACGAATGTATTAGAATGGATCGTACGAATAAATTAGAATGAATCGTACGATCCATTCTAATTCATTCATACGATCCATTCTAATTCATTCGCACGAATGTATCCATTTAGTTCATTCGTACGATCCATTCTAATTCATTCGTACGATCCATTCTAATTCAATCATATGATCCATTCTAATTAATTCATATGATCCATTCTAATTCATTCGTACGATCCATTCTAATTTATTCATACAATCCATTCTAATTCATTCGCACGAATGTATCCATTCTAATTAATTCGTACGATCCATTCTAATTCATTCGTATGATCCATTCTTATTCATTCGCACGTTCCAGTCTAATGGATTCGCATGATCCATTCTAATTCATTCGCATGAATGTATCCATTCTAATTCATTCGTACGATCCATTCAAATTCATTAATATGATCCATTCTAATTCATTCGCACGATCCATTCTAATTCATTCGTACGATCCATTCTAATTCATTCGTTCGATCCATTCTAATTCATTCGCACGATCCATTCTAATTCATTCGTACAATCTATTCTATTTCATTCGTACGATCCATTCTTACTCATTCGTATGATCCATTCTAATTCATTCGGACGAATGTATCCATTCTAATTTATTCGTACGATCCATTCTAATTCATTCATACGATCCATTCTAATTCATTCGTACGATCCATTCTAATTCATTCGTCCGATCCATTCTAATTCATTCGCACGAATGTATCCATTCTAATTCATTCGTACGGTATATTCTAATTCATTCGCACAATCCATTCTATTTCATTCGTACGATCCATTCTTACTCATTCGTATGATCCATTATGGATACATTCGTGCGAATGAATTAGAATGGATCATACGAATGAGTAAGAATGGATCGTACGAATGAAATAGAATGGATTGTGCGAATGAATTAGAATGGATCGTACGAATGAATTAGAATAGATCGTGTGAAAGAATTAGAATGGATTGTATGAATGAATTAGAATAGATCGTATGAATGAATTAGAATGGATCGTACGAATGAATTAGAATGGATCGTACGAATGAACTAGAATGGATACATTCATGCGAATGAATTAGAATGGATCGTACGAATGAATTAGAATGGATCGTATGAATGAATTAGAATGGATCTTACGAATGAATTAGAATGGATCGTACGAATGCACGATCCATGCTAATTCATTCGTTCGATCAATTCTAATTCATTAGCACGATCCATTCTAATTCATTCGTACGATCCATTCTAATTCATTCGCACGATCCATTCTAATTCATTCGTACGATCCATTCTAATTCTTTTACACGATCCATTCTAATTCATTCGTACGATCCATTCTAATTCATTCGTACGATCCATTCTAATTCATTCGTACGATCCATTCTAATTTCATTCGTACGATCCATTCTAATTCATTCGCTCGAATGTATCCATTCTAATCCATTCGTACGATCCATTCTAATTCATTCGCATGAATGTAACAATTCTAATTCATTCATTTGATCCATTCTAATTCATTCGTACGATCCATTCTAATTCATTCGTCCGATCCATTCTAATTCATTCGCACGAATGTATCCATTCTAATCCATTCGTAAGATCCATTCTAATTCATTCGTACGATCGATTCTAATTCATTAATATGATCCATTCCAATTCATTCGTACGATCCATTCTAATTCATATGCACAAAGTTATCCATTCTAATTCATTCGTACGATCCATTCTAATTCAGGATCCTACGAATGAATTAGAATGTATACATTCGTGCGAATGAATTAGAATTGATCGTACGAATGAATTAGAATGGATCGTGCGAATGAATTAGAATGGATCGTACGAATGAATTAGAATGGATCGTACGAATGAACTAGAATAGATACATTCGTGCGAATGAATTAGAATGGATCGTACGAATGAATTAGAATGGATCGTACGAATGAATTAGAATGGATCTTACGAATGAATTAGAATGGATCGTACGAATGAATTAGAATGGATCGTACGAATGAATTAGAATGGATACATTCGTGCGAATGAATTAGAATGGATCGGACGAATGAATTAGAATGGATCGTACGAATGAATTAGAATGGATCAAATGAATGAATTAGAATGGTTACATTCATGCGAATGAATTAGAATGGATCGTACGAATGGATTAGAATGGATCGTACGAATGGATTAGAATGGATATATTCGAGCGAATGAATTAGAATGGATCGTACGAATGAAATTAGAATGGATCGTACGAATGAATTAGAATAGATCGTACGAATGAATTAGAATGGATCGTACGAATGAATTAGAATGGATACATTCGTCCGAATGAATTAGAATGGATCGTACGAATAAGTAAGAATGGATCGTACGAATAAAATAGAATAGATTGTACGAATGAATTAGAATGGATCCTACGAATGAATTAGAATGGATCGTGTGAAAGAATTAGAATGGATTGTATTAATGAATTAGAATGGATCGTATGAATGAATTATAATGGATCGTGCGAATGAATTCGAATGGATCGTACGAATTCATTCTAATTCTTTCATACAATCCATTCTAATTCTTTCACACGATCCATTCTAATTCATTCGTACGTTCCATTCTAATTCATTAGCACGATCCATGCTAATTCATTCATTCGATCAATTCTAATTCATTAGCACGATCCATTCTAATTCATTCGTACGATCCATTCTAATTCCTTCGTACGATCCATTCTAATTCATTCGTACGATCCATTCTAATTCATTCGTACGATCCATTCTAATTCATTCGTACGATCCATTCTAATTCATTCGTGCAATCCATTCTATTTCATTCGTACGATCCATTCTAATTCATTCGTACGTTCCATTCTAATTCATTAGCACGATCCATGCTAATTCATTCATTCGATCAATTCTAATTCATTAGCACGATCCATTCTAATTCATTCGTACGATCCATTCTAATTCCTTCGTACGATCCATTCTAATTCATTCGTACGATCTATTCTAATTCATTCGTACGATCCATTCTAATTCATTCGTACGATCCATTCTAATTCATTCGTGCAATCCATTCTATTTCATTCGTACGATCCATTCTTACTTATTCGTACGATCCATTCTAATTCATTCACACGAATGTATCCATTCGTACGAATGAATTAGAATAGATTGTACGAATAAATTAGAATGGATCGTACGAATGAATTAGAATGGATCGTACGAAGGAATTAGAATGGATCGTACGAATGAATTAGAATGGATCGTACGAATGAATTAGAATAGATCGTACGAATGAATTAGAATGGATCGTACGAAGGAATTAGAATGGATCGTACGAATGAATTAGAATGGATATATTCGTGCAAATGAATTAGAATGGATTATATGAATGTATTAGAATGGATCGTATGAGTGAATTAGAATGGATCGTACGAATGAATTAGAATGGATTGTATGAATGAATTAGAATGGATCGTACGAATGAATTAGAATGGATCATACGAATTAATTAGAATGGATCATACGAATGAATTAGAATGGATCAAACGAATTAATTAGAATAGATCGTACGAATGAATTAGAATGGATATATTCGTGCGATCCAGTCTAATTCATTCGCACAATCCATTCTATTTCATTCGTAAGATCCATTCTTACTCATTGGTACGATCCATTCTAATTCATTCGCACGAATGTATCCATTCTAATTCATTCGTACGAATCCATTCTAATTCATTTGTACAATCTATTCTATTTCATTCGTAAGATCCATTCTAATTCATTCGTACGATCCATTCTAATTCATTCGTCCGATCCATTCTAATTCATTCGCACGAATGTATCCATTCTAATTCATTCGTACGATCCATTCTAATTCATTCCTAAGATCCATTCTAATTCATTCGTACGATCCATTCTAATTCATTCGTACGATCCATTCTAATTCATTCGCACGAATGTATCCATTCTAGTTCATTTGTATGATCCATTCTAGCTCATTCGTACGATCCATTCTAATTCATTCGTATGATCCATTCTAATTAATTCGTATGATCCATTCTAATTCATTCGTACGATCCATTCTAATTCATTCATACAATCCATTCTAATTCATTCGCACGAATGTATCCATTCTAATTAATTCGTACGATCCATTCTAATTCATTCGTATGATCCATTCATATTCATTCGCACGATCCAGTCTAATGGATTCGCACGATCCATTCTAATTCATTCGCATGAATGTATCCATTCTAATTCATTCGTACGATCCATTCTAATTCATTAAAATGATCCATTCTAATTCATTCGTACGATGTATTCTAATTCATATTCTAATTCATTCGTACGATGTATTCTAATTCATTCATTTGATCCATTCTAATTCATTCTTACGATCCATTCTAATTCATTCGTTCGATCCATTCTAATTCATTCGCACGAATGTATCCATTCTAATTCATTCGTACGATCCATTCTAATTCATTCGTACGATCCATTCTAATTCATTCGTAAGATCCATTCTAATTCATTCGTATGATCTATTCTAATTCATTCGTATGATCCATTCTAATTCATTCGCATGAATGTATCCATTCTAGTTCATTTGTACGATCCATTCTAATTCATTTGTACGATCCATTCTAATTCATTCGCACGATCCATTCTAATTCATTCGTACGATCAATTCTAATTCATTCGCAAGAATGTATCCAATCTAATTCATTCATACGGTCCATTCTAATTCATTCGTACGATCCATTCTAATTCACTCATACGATCCATTCTAATACATTCATACGATCCATTCTAATTCATTTGCACGAATATATCCATTCTAATTCATTCGTACGATCCATTCTAATTCCTTCGTACGATCCATTCTAATTCATTCGTACGATCTATTCTAATTCATTCGTACGATCCATTCTAATTCATTCGTATGATCCATTCTAATTCCTTCGTATGATCCATTCTAATTCATTCGTACGATCCATTCTAATTCATTCGTACAATCTATTCTAATTCATTTGTACGAATGGATACATTCGTGTGAATGAATTAGAATGGATCGTACAAATGAGTAAGAATGGATCGTACGAATGAAATAGAATGGATTGCACGAATGAATTAGAATGGATCGTACGAATGAATTAGAATGGATCGTGTGAAAAAATTAGAATGGATTGTATGAATGAATTAGATTGGATCGTAGGAATGAATTAGAATGGATCGTACGAAAGAATTAGAATGGATCGTACACATTCGTACGATCCATTCAAATTCCTTCGTACGATCCATTCTAATTCATTCGTACGATCCATTCTAATTCATTCGCGCAATCTATTCCAATTCATTCGTACGATCCATTCTAATTCATTCGTACTATCAATTCTAATTCATTCATACAATCCATTCTAATTTATTCGCACGAATGTATCCATTCTAATTCATTCGTACGATCCATTCTAATTCATTCGCACAATCTATTCTAATTCATTCATACGATCCATTCTAATTCATTCGCACGAATGAATCCATTCTAATTCATTCATACGATCCATTCTACTTCATTCGTACTATCCGTTCTAATTCACTCATACGATCCATACTAATTCATTCATACGATCCATTCTAATTCATTTGCACGAATATATCCATTCTAATTCATTCGTACGATCCATTCTAATTCCTTCGTACGATCCATTCTATTTCCTTCGGACGATCCAATCTATTTCATTCGTATGATCCATTCTAATTCCATCGTACGATCCATTCTAATTCCTTCGTATCCATTCTAATTCACTCATACGATCCATTCTAATTCATTCGTACGATCCATTCTAATTCATTCATACAATCCATTCTAATTCATTCGCACGAATGTATCCATTCTAATTCATTCGTACGATCAGTTCTAATTCATTCACAAAATCTAGTCTAATTCATTCATACGATCCATTCTAATTCATTCACATGAATGTATCCATTCTAATTCATTCATACGATCCATTCTAATTCATTCGTACGATCCATTCTAATTCACTCATACGATCCATTCTAATACATTCATACGATCCATTCTAATTCATTTGCAAGAATATATCCATTCTAATTCATTCGTACGATCCATTCTAATTCCTTCGTACGATCCATTCTAATTTATTCGTATGATCTATTCTAATTCATTTTCACGAATATATCCATTCTAATTCATTCGTACGATCCATTCTAATTCCATTGTACGATCCATTCTAATTCATTCGTACGATCTATTCTAATTCATTCGTACGATCCATTCTAATTCATTCGTACGATCCATTCTAATTCCTTCGTACGATCCCTTCTAATTCATTCGTACGATCCATTCTAATTCATTCATACAATCCATTCTAATTCTTTCACACGATCCATTCTAATTCTAATTCATTCGCACAAATGTATCCATTCTAGTTCACTCGTACGATCCATTCGAATTCATTCGCACGATCCATTCTAATTCATTCATACGATCCATTCTAATTCATTCATACAATCCATTCTAATTCTTTCGCATGAATGTATCCATTCTAATTCATTCGCACGAATGTATCCATTCTAATTCATTCGTACGATCCATTCTAATTCATTCGTACGATCCATTCTAATTCATTCATACGATCTATTCTAATTCATTCATACAATCCATTCCAATTCTTTCACACGATCCATTCTAATTCATTCGTATGATCCATTCTAATTCATTCGCACAATCCATTCTATTTCATTCGTACGATCCATTCTTACTCATTGGTACGATCCATTCTAATTCATTCGCACGAATGTATCTATTCTAATTCATTCGTATGATCCATTCTAATTCATTTGCATGAATGTAACCATTCTAATTCATTCATTTGATCCATTCTAATTCATTCGTACGATCCATTCTAATTCATTCGTCCGATCCATTCTAAATCATTCGCACGAATGTATCCATTCTAATTCATTCGTACGATCCATTCTAATTCATTCGTACAATCCATTCTAATTTTGTCACACGATCCATTCTAATTCATTCGTACGATCCATTCTAATTCATTCGCACAATCCATTCTATTTCATTCGTACGATCCATTCTTACTCATTGGTACGATCCATTCTAATTCATTCGCACGAATGTATCCATTCTAATTCATTCGTACGAATCCATTCTAATTCATTCGTATAATCTATTCTATTTCATTCGTACGATCCATTCTTACTCATTCGTATGATCCATTCTAATTCATTCGGACGAATGTATCCATTCTAATTTATTCGTACGATCCATTCTAATTCATTCGTACGATCCATTCTAATTCATTCGTCCGATCCATTCTAATTCATTCGCACGAATGTATCCATTCTAATTCATTCGTACGATCCATTCTAATTCATTCGTACGATCCATTCTAATTCATTCGTAAGATCCATTCTAATTCATTCGTACGTTCCATTGTAATTCATTCGCACGAATGTATCCATTCTAGTTCATTCGTACGATCCATTCTAATTCATTCGTACGATCCATTCTAATTCATTCGCACGATCCATTCTAATTCATTCGTACGATCCATTCTAATTCATTCATACGATCCATTCTAATACATTCGTACGATCCATTCTAATTCATTCGCACAAATGTATCCATTCTAATTCATTCGTACGATCCATTCTAATTCATTCGCACGATCCATTCTAATTCATTCGTACGATCCATTCTAATTCATTCTAATTCATTCGTACGATCCATTCTAATTCATTCGTATATTTCATTCTAATTCATTAGGACGATCCATGCTAATGAATTAGAATGGATCGTACGATCCATTCTAATTTATTCGTACGATCTATTCTAATTCATTCGTACGATCCATTCTAATTCATTCGTACGATCCATTCTAATTCATTCGTACGATCCATTCTAATTCCTTCGTACGATCCATTCTAATTCCTTCGTACGATCCATTCTAATTCATTCGTACGATCCATTCTAATTCCTTCGTACGATCCATTCTAATTAATTCGTACGATCCATTCCAATTCATTCATACAATCCATTCTAATTCCTTCACACGATCCATTCTAAATCATTCGTACGATCCATTCTAATTTATTCATGCAATCCATTCTCTTTCATTCGTACGATCCATTCTTACTCATTCGTACGATCCATTCTAATTCATTCACACGAATGTATCCATTCATACGAATGAATTAGAATAGATTGTACGAATGAATTAAAATGGATCGTACGAATGAATTAGAATGGATCGTACGAAGGAATTAGAATGGATTGTACGAATGAATTAGAATGGATCGTGCGAATGAATTAGAATAGATCGTACGAATGAATTAGAATGGATCGTTCGAAGGAATTAGAATGGATCGTACGAATGAATTAGAATGGATATATTCGTGCAAATGAATTAGAATGGATCGTAAGAATGAAATAGAATAGATTATACGAATGAATTAGAATGGATCCTACGAATGAATTAGAATGGATCGTGTGAAAGAATTAGAATGGATTGTATGAAAGAATTAGAATGGATCGTGCGAATGAATTAGAATGGATCGTACGAATGAATTAGAATGGATCGTACGAATGAGTAGGAATGGATCGTACGAATGAATTAGAATGGATCGTACGAATAAATTAGAATGGATACATTCGTCCGAATGAATTAGAATGGATCATACGAATGAGTAAGAATGGATCGTACGAATGAAATAGAATAGATTGTACGAATGAATTAGAATGGATCCTACGAATGAATTAGAATGGATCGTGTGAAAGAATTAGAATGGATTGTTTGAATGAATTAGAATGAATTCGTACGATCCATTCGAATTCATTCGCACGATCCATTCTAATCCATTCATACGATCCATTCTAATTCATTCATACAATCCATTCTAATTCTTTCACACGATCCATTCTAATTCATTCGTAGGATCCATTCTAATTCATTCTTAATTCATTCATTTGATCCATTCTAATTCATTCGTACGATCCATTCTGATTCATTCGTCCGATCCATTCTAATTCATTCACGCGAATGTATCCATTCTAAACCATTCATACGATCCATTCTAATTTATTCGTACGATCCGTTCTAATTCATTCATAAGATCCATTCTAATTCATTCGTACGATCCATTCTAATTCATTCGCACGAATGTATCCATTCTAGTTCATTCGTACGATCCATTCTAATTCATTCGCACGATCCATTCTAATTCATTCGCACGATCCATTCTAATTCATTCGCACGATGAGTAAGAATGGATCGTACCAAAGAGTTAGAATGGATCGTACGAATGAAATAGAATAGATTGTGCGAATGAATTAGAATGGATCATACGAATGAATTAGAATGGATCGTGTGAAAGAATTAGAATGGATTGTATGAATGAATTAGAATAGATCGTATGAATGAATTAGAATGGATCGTATGAGTGAATTAGAATGGATACGAAGGAATTAGAATGGATCGTACGAAGGAATTAGAATAGATCATACGAATGAAATAGAATGGATCGTACGAAGGAATTAGAATGGATCGTACGAAGAAATTAGAATGGATCATACGAAGGAATTAGAATGGATCGTACGAATGAATTAGAATGGATATATTCGTGCAAATGAATTAGAATGGATTGTATGAATGAATTAGAATGGATCATTCGTATGATCCATTCTAACTCATTTGGTGGATCCATTCTAATTCATTCGTACGATCCATTCTAATTCATTCCCACGATCCATTCTAATTTATTCGTACGATCCATTCTAATTCATTCGTACGATCTATTCTAATTCATTCGCACGAATGTAACCATTCTAATTTATTCATACGATCCATTCTAATTCATTCGTACGATCCATTCTAATTCACTCATACGATCCATTCTAATACATTCATACGATCCATTCTAATTCATTTGCACGAATATATCCATTCTAATTCATTCGTACGATCCATTCTAATTCATTCGTACGATCCATTCTAATTCATTCGTACGATCCATTCTAATTCCTTCGTACGAATGAATTAGAATGGATACATTTGTGCGAATGAATTAGAATGGATCGTACGAATGAATTAGAATGGATCGTACGAATGAATTAGAATGGATCGTACGAAGGAATTAGAATGGATCGTACGAATGAATTAGAATGGATCGTACGAATAAATTAGAATGGATACATTCGTCCGAATGAATTAGAATGGATCATACGAATGAGTAAGAATGGATCGTCCGATTGAAATAGAATAGATTGTACGAATGAATTAGAATGGATCCTACGAATGAATTAGAATAGATCGTGTGAAAGAATTAGAATGGATTGTATGAATGAATTAGAATGAATTCGTACGATCCATTCGAATTCATTCGCACGATCCATTCTAATTCATTCATACGATCCATTCTAATTCATTCATACAATCCATTCTAATTCTTTCACACGATCCATTCTAATTCATTCGTCTAATCCATTCTAATTCATTCGTACAATCTATTGTAATAAATTCGTACGATCTATTCTTACTCATTCGTATGATCCATTCTAATTCATTCGGACGAATGTATCCATTCTAATTTATTTGTACGATCCATTCTAATTCATTCGTACGATCCATTCTAATTCATTCGTCTGATCCATTCTAATTCATTCACACGAATGTATCCATTCTAATTCATTCGTACGATCCATTCTAATTCATTCGTACGATCCATTCTAATTCATTCGCACGAGTGTATCCATTATAGTTCATTCGTACGATCCATTCTAATTCATTTGTACGATCCATTCTAATTCCTTCGTACGATCCATTCTAATTCATTCGTACGATCTATTCTAATTCATTCGTACGATCCATTCTAATTCATTCGTACGATCCATTCTAATTCCTTCGTACGATCCATTCTAATTCATTCGTACGATCCATTCTAATTCCTTCAAATCCATTCTAATTCACTCATACGATCCATTCTAATTCATTCGTACGATCCATTTTAATTCATTCTTACAATCCATTCTAATTCATTCGCACGAATGTATCCATTCTAATTCATTCGTACGATCAGTTCTATTTCATTCACAAAATCTATTCTAATTCATTCATACGATCCATTCTAATTCATTCACACGAATGTATCGATTCTAATTCATTCATACGATCCATTCTAATTCATTCGTACGATCCATTTTAATTCACTCATATGATCCATTCTAATACATTCATACGATCCATTCTAATTCATTTGCACGAATATATCCATTCTAATTCATTCGTACGATCCATTCTAATTCCTTTGTATGATCCATTCTAATTCATTCGTACGATCTATTCTAATTCATTCGTACGATCCATTCTAATTCATTCGTACGATCCATTCTAATTCCTTCGTACGATCCATTCTAATTCACTCGTACGATCCATTCTAATTCATTCATACAATCCATTCTAATTCTTTCACACGATCCATTCTAATTCATTCGTACGATCCATTCTAATTCATTCGTGCAATCCATTCTATTTCATTCGTACGATCCATTCTTACTCATTCGTACGATCCATTCTAATTCATTCACACGAATGTATCCATTCGTACGAATGAATTAGAATAGATTGTATGAATGAATTAGAATGGATCGTACGAATGAATTAGAATGGATCGTACAAAGGAATTAGAATGGATTGTACGAATGATTTAGAATGGATTGTACGAATGAATTAGAATAGATCGTACGAATGAATTAGAATGGATCGTACGAAGGAATTAGAATGGATCGTACGAATGAATTAGAATGGATATATTCGTGCAAATGAATTAGAATGGATCGTATGAATGTATTAGAATGGATCGTATGAGTGAATTAGAATGGATCGTACGAATGAATTAGAATGGATCGTATGAATGAATTAGAATGGATACATTCGTGCGAATGAATTAGAATTGATCGTACGAATGAATTAGAATGGATCGTGCGAATGAATTAGAATGGATCATACGAATGAATTAGAATCGATCGTACGAATGAACTAGAATGGATACATTCGTGCGAATGAATTAGAATGGATCGTACGAATGAATTAGAATGGATCATACGAATGTATTTGAATGGATCTTACAAATGAATTAGAATGGATCGTACGAATGAGTAAGAATGGATCGTACGAATGAAATACAATGGATTGTACGAATGAATTAGAATAGATCGTGTGAAAGAATTAGAATAGATTGTATGAATGAATTAGAATGAATTCGTACGATCCATTCGAATTCATTCGCACGATCCATTCTAATTCATTCATACGATCCATTCTAATTCATTCATACAATCCATTCTAATTCTTTCACACGATCCATTCTAATTCATTCGTACGATCCATTCTAATTCATTCGTGCAATCCATTCTATTTCATTCGTACGATCCATTCTTACTCATTCGTACGATCCATTCTAATTCATTCACACGAATGTATCCATTCGTACGAATGAATTAGAATAGATTGTATGAATGAATTAGAATGGATCGTACGAATGAATTAGAATGGATCGTACAAAGGAATTAGAATGGATTGTACGAATGATTTAGAATGGATTGTACGAATGAATTAGAATAGATCGTACGAATGAATTAGAATGGATCGTACGAAGGAATTAGAATGGATCGTACGAATGAATTAGAATGGATATATTCGTGCAAATGAATTAGAATGGATCGTATGAATGTATTAGAATGGATCGTATGAGTGAATTAGAATGGATCGTACGAATGAATTAGAATGGATCGTATGAATGAATTAGAATGGATACATTCGTGCGAATGAATTAGAATTGATCGTACGAATGAATTAGAATGGATCGTGCGAATGAATTAGAATGGATCATACGAATGAATTAGAATCGATCGTACGAATGAACTAGAATGGATACATTCGTGCGAATGAATTAGAATGGATCGTACGAATGAATTAGAATGGATCATACGAATGTATTTGAATGGATCTTACAAATGAATTAGAATGGATCGTACGAATGAGTAAGAATGGATCGTACGAATGAAATACAATGGATTGTACGAATGAATTAGAATGGATTCGTAAGAATGAATTAGAATGGATACATTCGTGCGAGTGAATTAGAATAGATCATACGAATGAGTAAGAATGGATCGTACGAATGAAATAGAATAGATTGTACGAATGAATTAGAATAGATCCAACGAATGAATTAGAATAGATCGTGTGAAAAAATTAGAATGGATTGTATGAATGAATTAGAATGGATCGTACGAATGAATTAGAATGGATCGTACTAATGAATTAGAATGGATACATTCGTGCGAATGAATTAGAATTGATCATACGAATGAATTAGAATGGATCGTGCGAATAAATTAGAATGGATCGTACGAATGAATTAGAATGGATCGTACGAATGAACTAGAATGGATACATTCGTGCGAATGAATTAGAATGGATCGGACGAATGAATTAGAATGGATCGTATGAATGAATTAGAATGGATACATTCGTGCGAATGAATTAGAATGGATCGGACGAATGAATTAGAATGGATCGTACGAATGAATTAGAATGGATCGTACGAATGAATTAGAATGGATCGTACAAATAAATTAGAATGGATACATTCGTCCGAATGAATTAGAATGGATCATACGAATGAGTAAGAATGGATCGTACGAATGAAATAGAATAGATTGTACGAATGAATTAGAATGAATCATACGAATGAATTAGAATATATCATGTGAAAGAATTAGAATGGATTGTATGAATGAATTAGAATGAATTCGTACGATCCATTCGAATTCATTCGCACGATCCATTCTAATTCATTCATATGATCCATTCTAATTCATTCACACGATCCATTCTAATTCATTCGTCTAATCCATTCTGATTCATTCGTACAATCTATTATAATACATTCGTACGATCCATTCTTACTCATTCCTATGATCCATTCTAATTCATTCGGACGAATGTATCCATTCTAATTTATTTGTACGATCCATTCTAATTCATTCGTACGATCCATTCTAATTCATTCGTACGATCCATTCTAATTCATTCGTCCGATCCTTTCTAATTCATTCGCACGAATGTATCCATTCTAATTCATTCGTACGATCCATTCTAATTCATTCGTACGATCCATTCTAATTCATTCGTAAGATCCATTCTAATTAATTCATACGATCCATTCTAATTCATTCGTACGATCCATTCTAATTCATTCGCACGAATGTATCCATTGTAGTTCATTCGTACGATCCATTCTAATCCATTCGTACGATCCATTCTAATTCATTCGCATGAATGTAACCATTCTAATTCATTCATTTGATCCATTCTAATTCATTCGTACGATCCATTCTAATTCATTCATCCGATCCATTCTAATTCATTCGCACGAATTATCCATTCTAATTCATTCGCACGATCCATTCTAATTCATTCGTACGATCCATTCTAATTCATTCGTACGAACCATTCTAATTCATTCGTAGGATCTTAGAATGGAATATACGAATGAATTAGAATGGATCGTACGAATGAATTAGAATGGATCGTATGAATGAATTAGAATGGATCGTACGAATGAATTAGAATGGATCGTGCGAATGAATTCGAATGGATCGTACGATCCATTCTAATTCATTCATACAATCCATTCTAATTCATTCGCACGAATGTATCCATTCTAATCCATTCGTACGATCCATTCTAATCCATTCGTACATTCTAATTCATTCATTTGATCCATTCTAATTCATTCGCACGATCCTTTCTAATTCATTCGCACGATCCATTCTAATTCATTCATAGGATCCATTCTAATTCATTCGTACAATCCATTCTAATTCTTTCACACGATCCATTCTAATTCATTCGTACGATCCATTCTAATTCATTCGCACAAATGTATCCATTCTAATTCATTCGTACGATCCATTCTAATTCATTCGCACGATCCATTCTAATTCATTCGTACGATCTATTCTAATTCTTTCATATGATCCATTCTAATTCATTCTATGATCCATTCTTACTCATTCGTATGATCCATTCTAATTCATTCGTACGATCCATTCTAATTCATTCGTATGATCCATTCTAATTCATTCGCACAAATGTATCCATTCTAATTCATTCGTACGATCCATTCTAATTCATTCGTATGATCCATTCTAATTCATTCATACGATCCATTCTAATTCATTCGTACGATCCATTCTAATTCATTCGCGAATGTATCCATTCTAATTTATTCGTACGATCCATTCTAATTCATTCGTACGATCCATTTTAATTCATTCGCACGAATGTATCCATTCTAGTTCATTCGTACGATCCATTCTAATTCATTCGTATGATCCATTCTAATTCCTTCGTATAATCCATTCTAATTCATTCGTACGATCTATTCTAATTCATTCGTACGATCCATTCTAATTTATTCGTACGATCCATTCTAATTCCTTCGTACGATCCATTCTAATTCATTCGTACGATCCATTCTAATTTCTTCGTATGATCCATGCTAATTCATACGAATGAATTAGAATGGATCGTACGAATTAATTAGAATGGATCATTCGAATTAATTAGAATGGATCCTACGAATGAATTAGAATGGATCATACGAATGAATTAGAATGGATCGTACGAAGGAATTAGAATGGATCGTACGAATGAATTAGAATGGATCGTACGAATGAATTAGATAGAATGGATCGTACGAATGAATTAGAATGGATACATTCGCGAATGAGTTAGCATTGATCGTACGAATGAATTAGAATGGATCGTACGAATGAATTAGAATGGATCTTACGAATGAATTAGAATGGATCGTACGAATGAATTAGAATGGATCGTACGAATGAATTAGAATGGATACATTTGTGCGAATGAATTAGAATGGATCGTACAAATGAATTAGAATGGATCGTACGAATGAATTAGAATGGATCGTACGAATGAATTTGAATGGATCATATGAATGAATTAGAATGGATCACTCATTCGTATGATCCATTCTAATTTATTCGCACGAATGTATCCATTCTAATTCATTCGTATGTCTAATTCATTCGTACGGTCCATTCTAATTCATTCGCACAATCCATTCTATTTCATTTGTACGATCCATTCTTACACATTCGTATGATCCATTATGGATACATTCGTGCGAATGAATTAGAATGGATCATACGAATGAGTAAGAATGGATCGTACGAATGAAATAGAATGGATTGTGCGAATGAATTAGAATGGATCGTACGAATGAATTAGAATGGATTGTACGAATGAATTAGAATGGATCGTACGAATGAATTAGAATCTATACGAATGAATTATAATGGATCCTACGAATGAATTAGAATAGATCGTGTGAAAGAATTAGAATGGATTGTATGAATGAATTAGAATGGATCGTACGAATGAATTAGAATGGATCGTACGAATGAATTAGAATGGATACATTCGTGCTAATGAATTAGAATTGATCGTACGAATGAATCAGAATGGATCGTGCGAATGAATTAGAATGGATCGTACGAATGAATTAGAATGGATCGTACGAATGAACTAGAATAGAATGGATCGTACGAATGAATTAGAATGGATCGTACGAATGATTTAGAATGGATACATTCGTGCGAATAAATTAGAATGGATCGGACGAATGAATTAGAATGGATCGTACGAATAAATTAGAATGGATACATTCATCCGAATGAATTAGAATGGATCATACGAATGAGTAAGAATGGATCGTGTGAAAGAATTAGAATAGATTGTACGAATAAATTAGAATGGATCCTACGAATGAATTAGAATGGATCGTGTGAAAGAATTAGAATGGATTGTATGAATGAATTAGAATGGATCGTATGAATGAATTAGAATGGATCGTGCGAATGAATTCGAATGGATCGTACGAATTCATTCTAATTCATTCATACAATCTATTCTAATTCTTTCACACGATCTATTCTAATTCATTCGTACACATTCTAATTCATTCGTACGATCCATTCTAATTCATTCGTACGATCTATTCTATTTCATTCATACGATCCATTCTAATTCATTCGTACGATCCATTCTAATTCATTCGTACGATCCATTCTAATTCATTCGCAAGAATGTATCCATTCTAGTTCATTCGTACGATCCATTCTAATTCATTCGTACGATCCATTCTAATTCATTCGCACGATCCATTCTAATTCATTCGTACAATCCATTCTATTTCATTCGTACGATCCATTCTTACTCATTCGTATGATCCATTATGGATATATTCGTGCAAATGAATTAGAATGGATCATACGAATGAATAAGAATGGATCGCACGAATGAAATAGAATGGATTGTGCGAATGAATTAGAATGGATCGTAGAATGGATCAGAATAGATCGTGTGAAAGAATTAGAATGGATCGTATGAATGAATTAGAATGGATCGTGTGAATAAATTTGAATGGATCGTACGAATTCATTCTAATTCATTCATACAATCCATTCTAATTCTTTCACACGATCTATTCAGATCCATTCTACGATCCATTCTAATTCATTCGCACAATCCATTCTGTTTCATTCGTACGATCCATTCTTACTCATTCGTATGATCCATTCTAATTCATTCGCACGAATGTATCCATAATGGATCATACGAATGAGTAAGAATGGATCGTACGAATGAAATACGTACGAATGAATTAGAATGGATCGTACGAATGAACCAGAATGGCTCGTACGGATGAAATAGAATAGATTGTACGAATGAATTAGAATGGATTCGTACGAATGAATTAGAATGGATACATTCGTGCGAATGAATTAGAATGGATACATTCGTGCGAAAGAATTAGAATAGATCGTATGAATGAATTAGGATGGATCCTATGAATGAATTAGAATGGATCGTGCGAATGAATTAGAATGGATCGTACGAATGAATTAGAATAGATCGTACAAATGAATTAGAATGGATCGTATGAAGGAACTAGAATGGATCGTACAAACGAATTAGAATGTATATATTCGTGCAAATGAATTAGAATGGATCGTGCGAAAGAATTAGAATGGATCGTACGAATGAATTAGAATGGATCGTACGAATGAATTAGAATGGATCTTACGAATGAATTAGAATGGATCGTACGAATGAATTAGAATGGATCGTACGAATGAATTAGAATGGATACATTCGTGCGAATGAATTAGAATGGATCGGACGAATGAATTAGAATGGATCGTACGAATGAATTAGAATGGATCAAATGAATGAATTAGAATGGTTACATTCATGCGAATGAATTAGAATGGATCGTACAAATGAATTAGAATGGATCGTATGAATGAATTAGAATGGATCGTACGAATGAATTAGAATGGATCAAATGAATGAATTAGAATGGTTACATTCTTGCGAATGAATTAGAATGGATCGTACGAATGGATTAGAATGGATCGTACGAATGGATTAGAATGGATACATTCGAGCGTACGATCCATTCTAATTCATTCGTCCGATCCATTCTAATTCATTCGCACGAATGTATCCATTCTAATTCATTCGTACGATCCATTCTAATTCATTCGTATGATCCATTCTAATTCATTCATAAGATCCATTCTAATTCATTCGTACGATCCATTCTAATTCATTCGTACGATCCATTCTAATTCATTCGCACGAATGTATCCATTCTAGTTCATTCGTACGATCCATTCTAATTCATTCGTACGATCCATTCTAATTCATTCGCACGATCCATTCTAATTCATTCGTACGATCCATTCTAATTCATTCGTATGATCAATTCTAATTTATTCGTACGATCCATTCTAATTCATTCGCACAAATGTATCCATTCTAATTCATTCGTACGATCCATTCTAATTCATTCGCACGATCCATTCTAATTCATTCGTACGATCCATTCTAATTCTTTCCCACGATCCATTCTAATTCATTCGTACGATCCATTCTAATTCATTCACACGATCCATTCTAATTCATTCGTACGATCCATTCTAATTCATTCATACGATCCATTCTAATTCATTCGTATGATCCATTCCAATTCATTCGCACGATCCATTCTAATTTATTCGTACGATCCATTCTAATTCATTCGTACGATCCATTCTAATTCATTAGTATGATCCATTCTAATTAATTCGTACGATCCATTCTAATTCATTTGTACGAATGTATCCATTCTAATTCATTCGTACAATCCATTCTATTTCATTCGTACGATCCATTTTTACTCATTCGTATGATCCATTCTAATACATTCGTACGATTCATGCTAATTCATTCGCACGATCCATTCTAATTCATTCGTACGATCCATTCTTATTCATTCATACGATCCATTCTAATTCATTCGCACAATCCATTCTAATCCATTCTAATCCATTCTAATTCATTTGTAAGATCCATTCTAATTCATTCGTACGATCCATTCTAATTCATTCATACAATCCATTTTAATTCTTTCACACGATCCATTCTAATTCATTCGTACGATCCATTCTAAATCATTCGTGCAATCCATTCTATTTCATTCGTACGATCAATTCTAATTCATTAGAATGGATCGTACGAATGAATTAGAATGGATCATATTAATGAATTAGAATGGATCGTACGAATGAATTAGAATGGATCGTACGAACGAATTAGAATGGATCGTACGAAGGAATTAGAATGGATCGTACGAATGAATTAGAATGGATATATTCGTGCAAATTAATTAGAATGGATCGTATGAATGAATTAGAATGGATCGTACGAATGAATTAGAATGGATATATTCGTGCAAATGAATTAGAATGGATCGTATGAATGTATTAGAATGGATCGTACGAATGAATTAGAATGGATCGTACGAATGAATTAGAATAGATTGTACGAATGAATTAGAATAGATCCTACGAATGAATTAGAATGGATCGTGTGAAAGAATTAGAATAGATTGTATGAATGAATTAGAATGGATCGTACGAATGAATTAGAATGGATCGTACTAATGAATTAGAATGGATATATTCGTGCGAATGAATTAGAATTGATCGTACGAATGAATTAGAATGGATCGTGCGAATGAATTAGAATGGATCGTACGAATGAATTTGAATGGATCGTACGAATGAACTAGAATGGATACATTCGTGCGAATGAATTAGAATGGATCGTACGAATGAATTAGAATGGATCGTACGAATGAATTAGAATGGATCGTACGAATGAATTAGAATAGATCATACGAATGAATTAGAATGGATACATTCATGCGAATGAATAAGAATGGATCGGATGAATGAATTAGAATGGATCGTACGAATGAATTAGAATGGATCGTACAAATAAATTAGAATAGATACATTCGTCCGAATGAATTAGAATGGATCATACGAATGAGTAAGAATGGATCGTACGAATGAAATAGAATAGATTATACGAATGAATTAGAATGGATCCTACGAATGAATTAGAATAGATCATGTGAAAGAATTAGAATGGATTGTATGAATGAATTAGAATGAATTCGTACGATCCATTCGAATTCATTCGCACGATCCATTCTAATTCATTCATACGATCCATTCTAATTCATTCACACGATCCATTCTAATTCATTCGTCTAATCCATTCTGATTCATTCGTACAATCTATTCAAATACATTCGTACGATCCATTCTTACTCATTCCTATGATCCATTCTAATTCATTCGGACGAATGTATCCATTCTAATTTATTCGTACGATCCATTCTAATTCATTCGTACGAGCCATTCTAATTCATTCGTACAATCCATTCTAATTCATTCGTCCGATCCTTTCTAATTCATTCGCACGAATCTATCCATTCTAATTCATTCGTACGATCCATTCTAATTCATTCGTACGATCCATTCTAATTTATTCGTAAGATCCATTCTAATTCATTCATACGATCCATTCTAATTCATTCGTACGATCTATTCTAATTCATTCGCACGAATGTATCCATTCTAGTCCATTCATCCGATCCATTCTAATTCATTCGCACGAATTATCCATTCTAATTCATTCGCACGATCCATTCTAATTCATTCGTACGATCCATTCTAATTCATTCGTACGAACCATTCTAATTCATTCTAGGATCTTAGAATGGAATATACGAATGAATTAGAATGGATCGTACGAATGAATTAGAATGGATCGTATGAATGAATTAGAATGGATCGTACGAATGAATTAGAATGGATCGTGCGAATGAATTCGAATGGATCGTACGATCCATTCTAATTCATTCATACAATCCATTCTAATTCATTCGCCCGAATGTATCGATTCTAATCCATTCGTACGATCCATTCTAATCCATTCGTACATTCTAATTCATTCATTTGATCCATTCTAATTCATTCGTATAATCCTTTCTAATTCATTCGCACGATCCATTCTAATTCATTCATAGGATCCATTCTAATTAATTCGTACAATCCATTCTAATTCTTTCACACGATCCATTCTAATTCATTCGTACGATCCATTCTAATTCATTCGCACAAATGTATCCATTCTAATTCATTCGTACGATCCATTCTAATTCATTCGCACGATCCATTCTAATTCATTCGTACGATCCATTCTAATTCTTTCACATGATCCATTCTAATTCATTCGTATGATCCATTCTTACTCATTCGTATGATCCATTCTAATTCATTCGTACGATCCATTCTAATTCATTCGTACGATCCATTCTAATTCATTCGTACGATCCATTCTAATTCATTCGTACGATCCATTCTAATTCATTCGCACAAATGTATCCATTCTAATTCATTCGTACGATCCATTCTAATTCATTCGTACGATCCATTCTAATTCATTCGTATATTCCATTCTAAGATCCTACGAATGAATTAGAATGGTTCGTACGAATGAATTAGAATGGATCGTACGAATAAATTAGAATGGATCGTACATTCGTACGATCCATTCTAATTCATTCGTACGATCCATTCTAATTCATTCATAGAAATGAATTAGAATGGATCGTGTGAAAGAATTAGAATGGATTGTATGAATGATTTAGAATGAATTCGTACGATCCATTCGAATTCATTCGCACGATCCATTCTAATTCATTCATACGATCCATTCTAATTCTTTCATACAATCCATTCTAATTCTTTCACATGATCCATTCTAATTCATTCGTAGGATCCATTCTAATTCATTCGTACAGTCTATTCTATTACATTCGTACGATCCATTCTTACTCAATCGTATGATCCATTCTAATTCATTCGGACGAATGTATCCTATCTAATTTATTCGTACGATCCATTCTAATTCATTCGTACGATCCATTCTAATTCATTTGTCCGATCCATTCTAATTCATTCACACGAATGTATCCATTCTAATTCATTCGTACGATCCATTCTAATTCATTCGTACGATCCATTCTAATTCATTCGCACGATCCATTCTAATTCATTCGCACGATCCATTCTAATTCATTCATAGGATCCATTCCAATTCATTCATACGATCTATTCTAATTCTTTCGCACGAATGTATCCATTCTAATTCATTCGCACGAATGTATCCATTCTAATTCATTCGTACGATCCATTCTAATTCGTTCGTACGATCCATTCTAATTCATTCGCACGAATGTATCCATTCTAGTTCATTCGTACGATCCATTCTAATTCATTCGTACGATCCATTCTAATTCATTCATACGATCTTTTCTAATTCATTCATACAATCCATTCTAATTCTTTCACACGATCCACTCTAATTCATTCGCACGAATGTATCCATTAAGAATGAATTAGAATGGATCGTGCGAATAAATTCGAATGGATCGCATGATCCATTCGAATAGAATGGATCGTATGAATGAATTAGAATGGATCGGGTGAATGAATTAGAATGTATTGTAGGAATGAATTAGAATGGATCGTACGAAGGAATTAGAATGGATCGTACGATGGAATTAGAATGGATCGTACGAATGAATTAGAATGGATATATTCGTGCAAATGAATTAGAATGGATCGTATGAATGAATTAGAATGGATCGTATGAGTGAATTAGAACGGATAGTACGAATGAAGTAGAATGGATAGTATGAATGAATTAGAATGGATACATTCGTGCGAATGAATTAGAATGGATCGTATGAATGAATTAGAATAGATTGTGCGAATAAATTAGAATGGATCGTACGAATGAATTAGAATGGATACATTCGTGCGAATAAATTAGAATGGATTGTATGAATGAATTAGAATGGATCGTACGAATGAATTAGAATGGATCGTACGAATGAATTAGAATAGATTGCGTGAATGAATTAGAATGGATCGTACGAATGAATTATAATGGATCGTACGAAGGAATTAGAATGGATCGTACGAATGAATTAGAATGGATCGTACGAATGAATTAGAATGGATCGTACGAAGGAATTAGAATGGATCGTACGAATGAATTAGAATGGATCGTACGATTGAATTCGAATGGATCATACGAATGAGTAAGAATGGATCGTATGACTGAATTAGATTGGATCGTACGATCCATTCTAATTCATTAGCATGGATCGTGCTAATGAATTAGAATGGAATTTACGAATGAATTAGAATGGATTGTAGAATGGATTGTACGAATGAATTAGAATGAATTAGAATGGATCGTATGAATGAATTAGAATAGATCATAGGAATGAATTAGAATGGATCGTGCAAATGAATTAGAATGGATACATTCGTGCGAACGAATTAGAATGGATCGTGCGAATGAATTAGAATGGATCGTACGAATGAATTAGTATGGATATATTTGAACGAATAAATTAGAATGGATCATACGAATGAATTAGAATTGATCGTACGAATGAATTAGAATGGATTGTGCGAATGAATTAGAATCGATCGTACGAATGAATTACAATGGATCATACAAATGAATTAGAATGGATCATACGAATGAGTAAGAATGGATCGTACGAATGAATTAGAATGGATCGTACGAATGAATTAGAATGGATCGTACGAGTAAATTAGAATGGATTTATTCGTCCGAATGAATTAGAATGGATCATACGAATGAGTAAGAATGGATCGTACGAATGAAATAGAAGAGATTGTACGAATGAATTAGAATGGATCCTAGTACGATCCATTCTAATTCATTCGTACGATCCATTCTAATTCATTCATACAATCCATTCTAATTCTTTCACATGATCCATTCTAATTCATTCGTATGATCCATTCTAATTCATTCGTGCAATCCATTCTATTTCATTCGTACGATCCATTCTTACTCATTCGTACGATCCATTCTAATTCATTCACACGAATGTATCCATTCGTACGAATGAATTAGAATAGATTGTACGAATGAATTAGAATGGATTGTACGAATAAATTAGAATGGATCGTACGAAGGAATTAGAATGGATCGTATGAATGAATTAGAATGGATCGTACGAATGATTTAGAATAGATCGTACGAATGAATTAGAATGGATCGTACGAACGAATTAGAATGGATCGTATGAATGAATTAGAATGGATCGTGTGAAAGAATTAGAATGGATTGTATGAATGAATTAGAATAGATCGTATGAATGAATTAGAATGGATCGTACGAATGAATTAGAATGGATCGTACGAATGAATTAGAATGGATACATTCGTGCGAATGAATTTGAAGGGATACATTCGTGCGAAAGAATTAGAATAGATCGTATGAATGAATTAGAATGGATCCTATGAATGAATTAGAATGGATCGTGCGAATGAATTAGAATGGATCGTACGAATGAATTAGAATGGATCGTGCTAATGAATTAGAATTGATCGAACGAATGAATTAGCATGGATCGTGCTAATGAATTAGAATGGAACGTACGAATGAATTAGAATGGATCGTGTGAAAGAATTAGAATGGATTGTATGAATGAATTAGAATGAATTCGTATGAAACATTCGAATTCATTCGCATGATCCATTCTAATTCATTCATACGATCCATTCTTATTCATTCGTACGATCCATTCTAATTCATTCGCACAAATGTATCCATTCTAATTCATTCGCACAAATGTATCCATTCTAATTCATTCGTACGATTCATTCTTACTCATTCGTATGATCCATTCTAATTCATTTGTACGATCCATTCTAATCCATTCGTACGATCCATTCTAATTCATTCGCATGAATGTAACCATTCTAATTCATTCATTTGATCCATTCTAATTCATTCGTACGATCCATTCTAATTCATTCGTCTGATCCATTCTAATTCATTCGCACGAATGTATCCATTCTAATTCATTCATACGATCCATTCTAATTCATTCGTACAACCCATTCTAATTCATTCGCACAATCCATTCTAATCTATTCGTACGATCCATTCTATTTCATTCTAATTCTTTTACACGATCCATTCTAATCCATTCTAATTCTTTCACACGATCCATTCTATTTCATTCGTACGTTCCATTCTAATTCATTAGCACGATCCATGCTAATTCATTCGTTCGATCAATTCTAATTCATTAGCACGATCCATTCTAATTCATTCGTACGATCCATTCTAATTCATTCGTATGATTCATTCTAATTCATTCGCACGATCCATTCTAATTCATTCATAGGATCCATTCTAATTCATTCATACGATCTATTCTAATTCTTTCGCACGAATGTATCCATTCTAATTCATTCGCACGAATGTATCCATTCTAATTCATTCGTACGATCCATTCTAATTCATTCGTACGATCCATTCTAATTCATTCATACGATCCATTCTAATTCATTCATACGATCTATTCTAATTCATTCATACAATCCATTCTAATTGTTTCACACGATCCATCCTAATTCATTCGTACGATCCATTCTAATTCATTCGCACAATCCATTCTATTTCATTCGTACGATCCATTCTTACTCATTGGTACGATCCATTATAATTCATTCGCACGAATGTATCCATTCTAATTCATTCGTACGAATCCATTCTAATTCATTCGTACAATCTATTCTATTTCATTCGTACGATCCATTCTTACTCATTCGTATGATCCATTCTAATTCATTCGGACGAATGTATCCATTCTAATTTATTCGTACGATCCATTCTAATTCATTCGTACGATCCATTCTAATTCATTCGTACGATCCATTCTAATTCATTCGTCCGATCCATTCTAATTCATTCGCACGAATGTATCCATTCTAATTCATTCGTACGATCCATTCTTATTCATTTGTACGATCCATTCTAATTCGTTCGTAAGATCCATTCTAATTCATTCGTACGATCCATTCTAATTCACTCATACGATCCATTCTAATACATTCATACGATCCATTCTAATTCATTTGCACGAATATATCCATTCTAATTCATTCGTACGATCACGAATGTATCCATTCTAGTTCATTCGTACGATCCATTCTAAATTCATTCGTACGATCCATTCTAATTCATTCATACGATCTTTTCTAATTCATTCATACAATCCATTCCAATTCTTTCACACGATCCATTCTAATTCATTCGTACGATTCATTCGTAGGATCCATTCTAATTCATTCGTACGATCCATTCTAATTCATTCGCATGAATGTATCCATTCTAGTTCATTCGTACGATCCATTCTAATTCATTCGTACGATCCATTCTAATTCATTCGCACGATCCATTCTAATTCATTCGTACGATCCATTCTAATTCATTCATATGATCCATTCTAATTCATTTGCACGAATATATCCATTCTAATTCATTCGTACGATCCATTCTAATTCCTTCGTACGATCCATTCTAATTCATTCGTACGATCTATTCTAATTCATTCGTACAATCCATTCTAATTCATTCGTACGATCCATTCTAATTCCTTTGTACGATCCATTCTAATTCATTCGCACGAATGTATCCATTCTAGTTCATTCGTACGATCCATTCTAATTCATTCGTACGATCCATTCTAATTCATTCATACGATCTTTTCTAATTCATTCATACAATCCATTCTAATTCTTTTACACGATCCATTCTAATTCATTCGTATGATCCATTCTAATTTATTCGTACGATCCATTCTAATTCAGTTATACGATCCATTCTAATTCATTCGTACAATCCATTCTATTTCATTCGTACGATCCATTCTTACTCATTCGTATGATCCATTCTAATTCATTCGCACGAATGTATCCATTCTAATTCATTCATACAATCCATTCTAATCCATTCTAATTCTTTTACAAAATCTATTCTAATTCATTCATATGATCCATTCTAATTCATTCACACGAATGTATCCATTCTAATTCATTCATACGATCCATTCTATTCATTCGTACTTACTCATTGGTACGATCCATTGTAATTCTTTCGTATGAATGTAACCATTCTAATTCATTCGTACGATCCATTCTAATTCATTCGTCCGATCCATTCTAATTCATTCGCACGATCTGTTCTTATTCATTCGCACAATCCATTCTAATTCATTCGCACGAATGTATCCATTCTAATTCATTCGTACGATCCATTCTAATTCATTCGTACGATCCATTCTAATTTATTCGTATGATCCATTCTAATTAATTCGTCTGATCCATTCTAATTCATTCATACGATCCATTCTAATTCATTCGTACGATCCATTCTAATTCATTCGTACGATCCATTCTAATCCATTCTAGTTCATTCATACGATCCATTCTAATTCCTTCGTACGATCCATTTTAATTCATTCGTACGATCCATTCTAATTCATTCGTACGATCCATTCTAATTCATTCGTACGTTCCATTCTAATTCATTAGCACGATCCATGCTAATTCATTCGTTCGATCAATTCTAATTCATTAGCACGATCCATTCTAATTCATTCGTACGATCCATTCTAATTCATTCGCACGATCCATTCTATTTCATTCTAATTCATTTGCACGAATATATCCATTCTAATTCATTCGTACGATCCATTCTAATTCCTTCGTACGATCCATTCTAATTCATTCGTACGATCTATTCTAATTCATTTGTTCGATCCATTCTAATTCATTCGTACGATCCATTCTAATTCCTTCGTACGATCCATTCTAATTCATTCGTACGATCTATTCTAATTCATTTGTTCGATCCATTCTAATTCATTCGCACAAATGTATCCATTCTAATTCATTCGTACGATCCATTCTAATTAATTCATTCGTACGATCCATTCTAATTAATTCGTATGATCCATTCTAATTCATTCGTACGATCCATTCTAATTCATTCATACAATCCATTCTAATTCATTCGCACGAATGTATCCATTCTAATTAATTAGAATGGATCGTTCGAATGAATTAGAATGGATCGTATGAATGAATTAGAATGGATACATTCGTGTGAATGAATTAGAATGGATCGTATGAATGAATTAGAATAGATTTTGTGAATGAATTAGAACTGATCGTACGAATGAATTAGAATGGATACATTCGTGCGAATGAATTAGAATGGATTGTATGAATGAATTAGAGTTGATCGTACGAATGAATTAGAATGGATCGTATGAGTGAATTAGAATGGATACGAAGGAATTAGAATGGATCGTAAGAAGGAATTAGAATGGATCATACGAAAGAAATAGAATGGATCGTACGAAGGAATTTGAATGGATCGTACGAAGGAATTAGAATGGATCGTACGAAGGAATTAGAATCGATATATTCGTGCAAATGAATTAGAATGGATCGTATGAATGAATTAGAATGGATCGTATGAGTGAATTAGAACGGATAGTACAAATGAAATAGAATGGATCGTATGAATGAATTAGAATGGATACATTCGTGCGAATGAATTAGAATGGATCGTACGAATGAATTAGAATGGATCTTACGAATGAATTAGAATGGATCGGACGAATGAATTAGAATGGATCGTACGAATGAATTAGAATGGATCAAATGAATGAATTTGAATGGTTATATTCATGCGAATGAATTAGAATGGATCGTACGAATGGATTAGAATGGATCGAACGAATGGATTAGAATGGATACATTCTAGCGAATGAATTAGAATAGATCGTACCAATGAATTAGAATGGATCGTACGAATGGATTAGAATGGATCCTACGAATGGATTAGAATGGATACCTTTGTGCATATGAATTAGAATGGATCGTACGAATGAATTAGAATGGATCGTACGAATGAATTAGAATGGATCGTGCTAATGGATTAGAATTGATCGATTGAATGAATTAGCATGGATCGTGCTAATGAATTAGAATGGAACGTACGAATGAATTAGAATGGATCGTGTGAAAGAATTAGAATGGATTGTATGAATGAATTAGAATGAATTCGTACGAAACATTCGAATTCATTCGCATGATCCATTCTAATTCATTCATACGATCCATTCTTATTCATTCGTACGATCCATTCTAATTCATTCGCACAAATGTATCCATTCTAATTCATTCGCACAAATGTATCCATTCTAATTCATTCGTACGATTCATTCTAATTCATTCATACAATCCATTCTAATTCATTCATACAATCCATTCTAATTCATTCATACAATCCATTCTAATTCATTCGCACGAATGTATCCATTCTAATTCATTCGTACGATCAGTTCTAATTTATTCACAAAATCTATTCTAATTTATTCATACGATGCATTCTAATTCATTCACACGAATGTATCCATTCTAATTCATTCATACGATCCATTCTAATTCATTCGTACGATCCATTCTAATTCACTCATACGATCCATTCTAACACATTCATACGATATATTCTAATTTATTTGCACGAATATATCCATTCTAATTCATTCGTACGATCCATTCTAATTTCTTCGTATGATCCATTCTAATTCATTCGTACGATCTATTCTATTTCATTCGTACGATCCATTCTTACTCATTCGTACGATCCATTCTAATTCATTCGTCCGATCCATTCTAATTCATTCGCACGAATGTATCCATTCTAATTCATTCGTACGATCCATTCTAATTCATTCGCACGATCCATTCTAATTCATTTGTACGATCCATTCTAATTCTTTCACACGATCTATTCTAATTCATTCGTACGATCCATTCTAATTCATTCGCACGATCCATTCTAATTCATTCGTACGATCCATTCTAATTCATTCATACGATCCATTCTAATTCATTCGTACGATCCATTCTAATTCATTCGCACAAATGTATCCATTCTAATTCATTCGTACGATCCATTCTAATTCATTCGCATGATCCATTCTAATTCATTCGTACGATCCATTCTAATTCATTCATACGATCCATTCTAATTCATTCGTATGATCCATTCTAGTTAATTCGTATGATCCATTCTAATTCATTCGTATATTCCATTCTAATTCATTCGCACGATCCATTTATTCGTACGATCCATTCTAATTAAGGATCGTACGAATGAATTAGAATGGATACATTTGTGCGAATGAATTAGAATTGATCGTACAAATGAATTAGAATAGATCGTGCGAATGAATTAGAATGGATCGTACGAATGAATTAGAATGGATCGTACGAATGAACTAGAATGGATACATTCGTGTGAATAAATTAGAATGGATCGTACGAATGAATTAGAATGGATCGTACGAATGAATTAGAATGGATCGTACGAATGAATTAGAATGGATCGTACGAATGAATTAGAATGGATACATTCGTGCGAATGAATTAGAATGGATCGGACGAATGAATTAGAATGGATCATACGAATGAATTAGAATGGATCAAATGAATGAATTAGAATGGATCGTACGAATGGATTAGAATGCATCGTACGAAAGAATTAGAATGAATATATTCGTGCGAATGAATTAGAATGGATCGTACGAATGAATTAGACTGGATCGTACGAATGAATTTGAATGGATACATTTGTGCGAATGAATCTAAATGGATTGTATGAATGAATTACAATGGATCGTACGAATGAATTAGAATGGATCGTACGAATGAATTAGAATAGCTCATACGAATGAATTAGAATGAATCGTATGAATGAATTAGAATGGTTACATTCGTGCAAATGAATTAGAATAGATCGTACGAATGAATTAGAATGGATCGTACGAATAAATTAGAATGGATCGTGGGAATGAATTAGAATGGATCGTACTAATGAATTAGAATGGATCCACCGAATGAGTTAGAATGGATCATACGAATGAATTAGAATGGATTGTACGAATGAATTAGAATGGATTGTGCGAATGAATTAGAATGGATCGTATGAATGAATAAGAATGGATCGTACGAATGAATTAGAATGGATCGTGCAAATGAATTAGCATGAATCGTACGAATGTATTAGAATGGATCGTACGAATGAATTAGAATGAATCGTACGATCCATTCTAATTCATTCGTACGATCCATTCTAATTCATTCGCACGATTGTATCCATTCTAGTTCATTCGTACGATCCATTCTAGTTCATTCGTACGATCCATTCTAATTCATTCGTACGATCCATTCTAATTCATTCGTATGATCCATTCTAATTAATTCGTATGATCCATTCTAATTCATTCGTACGATCCATTCTAATTCATTCATACAATCCATTCTAATTCATTCGCACGAATGTATCCATTCTAATTAATTCGTACGATCCATTCTAATTCATTCGTATGATCCATTCTTATTCATTCGCACGATCCAGTCTAATGGATTCGCACGATCCATTCTAATTCATTCGCACGAATGTATCCATTCTAATTCATACGATCGTGTGAATGAATTAGAATGGTTACATTCATGCGAATGAATTAGAATGGATCGTACGAATGAATTAGAATGGATCGTACGAATGAATTAGAATGGATCGTGTGAAAGAATTAGAATGGATTGTATGAATGAATTAGAATGGATCGTACGATCCATTCGAATTCATTCGTACGATCCATTCTAATTCATTCGTACGATCCATTGTAATTCATTCGTACGAATGTATCCATTCTAATTTATTTGCACGATCCAATCTAATTCATTCATACGATCCATTCTTACTCATTCGTATGATCCATTCTAATTCAATCATACGATCCATTCTAATTCATTCGGACGATCCATTCTAATTCCTTCATACGATCCATTCTAATTCATTCGTACGATCCATTCTAATTCATTCGTACGATCCATTCTAATTCCTTCGTACGATCCATTCTAATTCATTCGCGCAATCTATTCTAATTCATTCGTACGATCCATTCTAATTCATTCGTACGATCCATTCTAATTCATTCATACAATCAATTCTAATTTATTCGCACGAATGTATCCATTCTAATTCATTCGTACGATCCATTCTATTTCATTCGCACAATCTATTCTAATTCATTCATACGATCAATTCTAATTAATTCGCACAAATGTATCCATTCTAATTCATTCATACGATCCATTCTACTTCATTCGTACTATCCGTTCTAATTCACTCATACGATCTATTCTAATTCATTCATACGATCCATTCTAATTCATTTGCACGAATATATCCATTCTAATTCATTCGTACGATCCATTCTAATTCCTTCGTACGATCCATTCTAATTCCTTCGTACGATCCATTCTAATTCCTTCGTATGATCCATTCTATTTCATTCGTATGATCCATTCTAATTCCTTCGTACGATCCATTCTAATTCCTTCGTATCCAATCTAATTCACTCATACGATCCATTCTAATTCATTCATACGATCCATTCTAATTCATTCATACAATCCATTCTAATTCATTCGCACGAATGTATCCATTCTAATTCATTCGTACGATCAGTTCTAATTCATTCACAAAATCTATTCTAATTCATTCATACGATCCATTCTAATTCATTCACACGAATGTATCCATTCTAATTCATTCATACGATCCATTCTAATTCATTCGTACGATCCATTCTAATTCACTCATACGATCCATTCTAATACATTCATACGATCCATTCTAATTCATTTGCACGAATATATCCATTCTAATTCATTCGTACGATCCATTCTAATTCCTTCGTACGATCCATTCTAATTCATTCGTATGATCTATTCTATTTCATTCGTACGATCCATTCTTACTCATTTGTACGATCCATTCTAATTCATTCGTCCGATCCATTCTAATTCATTCGCACGAATGTATCCATTCTAATTCATTCGTTCGATCAATTCTAATTCATTAGCACGATCCATTCTAATTCATTCGTAGGATCCATTCTAATTCATTCGCACGCTCCATTCTAATTCATTCATAGGATCTATTCTAATTCATTCATACGATCTATTCTAATTCTTTCGCACGAATGTATCCATTTTAATTCATTCGCACGAATGTATCCATTCTAATTCATTCGTACGATCCATTCTAATTCATTCATACGATCCATTCTAATTCATTCGTACGATCCATTCTAATTCATTCGCATGAATGTATCCATTCTAGTTCATTCGTACGATCTATTCTAATTCATTCGCATGGATCGTGCATTCGTACGATCCATTCTAATTCATTCGTAAGATCCATGATCCATTCTAATTCATTCGTACGATCCATTCTAATTCATTCGTACGATCCATTCTAATTCATTCGCACGAATGTATCCATTCTAGTTCATTCATACGATCCATTATAATTCATTCGTACGATCCATTCTAATTCTTTCATACAATCTATTCTAATTCATTCATACAATCCATTCTAATTCTTTCACACGATCCATTCTAATTTATTCGTACGATCCATTCTAATTCATTCGCACAATCCATTCTATTTTATTCGTACGATCCATTCTTACTCATTCGTATGATCCATTCTAATTCATTCGCACGAATGTATCCATAATGGATCATACGAATGTATAAGAATGGATCGTACGAATGAAATAGAATGGATTGTGCGAATGAATTACAATGGACCGTACGAATGAATTAGAATGGATACATTCGTGCGAATGAATTAGAATGGATCGGACGAATAAATTAGAATGGATCGTACGAATGAATTAGAATGGATCATACGAATAAATTAGAATGGATACATTCGTCCGAATGAATTAGAATGGATCATACGAATGAGTAAGAATGGATCGTACGAATGAAATAGAATAGATTGTACGAATGAATTAGAATGGATCCTACGAATGAATTAGAATAGATCGTGTGAAAGAATTAGAATGGATTGTATGAATGAATTAGAATGAATTCGTACGATCCATTCGAATTCATTTGCACGATCCATTCTAATTCATTCATACGATCCATTCTAATTCATTCATACAATCCATTATAATTCTTTCACACGATCCATTCTAATTCATTCGTAGGATCCATTCTAATTCATTCGTACAATCTATTCTATTTCATTCGTACGATCCATTCTTACTCATTCGTATGATCCATTCTAATTCATTTGGACTTATGTATCCATTCTAATTTATTCGTACGATCCATTCTACTTCATTCGTATGATCCATTCTAATTCATTCTTACGATCCATTCTAATTCATTCGTCCGATCCATTCTAATTCATTCGCACGAATGTATCCATTCTAATTCATTCGTACGATCCATTCTAATCCATTTGTACGATCCATTCTAATTCATTCGTAAGATCTATTCTAATTCATTCGTACGATCCATTCTAATTCATTCGTACGATCCATTCTAATTCATACGCACGAATGTATCCATTCTAGTTTATTCGTACGATCCATTCTAATTCATTCGTACGATCCATTCTAATTCATTCGCATGATCCATTCTAATTCATTCGTACGATCCATTCTAATTCATTCATACGATCCATTCTAATTCATTCGTACGATCCATTCTAATTCATTCGCACAAATATATCCATTCTAATTCATTCGTACGATCCATTCTAATTCATTCGCACGATCCATTCTAATTCTTTCGTACGATCCATTCTAATTCATTCGCACGATCTGTTCTTATTCATTCGCACAATCCATTCTAATTCATTCGCACGAATGTATCCATTCTAATTCATTCGTACGATCCATTCTAATTTATTCGTACGATCCATTCTAATTCATTCGTATGATCTATTCTAATTAATTCGTATGATCCATTCTAATTCATTCGTACGATCTATTCTAATTCATTCATACAATCCATTCTAATTCATTCGCACGAATGTATCCATTCTATTTAATTCGTACGATCCATTCTAATTCATTCGTATGATCCATTCTAATTCATTCGCACAATCCATTCTATTTCATTCGTACGATCCAGTCTTACTCATTCGTACGATCCATTCTAATTCATTCGCACGAATGTATCTGTTGGGGGTAGCTGAAACTTGCCCAGGAGTTCGCCCCCCCGTGCTCACCAAATCATCTTGACAGGGAGCGAGATCCACATTGAGCTGAAGGGGCCCTAGGCAAAGAGCTCGCTCAGGAGCTCGCCCAAGCTCGCTCAGGAGCTCGCCCATGCTCACTCAGGAGCTCGCCCAGCTCGCGCGAGAGCTCGCCCATGCTCACTCAGGAGCTCGCCCAGCTCGCACGGGAGCTCGCCTGTTTTCGCTCAGGAGCTCGCCCGGCCCGCTCAGGAGTTCGCCTAGCTCGTTCAGGAGCTCGCCCAAGCTCGCCCAGACCCCTGTTTATCAAAGAGGTCGCTCCTACGAGGTCCGACTCTTGATAAGTATGGAGGAAAGGACGGAGCAACGGAGGGCGAGCTCACCCTGGCTTCCCACCTGAGGTCGCCCACAATAGAGCAGCATGAAAGGCTGCCAGGTGTCGAAACCCCCTAGAAGCTACGTGGATTATTGAAGTCCACGGAAGCCCGCCAGAGTTAGTTTTAAGACCTCCCAGACTTGAACATTCCAGAATAGCCACCTGGCAGCGACAAGAAAGATGCTCTCCCCCACTCAAACCGCCTGGCAGGCTTGACGACAGAATGTCAGGGCGTGAGTACCAAGGACTATCAGAGACCCACGCGAGCCGGATCATGGGGGTCTAGAAGGCTCTGGAAGAATCTCCATTCGTACGAATCCATTCTAATTCATTCGTACGAATCCATTCTAATTCATTCATACAATCTATTCTATTTCATTCGTACAATCCATTCTTACTCATTCGTATGATCCATTCTAATTCATTTGGACGAATGTATCCATTCTAATTTATTCGTACGATCCATTCTAATTCATTCGTACGATCCATTCTAATTCATTCGTACGATCCATTCTAATTCATTCGTCCGATCCATTCTAATTCATTCGCACGAATGTATCCATTCTAATTCATTCGTACGATCCATTCTAATTCATTCGTACGATCCATTCTAATTCATTCGTAAGATCCATTCTAATTCATTCGTACGATCCATTCTAATTCATTCGTACAATCCATTCTAATTCATTCGTACGATCCATTCTAATTCATTCGCACGAATGTATTCATTCAAGTTCATTCGTACGATCTATTCTAATTCATTCGCATGGATCGTGCATTTGTATGATCCATTCTAATTCATTCGTAAGATCCATTCTAATTCATTCGTACGATCCATTCTAATTTATTCGTACGATCCATTCTAATTCATTCGCACGAATGTATCCATTCTAATTCATTCGTACGATCCATTCTAATTCATTCGTACGATCCATTCTAATTCATTCATACGATCTATTCTAATTCATTCATACAATCCATTCTAATTCTTTCACACGATCCATTCTAATTCATTCGTACGATCCATTCTAATTCATTCGCACAATCCATTCTATTTTATTCGTACGATCCATTCTTACTCATTCGTATGATCCATTCTAATTCATTCGCACGAATGTATCCATAATGGATCATACGAATGAGTAAGAATGGATCGTACGAATGAAAAAGAATGGATTGTGCGAATGAATTAGAATGGACCGTACGAATGAATTAGAATGGATACATTCGTGCGAATGAATTAGAATGGATCGGACGAATGAATTAGAATGGATCGTATGAATGAATTAGAATGGATCGTACGAATGAATTAGAATGGATCGTACAAATAAATTAGAATGGATACATTCGTCCGAATGAATTAGAATGGATCATACGAATGAGTAAGAATGGATCGTACGAATGATATAGAATAGATTGTACGAATGAATTAGAATGGATCCAACAAATGAATTAGAATAGATCGTGTGAAAGAATTAGAATGGATTGTATGAATGAATTAGAATGAATTCGTACGATCCATTCGAATTCATTCGCACGATCCATTCTAATTCATTCATACGATCCATTCTAATTCATTCATACGATCCATTCTAATTCATTCGTAGGATCCATTCTAATTCATTCGTACAATCTATTCTATTTCATTCGTACAATCCATTCTTACTCATTCGTATGATCCATTCTAATTCATTCGGACGAATGTATCCATTCTAATTTATTCGTACGATCCATTCTAATTCATTCGTACGATCCATTCTAATTCATTCGTACGATCCATTCTAATTTATTCGTCCGATCCATTCTAATTCATTCGCATGAATGTATCCATTCTAATTCATTCGTATGATCCATTCTAATTCATTCGTACGATCTATTCTAATTCATTCGTAAGATCCATTCTAATTCATTCGTACGATCCATTCTAATTCATTCGTACGATCCATTCTAATTCATTCGCACGAATGTATCCATTCTAGTTCATTCGTATGATCCATTCTAATTCATTCGTACGATCCATTCTAATTCATTCGCACGATCCATTCTAATTCATTCGTACGATCCTTTCTAATTCATTCATACGATCCATTCTAATTCATTCGTACGATCCATTCTAATTCATTCGCACAAATGTATCCATTCTAAGTCATTCGTACGATCCATTCTAATTCATTCGCACGATCCATTCTAATTTATTCGTACGATCCATTCTAATTAATTCATACGATCCATTCTAACTCATTCAAACAATCCATTCTAATTCATTCGCACGAATGTATCCATTCTAATTCATTCGTACGATCAGTTCTAATTCATTCACAAAATCTATTCTAATTCATTCATACGATCCACTCTAATTCATTCACACGAATGTATCCATTCTAATTCATTCATACGATCCATTCTAATTCATTCGTACGATCCATTCTAATTCACTCATACGATCCATTCTAATACATTCATACGATCCATTCTAATTCATTTGCACGAATATATCCATTCTAATTCATTCGTACGATCCATTCTAATTCCTTCGTACGATCCATTCTAATTCATTCGTACGATCTATTCTATTTCATTCGTACGATCCATTCTTACTCATTCGTACGATCCATTCTAATTCATTCGTCCGATCCATTCTAATTCATTCGCACGAATGTATCCATTCTAATTCATTCCTTCGATCAATTCTAATTCATTAGCACGATCCATTCTAATTCATTCGTACGATCCATTCTAATTCATTTGTACGATCCATTCTAATTTATTCATAGGATCCATTCTAATTCATTCATACGATCTATTCTAATTCTTTCGCACGAATGTATCCACTCTAATTCATTCGCACGAATGTATCCATTCTAATTCATTCGTACGATCCATTCTAATTCATTCGTACGATCCATTCTAATTCATTCGTACGATCCATTCTAATTCATTCATACGATCCATTCTTATTCATTCGTACGATCCATTCTAATTCATTCGCACGAATGTATCCATTCTAGTTCATTCGTACGATCTATTCTAATTCATTCGCATGGATCGTGCATTCGTACGATCCATTCTAATTCATTCGTAAGATCCATTCTAATTCATTCGTACGATCCATTCTAATTCATTCGTACGATCCATTCTAATTCATTCGCACGAATGTATCCATTCTAGTTCATTCGTACGATCCATTCTAATTCATTCGTACGATCCATTCTAATTCATTCATACGATCTATTCTAATTCATTCATACAATCCATTCTAATTCTTTCACACGATCCATTCTAATTCATTCGTACGTTCCATTCTAATTCATTAGCACGATCCATGCTAATTCATTCGTTCGATCAATTCTAATTCATTAGCACGATCCATTCTAATTCATTCGTATGATCCATTCTAATTCATTCGCACGATCCATTCTAATTCATTCATACGATCTATTCTAATTCTTTCGCACGAATGTATCCATTCTAATTCATTCGCACGAATATATCCATTCTAATTCATTCGTACGATCCATTCTAATTCATTCGTACGATCCATTCTAATTCATTAATACGATCTATTCTAATTCATTCATACAATCAATTCTAATTCTTTCACACGATCCATTCTAATTCATTCGTACGATCCATTCTAATTCCTTCGTACGATCCATTCTAATTCATTCGTACGATCTATTCTAATTCATTTGTACGATCCATTCTAATTCATTCATACGATCCATTCTAATTCCTTCGTACGATCCATTCTAATTCATTCATACGATCCATTCTAATTCATTCATACAATCTATTCTAATTCATTCGTACGAATGGATACATTCGTGTGAATGAATTAGAATGGATCGTACGAATGAGTAAGAATGGATCGTATGAATGAAATAGAATGGATTGCACGAATAAATTAGAATGGATCGAACGAATGAATTAGAATGGATCGTGTGAAAGAATTAGAATGGATTGTATGAATGAATTAGAATGGATCGTACGAATGAATTAGAATGGATCGTACTAGGATCCATTCTAATTCATTCGTACAATCTATTCTATTTCATTCGTACGATTCATTCTTACCCATTCGTATGATCCATTCTAATTCATTCGGACGAATGTATCCATTCTAATTTATTCGTACGATCCATTCTAATTTATTCGTACGATCCATTCTAATTCATTCGTACGATCCATTCTTACTCATTCATATGATCCATTCTAATTCATTCGTACGATCCATTCTAATTCATTCGTACGATCCATTCTAATTCATTCGCACTATCCATTCTAATTCATTCGTACGATCCATTCTAATTCATTCGTATGATCCATTCTAATTTATTCGTTCAAATATATCCATTCTAATTCATTTGTACGATCCATTCTAATTCATTCGCACGATCCATTCTAATTCATTCGCACGAATGTATCCATTCTAATTCATTTGCACGATCCATTCTAATTCATTCCTATGATCTATTCTAATTCATTCGTACGATCCATTCTAATTCATTCTAATTCATTCGTACGATTCATTCTACGATCCATTCTAATTCATTCATATATTCCATTCTAATTCATTAGCACGATCCATGCTAATGAATTAGAATGGATCGTACGATCCAATCTAATTGATTCATACGATCCATTCTTACTCATTCGTATGATCCATTCTAATTCAATCGTATGATCCATTCTAATTCATTCATACGATCCATTCTAATTCCTTCGTACGATCCATTCTAATTCATTCGTACGATCCATTCTAATTCATTCGTACGATCCATTCTAATTCCTTAATACGATCCATTCTAATTCATTCGTACGATCCATTCTAATTCATTCGCGCAATCTATTCTAATTTATTCGTACGATCCATTCTAATTCATTCGTACGATCCATTCTAATTCATTCATACAATCCATTCTAATTTATTCGCATGAATGTATCCATTCTAATTCATTTGTACGATCCATTCTAATTCATTCGCACAATCTATTCTAATTCATTCATACGATCCATTCTAATTCATTCGCACGAATGTATCCATTCTAATTCATTCATACGATCCATTCTACTTCATTCGTACTATCCGTTCTAATTCCTTCGTACGATCCATTCTAATTCATTCGTATGATCCATTCTATTTCATTCGTATGATCCATTCTAATTCCTTCGTACGATCCATTCTAATTCCTTCGTATCCATTCTAATTCACTTATACGATCCATTCTAATTCATTCGTACGATGCATTCTAATTCATTCATACAATCCATTCTAATTCATTCGCACGAATGTAATTCTAATTCATTCGTACGATCAGTTCTAATTCATTCACAAAATCTATTCTAATTCATTCATACGATCCATTCTAATTCATTCACACAAATGTATCCATTTTAATTCATTCATACGATCCATTCTAATTCATTCGTACGAACCATTCTAATTCACTCATACGATCCATTCTAATACATTCATACGATCCATTCTAATACATTCATATATCCATTCTAATTCATTCGTACGATCCAATTTATTTCATTCTAATTCATTCATTTGATCCATTCTAATTCATTCGTACGATCCATTCTAATTCATTTGTCCGATCCATTCTTATTCATTCGTATGATCCATTCTAATTCATTCGCACGATCCATTCTAATTCATTCGTATGATCCATTCTAATTCATTAGTACGATCCATTCTAATTCATTCGTATGATCCATTCTAATTCATTCGCACGATCCATTCTAATTCATTCATACGATCCATTCTAATTCATTCATACAATCCATTCTAATTCATTCCTACAATCCATTCTAATTCATTCGCCCGATCCATTCTAATTCATTCATACGATCCATTCTATTCGAATGGATCATGCGATCCATTCGAATTCATTCGCACGATCCATTCTAATTCATTCATAATGGATACATTCGTGCGAATGAATTAGAATGGATCGTATGAATGAATTAGAATGGATCGTACGAATGAATTAGAATGGATCGTGCGAATGAATTAGAATGGATCGTACGAATGAATTAGAATGGATCGTACGAATGAACTAGAATGGATACATTCGTGCGAATGAATTAGAATGGATCGTACGAATGAATTAGAATGGATCCTACGAATGAATTAGAATGGATCGTGTGAAAGAATTAGAATAGATTGTATGAATGAAATAGAAAAGATCATACGATCCATTCGAATTCATTCGCACGAATGTATCGATTCTAATTCATTCGTACGATCCATTCTAATTCATTCGTACGATCCATTCTAATTCATTCTTACAATCCATTCTAATTCATTCGTGCGATCCATTCTAATTCATTCGTGCGATCCATTCTAATTCATTCTAATTCATTCATACGATCCATTCTAATTCATTCGTGCGATCCATTCTAATTCATTCGTACGAATGAATTAGAATGGATCTTACGAATGAATTAGAATGGATCGTACGAATGAATTAGAATGGATCGTACGAATGAATTAGAATGGATACATTCGTGCGAATGAATTAGAATGGATCGGACGAATGAATTAGAATGGATCGTACGAATGAATTACAATGGATCGTACTAATGAATTAGAATGGATCGTACGAATAAATTAGAATGGATACATTCGTCCGAATGAATTAGAATGGATCATACGAATGATTAAGAATGGATCGTACGAATGAAATAGAATAGATTGTACGAATGAATTAGAATGGATCCTACGAATGAATTAGAATGGATCGTGTGAAAGAATTAGAATGGATTGTATGAATGAATTAGAATGGATCGTATGAATGAATTAGAATGGATCGTGCGAATGAATTCGAATGGATCGTACGAATTCATTCTAATTCTTTCATACAATCTATTCTAATTCTTTCACACGATCCATTCTAATTCATTCGTACGTTCCATTCTAATTCATTAGCACGATCCATTCTAATTTATTCGTACGATCCATTCTAATTCATTCATACAATCCATTCTAATTCATTCGTACGATCCATTCTAATTCATTCGCACAAATATATCCATTCTAATTTATTCGTACGATCCATTCTAATTCATTCGTACGATCTCTATTCTAATTCATTCGCACGAATGTAACCATTCTAATTCATTCATACGATTCATTCTAATTCATTCGTATGAGCTATTATAATTCATTCGTACGATCTATTCTAATTCATTTGTACGATCCATTGTAATTCATTCATACAATCCATTTAGAATCATTCGCACAAATGTATCCATTCAAATTCATTCGTACGATCCAGTCTAATTAATTCGTACGATCCATTCTAATTCCTTCGTACGATCCATTCTAATTCATTTGTACGATCTATTCTAATTCATTCGTACGATCCATTCTAATTCATTCGTACGATCCATTCTAATTCCTTCGTACGATCCATTCTGATTGTATGAATGAATTAAAATGGATCGTACAAATGAATTAGAATGGATCATACGAATTAATTAGAATGGATCATACGAATGAATTAGAATGGATCGTACGAATGAATTAGAATGGATCGTACGAATGAACTAGAATGGATCGTACGAATGAACTAGAATGGATAAATTCGTGCAAATGAATTAGAATGGATCGTACGAATGAATTAGAATGGATCATACGATTCATTCTAATTCATTCGTACGATCCATTCTAATACATTCGTACGATTCATGCTAATTCATTCGCACGATCCATTCTAATTCATTCGTACGATCCATTCTTATTCATTCATACGATCCATTCTAATTCATTCGCACAATCCATTCTAATTCATTCGTACAATCCATTCTAATTCATTCGTATGATCCATTCAAACTCATTCGGTGGATCCATTCAAATTCATTCGTACGATCCATTCTAATTCATTCCCATGATCCATTCTAATTTATTCGTACGATCCATTCTAATTCATTCGTACGATCTATTCTAATTCATTCGCACGAATGTAACCATTCTAATTCATTCATACGATTCATTCTAATTCATTCGCACAATTCATTCTAATTCATACAATGGATCGTGCTAATGAATTAGAATTCTTATCGTAGGATACATTCGTTCAATTCATTCATACAATCCATCCTAATTCATTCGTTCGATCAATTCTAATTCATTAGCACGAATATATCCATTCTAATTCTTTCGTACGATGCATTCTAATTCATTCGTACGATCCATTCTAATTCATTCATTTGATCCATTCTAATCCATTCGTAAGATCCATTCTAATTCATTCGTACGATCCATTCTAATTCATTCATACGATCCATTCAAATTCATTAATATGATCCATTCTAATTCATTCGTATGATCCATTCTAATTCATTCATAGGATCCATTCTAATGTAAAGCTAATGAATTAGAATGGATCGTATGAATGAATTAGAATGTATCCATTCTAATTAATTCGTACGATCCATTCTAATTCATTCGTATGATCCATTCTTATTCATTCGCATGATCCAGTCTAATGGATTCGCACGATCCATTCTAATTCATTCGCACGAATGTATCCATTCTAATTCATTCGTACGATCCATTCTAATTCATTAATATGATCCATTCTAATTCATTCGCACGATCCATTCTAATTCATTCGTACGATCCATTCTAATTCATTCGTACGATCCTTTCTAATTCATTCGCACGATCCATTCTAATTCATTCGTACAATCTATTCTATTTCATTCGTACGATCCATTCTTACTCATTCGTATTATCCATTCTAATTCATTCGGACGAATGTATCCATTCTAATTTATTCGTACGATCCATTCTAATTCATTCGTACGATCCATTCTAATTCATTCGTCCGATCCATTCTAATTCATTCGTCCGATCCATTCTAATTCATTCGCACGAATGTATCCATTCTAATTCATTCGTATGGTCCATTCTAATTCATTCGCATAATCCATTCAATTTCATTCGTATGATCCATTCTTACTCATTCGTATGATCCATTATGGATACATTCGTGCGAATGAATTAGAATGGATCATATGAATGAGGAAGAATGGATCGTATGAATGAAATAGAATGGATTGTGCGAATGAATTAGAATGGATCGTACGAATGAATTAGAATGGATCTTGTGAAAGAATTAGAATGGATTGTATGAATGAATTAGAATAGATCGTATGAATGAATTAGAATGGATCGTACGAATGAATTAGAATGGATCGTACGGATGAACTAGAATGGATACATTCGTGCGAATGAATTAGAATGGATCGTACGAATGAACTAGAATGGATCGTACGAATGAATTAGAATGGATCTTACGAATGAATTAGAATGGATCGTACGAATGCACGATACATGCTAATTCATTCGTTCGATCAATTCTAATTCATTAGCACGATCCATTCTAATTCATTCGTACGATCCATTCTAATTCATTCGCACGATCCATTCTAATTCATTCGTACGATCCATTTTAATTCTTTCACACGATCCATTCTAATTCTTTCGTACGATCCATTCTAATTCATTCGTACGATCTATTCTAATTCATTCGTACGATCCATTCGAATTTCATTCGTACAATCCATTCTAATTCATTCGCTCGAATGTATCCATTCTAATCCATTCGTAAAATCCATTCTAATCCATTCGTACGATCCATTCTAATTAATTCGCATGAATGTAACCATTCTAATTCATTCATTTGATCCATTCTAATTCATTCGTACGAACCATTCTAATTCATTCGTCCGATCTATTCTAATTCATTTGCACGAATGTATCCATTCTAATCCATTCGTAAGATCCATTCTAATTCATTCGTATGATCCATTCTAATTCATTCGTACGATCCATTCTAATTCATTAATATGATCCATTCTAATTCATTCGTACCATCGATTCTAATTTATATGCACAAAGGTATCCATTCTAATTCATTCGTACGATCCATTCTAATTCAGGATCGTACGAATGAATTAGAATGGATACATTCGTGCGAATGAATTAGAATTGATCGTACGAATGATTTGAATGGATCGTGCGAATGAATTAGAATGGATCGTACGAATGAATTAGAATGGCTCGTACGAATGAATTAGAATGGATCGTACGAATGAATTAGAATGGATCGTACGAATGAATTCGAATGGATCGTGCGAATGAAATAGAATGGATACAAATGAATTAGAATGGATCATACGAATGAATTAGAATAACGATCCATTATTACTCATTCGTATGATCCATTCTAATTTATTCGCACGAATGTATCCATTCTAATTCATTCGTACGTATAATTCATTCGTACGGTCCATTCTAATTCATTCGCACAATCTATTCTATTTCATTCGTACGATCCATTCTTACTCATTCGTATGATCCATTATGGATACATTCGTGCAAATGAATTAGAATGGATCATACGAATGAGTAAGAATGGATCGTACGAATGAAATAGAATGGATTGTGCGAATGAATTAGAATGGATCGTACGAATGCATTAGAATGGATCGTGTGAAAGAATTAGAATGGATTGTATGAATGAATTAGAATAGATCGTATGAATGAATTAGAATGGATCGTACAAATGAATTAGAATGGATCGTACGAATGAATTAGAATGGATCGTGTGAAAGAATTAGAATGGATTGTATGAATGAATTAGAATAGATCGTACGAATGAATTAGAATGGATCGTACGAATGAATTAGAATGGATCGTATGATTGAATTAGAATGAATCGTACGAATGAATTAGAATGGATACATTCGTGCGAATGAATTAGAATGGATACATTCGTGCGAAAGAATTAGAATAGATCGTATGATTGAATTAGAATGGATCCAATGAATGAATTAGAATGGATCGTGCGAATGAATTAGAATGGATCGTACGAATGAATTAGAATGGATCGTGCTAATGAATTAGAATTGATCGAACTAATGAATTAGCATGGATCGTGCTAATGAATTAGAATGGAACGTACGAATGTATTAGAATGGATCGTGTGAAAGAATTAGAATGGATTGTATGAATGAATTAGAATGAATTCGTACGATCCATTCGTATTCATTCGCACGATCCATTCTAATTCATTCATACGATCCATTCTAATTCATTCATACAATCCATTCTAATTCTTTCACACGATCCATTCTAATTCATTCGTAGGATCCATTGTAATTCATTCGTACAATCTATTCTATTTCTTTCGTACGATCCATTCTTTCTCATTCGTATGATCAATTCTAATTCATTCGGACGAATGTATCGATTCTAATTTATTCGTACGATCCATTCTAATTCATTCGTACGGTCTATTCTAATTCATTCATACGATCCATTCTAATTCATTCGTGCGATCCATTCTAATTCATTCATACGAATGTATCCATTCTAATTCATTCGTACGATCCATTCTAATTCATTCGTAAGATCCATTCTAATTCATTCATACGATCCATTCTAATTCATTCGCACGAATGTATCCATTCTAGTTCATTGGTACGATCCATTCTAATTCATTCGTACGATCCATTTTAATTCATTCGCACGATCCATTCTAATTCATTCATACGATCCATTCTAATTCATTCGTACGATCCATTCTAATTCATTCGCACAAATGTATCCATTCTAATTCATTCGTACGATCCATTCAAATTCATTCGCACGAACCATTCTAATTCATTCGTACGATCCATTCTAATTCATTCGCACGATCTGTTCTTATTCATTCGCACAATCCATTCTAATTCGTTCGCACGAATGTATCCATTCTAATTAAATCGTACGATCCATTCTAATTCATTCGTACGATCCATTCTAATTCATTCGTATGATCCATTCTAATTAATTCGTATGATCCATTCTAATTCATTCGTACGATCCATTCTAATTCATTCATACAATCCATTCTAATTCATTCACACGAATGTATCCATTCTAATTAATTCGTACGATCCATTCTAATTCATTCGTATGATCTATTCTTATTCATTCGCACGATCCAGTCTAATTGATTTGCACGATCCATTCTAATTCATTCGCACGAATGTATCCATTCTAATTCATTCGTACGATCCATTCTAATTCATTAATATGATCCATTCTAATTCATTCGTACGATCCATTCTAATTCATATGTACAAAGGTATTCATTCTAATCCATTCGTAGGATCCATTCTAATCCATTCGTACGATCCATTCTAATTCATTCGTACGATCCATTCTAATTCATTCGCTCAAATGTATCCATTCTAATCCATTCGTACGATCAATTCTAATTCATTCGCACGAATGTATCCATTCTAATTCATTCGTACGATCCTGAATTAGAATGGATCGTACGAATGAATTAGAATGGATACCTTTGTGCATATGAATTAGACTGGATCATACGAATGAATTAGAATGGATCATATTAATGAATTAGAATGGATCGTACGAATGAATTAGAATGGATACGTGCAAATAAATTAGAATGGATTGTATGAATGAATTAGAATGGATCGTACGAATGAATTAGAATGGATCGTACGAATGAATTAGAATAGATTGCGCGAATGAATTAGAATGGATCATACGAATGAATTAGAATGGATCGTACGAAGGAATTAGAATGGATCGTACGAATGAATTAGAATGGATTGTACGAATGAATTAGAATGGATCGTACGAAGGAATTAGAATCGATCGTATGAATGAATTAGAATGGATCGTACGATTGAGTTAGAATGGATCATACGAATGAGTAAGAATGGATCGTATGAATGAATTAGATTGGATCGTACGATCCATTCTAATTCATTAGCATGGATCGTGCCAATGAATTAGAATGGAATATACGAATGAATTAGAATGGATCGTAGAATGGATCGTACGAATGAATTAGAATGAATTAGAATGGATCGAACGAATGAATTAGAATAGATCATTGGAATGAATTAGAATGGATCGTGCAAATGAATTCGAATGGATAGTACGAATGAATTAGAATGGATCGTACGAATGAATTAGAATGGATCGTACGAATGAATTAGAATGGACAGTACGAATGAATTAGAATCGATCGTACGAATGAATTAGAATGGATCATACAAATGAATTAGAATGGATCATACGAATGAGTAAGAATGGATCGTACGAATGAATTAGAATGGATCGTACGAAAAAATTAGATTGGATATATTCGTCCGAATGAATTAGAATGGATCATACGAATGAGTAAGAATGGATCGTACGAATGAAATAGAATTGATTGTACGAATGAATTAGAATGGATCCTACGAATGAATTAGAATGGATCGTGTGAAAGAATTAGAATGGATTGTATGAATGAATTAGAATGGATCGTATGAATGAATTAGAATGGATCGTGCGAATGAATTCGAATGGATCATACGAATTCATTCTAATTCATTCATACAATCCATTCTAATTCTTTCACATGATCCATTCTAATTCATTCGTACGATCGTACGAATGAATTAGAATGGATCGTACGAATGAATTAGAATAGATTGTGCGAATGAATTAGAATGGATCGTACGAATGAATTAGAATGGATCGTACGAAAGAATTAGAATGGATCGTACGAATGAGTAAGAATGGATCGTACGAATGAATTAGAATGGATCGTACGAATGAATTAGAATAGATCGTACGAATAAATTAGAATGGATACATTCGTCCGAATGAATTAGAATGGATCATACGAATGAGTAAGAATGGATCGTACGAATGAAATAGAATAGATTGTACGAATGAATTAGAATGGATCCTATGAATGAATTAGAATGGATCGTGTGAAAGAATTAGAATGGATTGTATGAATGAATTAGAATGGATTCGTACGAATGAATTAGAATGGATACATTCGTGCGAATGAATTAGAATGGATCGTACCAATGAGAAAGAATGGATCGTACGAATGAAGTAGAATGGATTGTGCGAATGAATTAGAATGGACCGTACGAATGAATTAGAAAGGATCGTGTGAAAGAATTAGAATGGATTGTATGAATGAATTAGAATAGATCGTATGAATGAATTTGAATGGATCGTACGAATGAATTAAAATGGATCGTACGAATGAATTAGAATGGATACATTCGTGCGAATGAATTAGAATGGATACATTCGTGCGAAAGAATTAGAATAGATCGTATGAATGAATTAGAATGGATCCTATGAATGAATTAGAATGGATCGTACGAATGAATTAGAATGGATACATTCGTGCGAATGAATTAGAATGGATCGGACGAATGAATTAGAATGGATCGTACGAATGAATTATAATGGATCGTACGAATAAATTAGAATGGATACATTCGTCCGAATGAATTAGAATGGATCATACGAATGAGTAAGAATGGATCGTACGAATGAAATAGAATAGATTATACGAATGAATTAGAATGGATCCTACGAATGAATTAGAATGGATCGTGTGAAAGAATTAGAATGGATTGAATGAATGAATTAGAATGGATCGTGCGAATGAATTAGAATGGATCGTACGAATGAATTAGAATGGATCGTGCTAATGAATTAGAATTGATCGAACGAATGAATTAGCATGGATCGTGCTAATGAATTAGAATGGAACGTACGAATGAATTAGAATGGATCGTGTGAAAGAATTAGAATGGATTGTATGAATGAATTAGAATGGATCGTACGAATGAATTAGAATGGATCGTACGAAGGAATTAGAATGGATCGTACGAATGAATTAGAATGGATCATACGAATGAATTAGAATAGATCGTACGAATGAATTAGAATGGATCGTACGAAGGAATTAGAATGGATCGTACGAATGAATTAGAATGGATATATTTGGGCAAATGAATTTGAATGGATCGTATGAATGTATTAGAATGGATCGTATGAGTGAATTAGAATGGATCGTACGAATGAATTAGAATAGATCGTATGAATGAATTAGAATGGATACATTCGTGTGAATGAATTAGAATGGATCGTATGAATGAATTAGAATAGATTTTGTGAATGAATTAGAACTGATCGTACGAATGAATTAGAATGGATACATTCGTGCGAATGAATTAGAATGGATTGTATGAATGAATTAGAATGGATCGTACGAATGAATTAGAATGGATCGTATGATTGAATTAGAATGGATACGAAGGAATTAGAATGGATCGTACGAATGAATTAGAATGGATCGTACAAAGGAATTAGAATGGATCGTACGAATGAATTAGAATGGATCGTACGAATGAATTAGAATAGATCGTACGAATGAATTAGAATGGATCGTACGAAGGAATTAGAATGGATCGTACGAATGAATTAGAATGGATCGTACGAATGAACTAGAATGGATACATTCGTGCGAATGAATTAGAATGGATCGTACAAATGAATTAGAATAGATCGTACGAATGAATTAGAATGGATCGTACGAATGAATTAGAATGGATACATTCGTGCGAATGAATTAGAATGGATCGGACGAATGAATAAGAATGGATCGTACGAATGAATTAGAATGGATCGTAGGAATGAATTAGAATGGATCGTACGAATAAATTATTCGTACGGTTCATTCTAATTCATTCGCACAATCCATTCTATTTCATTCGTACGATCCATTCTTACTCATTCGTATGATCCATTATGGATACATTCATGCGAATGAATTAGAATGGATCATACGAATGAGTAAGAATGGATCTTACGAATGAAATAGAATGGATTGAGCGAATGAATTAGAATGGATCGTACGAATGAATTAGAATGGATCGTGTGAAAGAATTAGAATGGATTGTATGAATGAATTAGAATAGATCGTATGAATGAATTAGAATGGATCGTACGAATGAATTAGAATGGATCATACGAATGAATTAGAATGGATCGTACGAATGAATTAGAATGGATCTTACGAATGAATTAGAATGGATCGTACGAATGAATTAAAATGGATCGTACGAATAAATTAGAATGGATACATTCGTCCGAATGAATTAGAATGGATCATACGAATGAGTAAGAATGGATCGTACGAATGAAATAGAATAGATTGTACGAATGAATTAGAATGGATCCTACGAATGAATTAGAATAGATCGTGTGAAAGAAATAGAATGGATTGTATGAATGAATTAGAATGAATTCGTACGATCCATTCGAATTCATTCGCACGATCCATTTTAATTCATTCATACGATCCATTCTAATTCATTCATACAATCCATTCTAATTCTTTCACACGATCCATTCTAATTCATTCGTAGGATCCATTCTAATTCATTCGTACAATCTATTCTAATACATTCGTACGATCCATTCTTACTCATTCGTATGATCCATTCTAATTAATTCGGACGAATGTATCCATTCTAATTTATTCGTACGATCCATTCTAATTCATTTGTACGATCCATTCTAATTCCTTCGTACGATCCATTCTAATTCATTCGTACGATCTATTCTAATTCATTCGTACGATCCATTCTAATTCCTTCGTACGATCCATTCTAATTCATTCGTACGATCCATTCTAATTCCTTCGTATCCATTCTAATTCACTCATACGATCCATTCTAATTCATTCGTACGATCCATTCTAATTCATTCATACAATCCATTCTAATTCATTCGCACGAATGTATCCATTCTAATTCATTCGTACGATCAGTTCTAATTCATTCACAAAATCTATTCTAATTCATTCATACGATCCATTCTAATTCATTCACACAAATGTATCCATTCTAATTCATTCATACGATCCATTCTAATTCATTCGTACGATCCATTCTAATTCACTCATACGATCCATTCTAATACATTCATACGATCCATTCTAATTCATTTGCACGAATATATCCATTCTAATTCATTCGTACGATGCATTCTAATTCCTTCGTACGATCCATTATAATTCATTCGTACGATCTATTCTAATTCATTCGTACGATCCATTCTAATTCATTCGTGCGATCCATTCTAATTCTTTCGTACGATCCATTCTAATTCATTCGTACGATCCATTCTAATTCATTCATACAATCCATTCTAATTCTTTCACACGATCCATTCTAATTCATTCGTACGATCCATTCTAATTCATTTGTACAATCCATTCTATTTCATTCGTACGATCCATTCTTACTCATTCGTACGATCCATTCTAATTCATTCACACTAATGTATCCATTCGTACGAATGAATTAGAATAGATTGTACGAATGAATTAGAATGGATCGTACGAATGAATTAGAATGGATCGTACGAAGGAATTAGAATGGATCGTACGAATGAATTAGAATGGATCGTACGAATGAATTAGAATGGATCGTACGAAGGAATTAGAATGGATCGTACGAATGAATTAGAATGGATATATTCGTACAAATGAATTAGAATGGATCGTATGAATGTATTAGAATGGATCGTATGAGTGAATTAGAATAGATCGTACGAATGAATTAGAATGGATCGTATGAATGAATTAGAATGGATACATTCGTGCGAATGAATTAGAATTGATCGTACGAATGAATTAGAATGGATCGTGCGAATGAATTAGAATGGATCGTATGAATGAATTAGAATGGATCGTACGAATGAACTAGAATGGATACATTCGTGCGAATGAATTAGAATAGATCGTACGAATGTAATTCATTCCTACAATCCTTTCTAGTTCATTCGCCCGATCCATTCTAATTCATTCATACGATCCATTCTATTCGAATGGATCATGCGATCCATTCGAATTCATTCGCACGATCCATTCTAATTCATTCATACGATCCATTCGAATTCATTCATAAAATGCATTCAAATTCTTTCACACGATCCGTTCTAATTCATTCGTACGATCCATTCTAATTCATTCGTACAATCCATTCTATTTCATTTGTACGATCCAATCTTACTCATTCGTATGATCCATTCTAATTCATTCGTACGATCCATTCTAATTTATTTGTACGATCCATTCTAATTCATTCGTACAATCCATTCTATTTCATTCGTACGATCCATTCTTACTCATTCGTATGATCCATTCTAATTCATTCGCACGAATGTATCCATTCTAATTCATTCATACAATCCATTCTAATTCATTCCGTACGATCCATTCTAATTCATTCGTACGATCGTACGAATGAATTAGAATGGATCGTACAAATGAATTAGAATAGATTGTGCGAATGAATTAGAATGGATCGTACGAATGAACTAGAATGGATCGTACGAATGAATTAGAATGGATCATACGAATGAGTAAGAATGGATCGTACGAATGAATTAGAATGGATCGTACGAATGAATTAGAATAGATCGTACGAATAAATTAGAATGGATACATTCGTCCGAATAAATTAGAATGGATCATACGAATGAGTAAGAATGGATCGCACGAATGAAATAGAATAGATTGTACGAATGAATTAGAATGGATCCTACGAATGAATTAGAATGGATCGTGTGAAAGAATTAGAATGGATTGTATGAATGAATTATAATGGATTCGTACGAATGAATTAGAATGGATACATTCGTGCGAATGAATTAGAATGGATCGTACCAATGAGTAAGAATGGATCGTACGAATGAAGTAGAATGGATTGTACGAATGAATTAGAATGGATCGTGTGAAAGAATTAGAATGGATTGTATGAATGAATTAGAATAGATCGTATGAATGAATTTGAATGGATCGTACGAATGAATTAGAATGGATCGTACGAATGAATTAGAATGGATACATTCATGCGAAAGAATTAGAATGGATACATTCGTGCGAAAGAATTAGAATAGATCGTATGAATGAATTAGAATGGATCCTATGAATGAATTAGAATGGATCGTACGAATGAATTAGAATGGATCGTACGAATGAATTAGAACGGATCGTACGAATAAATTAGAATGGATACATTCGTCCGAATGAATAAGAATGGATCATACGAATGAGTAAGAATGGATCGTACGAATGAAATAGAATGGATTGTGCGAATGAATTAGAATGGACCGTACGAATGAATTAGAATGGATACATTCGTGCGAATGAATTAGAATGGATCGGACGAATGAATTAGAATGGATCGTATGAATGAATTAGAATGGATCGTACGAATAAATTAGAATGGATACATTCGTCCGAATGAATTAGAATGGATCACACGAATGAGTAAGAATGGATCGTACGAATGAAATAGAATAGATTGTACGAATGAATTAGAATGGATCCTACGAATGAATTAGAATGGATCGTGTGAAAGAATTAGAATGGATTGTATGAATGAATTAGAATGGATCGTGCGAATGAATTAGAATGGATCGTACGAATGAATTAGAATGGATCGTGCTAATGAATTAGAATTGATCGAACGAATGAATTAGCATGGATCGTGCTAATGAATTAGAATGGAACGTACGAATGAATTAGAATGGATCATGTGAAAGAATTAGAATGGATTGTATGAATGAATTAGAATGAATTCGTACAATCCATTCGAATTCATTCGCAAGATCCATTCTAATTCATTCATACGATCCATTCTAATTCATTCATACAATCCATTGTAATTCTTTCACACGATCCATTCTAATTCATTCGTAGGATCCATTCTAATTCATTCGTACAATCTATTCTATTTCATTCGTACGATCCATTCTTACTCATTCATATGATCCATTCTAATTCATTCGGACGAATGTATCCATTCTAATTTATTCGTACGATCCATTCTAATTCATTCGTACGATCCATTCTAATTTATTCGTACGATCCATTCTTATTCATTCGTCCGATCCATTCTAATTCATTCGCACGAATGTATCCATTCTAATTCATTCGTACGGTCCATTCTAATTCATTCGTACAATGCATTCTATTTCATTCGTACGATCCATTCTTACTCATTCGTATGATCCATTATGGATACATTCGTGCGAATGAATTAGAATGGATCATACGAATGAGTAAGAATGGATCGTACGAATGAAATAGAATGGATTGAGCGAATGAATTAGAATGGATCGTACGAATGAATTAGAATGGATCGTGTGAAAGAATTAGAATGGATTGTATGAATAAATTAGAATAGATCGTATGAATGAATTAGAATGGATCGTATGAATGAATTAGAATGGATCGTACGAATGAATTAGAATGGATCGTACGAATGAATTAGAATGGATCTTACGAATGAATTAGAATGGATCGTACGAATGAATTAAAATGGATCGTACGAATAAATTAGAATGGATACATTCATCCGAACGAATTAGAATGGATCATACGAATGAGTAAGAATGGATCGTACGAATGAAATAGAATAGATTGTACGAATGAATTAGAATGGATCCTACGAATGAATTAGAATAGATCGTGTGAAAGAATTAGAATGGATTGTATGAATGAATTAGAATGAATTCGTACGATCCATTCGAATTCATTCGCACGATCCATTCTAATTCATTCATACGATCCATTCTAATTAATTCATATAATCCATTCTAATTCTTTCACATGATCTATTCTAATTCATTCGTAGGATCCATTCTAATTCATTCATACAATCTATTCTAATACATTCGTACGATCCATTCTTACTCATTTGTTTGATCCATTCTAATTCATTCGGACGAATGTATCCATTCTAATTTATTCGTACGATCCATTCTAATTCATTCGTACGATCCATTCTAATTCATTCGTATGATCCATTCTTATTCATTCGTCCGATCCATTCTAATTCATTCGCACGAATGTATCCATTCTAATTCATTCGTACGATCCATTCTAATTCATTCGTACGATCCATTCTAATTCATTCGTACGATCCATTCTAATTCATTCGCAAGAATGTATCCATTCTAGTTCATTCGTACGATCCATTCTAATTCATTCGTACGATCCATTCTTATTCCTTCGTACGATCCATTCTAATTCATTCGTACGATCTATTCTAATTCATTCGTACGATCCATTCTAATTCATTCGTACGATCCATTCTAATTCCTTCGTACGATCCATTCTAATTCATTCGTACGATCCATTCTAATTCCTTCGTATCCATTCTAATTCACTCATACGATCCATTCTAATTCATTCGTACGATCCATTCTAATTCATTCATACAATCCATTCTAATTCATTCACACGAATGTATCCATTCTAATTCATTCGTACGATCAGTTCTAATTCATTCACAAGATCTATTCTAATTCATTCATACGATCCATTCTAATTCATTCACACGAATGTATCCATTCTAATTCATTCATACGATCCATTCTAATTCATTCGTACGATCCATTCTAATTCACTCATACGATCCATTCTAATACATTCATACGATCCATTCTAATTCATTTGCACGAATATATCCATTCTAATTCATTCGTACGATCCATTCTAATTCCTTCGTACGATCCATTCTAATTCATTCGTAAGATCTATTCTAATTCATTCGTACGATCCATTCTAATTCATTCGTACGATCCATTCGAATTCCTTCGTACGATCCATTCTAATTCATTCGTACGATCCATTCTAATTCATTCATACAATCCATTCTAATTCTTTCACACGATCCATTCTAATTCATTCGTACGATCCATTCTAATTCATTCGTGCAATCCATTCTATTTCATTCGTACGATCCATTCTTACTCATTCGTATGATCCATTCTAATTCATTCACACGAATGTTTTCATTCGTACAAATGAATTAGAATAGATTGTACGAATGAATTAGAATGGATCGTACGAATGAATTAGAATGGATCGTACGAAGGAATTAGAATGGATCGTACGAATGAATTAGAATGGATCGTACGAATGAATTAGAATGGATCGTACGAAGGAATTAGAATGGATCGTACGAATGAATTAGAATGGATATATTCATGCAAATGAATTAGAATGGATCGTATGAATGTATATAATGGATCGTATGAGTGAATTAGAATTGATCGTACGAATGAATTAAAATGGATCGTATGAATGAATTAGAATGGATACATTTGTGCGAATGAATTAGAATTGATCGTACAAATGAATTAGAATGGATCGTGCGAATGAATTAGAATGGATCGTATGAATGAATTAGAATGGATCGTACGAATTAACTAGAATGGATACATTCGTGCGAATGAATTAGAATAGATCGTACGAATGTAATTCATTCCTACAATCCATTCTAATTCATTCGCCCGATCCATTCTAATTCATTCATACGATCCATTCTATTCGAATGGATCATGCGATCCATTCGAATTCATTCGCACGATCCATTCTAATTCATTCATACGATCCATTCTAATTCATTCATAAAATGCATTCTAATTCTTTCACACGATCCATTCTAATTCATTCGTACGATCCATTCTAATTCATTCGTACAATCCATTCTATTTCATTTGTACGATCCATTCTTACTCATTCGTATGATCCATTCTAATTCATTCGTACGATCCATTCTAATTCATTTGTACGATCCATTCTAATTCATTCGTACAATCCATTCTATTTTATTCGTACGATCCATTCTTACTCATTCGTATGATCCGTTCTAATTCATTCGCACGAATGTATCCATTCTAATTCATTCTTACAATCCATTCTAATTCATTCCGTACGATCCATTCTAATTCATTCGTACGATCGTACGAATAAATTAGAATGGATCGTACGAATGAATTAGAATAGATTGTGCGAATGAATTAGAATGGATCGTACGAATGAATTAGAATGGATCGTACGAATGAATTAGAATGGATCATACGAATGAGTAAGAATGGATCGTACGAATGAATTAGAATGGATCGTACGAATGAATTAGAATAGATCGTACAAATAAATTAGAATGGATACATTCGTCCGAATGAATTAGAATAGATCATACGAATGAGTAAGAATGGATCGTACGAATGAAATAGAATAGATTGTACGAATGAATTAGAATGGATCCTACGAATGAATTAGAATGGATCGTGTGAAAGAATTAGAATGGATTGTATGAATGAATTAGAATGGATTCGTACGAATGAATTAGAATGGATACATTCGTGCGAATGAATTAGAATGGATCGTACCAATGAGTAAGAATGGATCGTACGAATGAAGTAGAATGGATTGTGCGAATGAATTAGAATGGACCGTACGAATGAATTAGAATGGATCGTGTGAAAGAATTAGAATGGATTGTATGAATGAATTAGAATAGATCATATGAATGAATTTGAATGGATCGTACGAATGAATTAGAATGGATCGTACGAATGAATTAGAATGGATACATTCGTACGAATGAATTAGAATGGATCATACGAATAAGTAAGAATGGATCGTATGAATGAATTAGAATGGATCGTACGAATGAATTAGAATGGATTGTACGAATGAATTAGAATGGATCGTGCGAATGAATTAGAATGGATCCATTCGTGCATACGATCCATTCTAATTCATTCATACGATCCATTCTAATTCATTCGTACGATCCATTCTAATTTATTCGCACAAATATATCCATTCTAATTCATTCGTACGATCCATTCTAATTCATTCGCACGATCCATTCTAATTCATTCGTACGATCCATTCTAATTCATTCGCACGATCCATTCTAATTCATTCGCACGATCCATTCTAATTCATTCGCACGATCCATTTTAATTCATTCGTACAATCCATTCCAATTCATTCATACGATCCATTCTAATTCATTCGTACGATCCATTCTAATTCATTCGCACAAATATATCCATTCTAATTCATTCGTACGATCCATTCTAATTCATTCGCACGATCCATTCTAGTTCATTCGTGCGATCCATTCAAATTCATTCGTACGATCCATTCTAATTAATTCGTATGATCCATTCTAATTCATTCGTACGATCCATTCTAATTCATTCATACAATCCATTCTAATCCATTCGCACAAATGTATCCATTCTAATTAATTCGTACGATCCATTCTAATTCATTCATATGATCTATTCTTATTCATTCGCACGATCCTACGAATGAATTAGAATGGATTAGAATGGATCGTACGAATGAATTAGAATGGATCGTACTCATACAATGGATCGTGTGAAAGAATTCTAATTCATAAGATCGTGTTAAAGAATTAGAATCGTATTTAGCGAATTAATTAGAATGGATCGTACCAAATGAATTAGAATGGATCGTGTGAAAGAATTAGAATAGATCGTACGAACGAATTAGAATGGATCGTACGATCCATTATAATTCATTCTATTCTTTCACACGATCCATTCTAATTCATTCGTACGATCCATTCTAATTCATTCCTAATGAATTAATTCTAATTAGAATGGATATATTCGTGCAAATGAATTAGAATAGATCGTACGAATGAATTAGAATGGATCGAACAAATGACTTAGAATGGATCCTATGAATGAATTAGAATGGATCGTACGAATGAATTAGAATGGATCATATTAATGAATTAGAATGGATCGTATGAATGAATTAGAATGGATCGTACGAATGAATTAGAATGGATCTTACGAATGGATTAGAATGGATACATTCGTGCGAATGAATTAGAATGGATCGGACGAATGAATTAGAATGGATCGTACGAATGAATTAGAATGGATTGTAGGAATGAATTAGAATGGTTACATTCATGCGAATGAATTAGAATGGATCGTACGAATGAATTAGAATGGATCCATTCTAATTAGAATCCGATCCATTCGTACGATCCATTCGTACGATCCATTCTAATTCATTACTAGAATGGATCGTACAAATAAATTAGAATGGATCGTACGAATGAAATAGAATAGATTCTAATTAGAATGGATTGTATGAATGAATTAGAATGGATCGTGCGAATGGATACATTCGTGTGAATTAGAATGTAAGAATGGATTGTATGAATGAATTAGAATGGATCGTATGAATGAATTAGAATGGATCGTGCGAATGAATTTTTTCACACGATCCATTCTAATTTTTTCACACGATCCATTCTAATTCATTCGTACGTTCCATTCTAATTCATTAGCACGATCCATGCTAATTCATTCGTTCGATCAATTCTAATTCATTAGCACGATCCATTCTAATTCATTCTTACGATCCATTCTAATTCATTCGCACGATCCATTCTTATTCATTTATAGGATCCACTCTAATTCATTCATACGATCTATTCTAATTCTTTCGCACGAATGTATCCATTCTAATTCATTCGCACGAATGTATCCATTCTAATTCATTCGTACGATCCATTCTAATTCATTCGCACGATCCATTCTAATTCATTCGTACGATCCATTCTAATTCATTCTAATTCATTCGTACGATCCATTCTAATTCATTCATACAATCCATTCTAATTCATTCGCACGAATGTATCCATTCTAATTCATTCGTACGATCAGTTCTAATTCATTCACAAAATCTATTATAATTCATTCATACGATCCATTCTAATTCATTCACACGAATGTATCCATTCTAATTCATTCATACGATCTATTCTAATTCATTCGTACGATCCATTCTAATTCATTTGCATGAATATATCAATTCTAATTCATTCGTACGATCTATTCTAATTCCTTCGTACGATCCATTCTAATTCATTCGTACGATCTATTCTATTTCATTTGTACGATCCATTCTTACTCATTCGTACGATTCATTCTAATTCATTCGTCCGATCCATTCTAATTCATTCGTACAATCCATACTAATTCATTCGTTCGATCAATTCTAATTCATTAGCACGATCCATTCTAATTTATTCGTATGATCCATTCTAATTCATTCGTACGATCTATTCTAATTCATTCGCACGAATGTAACCATTCTAATTCATTCATATGATTCATTCTAATTCATTCGTATGAGCTATTCTAATTCATTCGTACGATCCATTCTAATTCATTCGTACGATCCATTGTAATTCATTCATACAATCCATTTAGATTCATTCGCACAAATGTATCCATGCAAATTCATTCGTACGATCCAGTCTAATTCATTCGTACGATCCATTCTAATTCTTTCGTACGATCCATTCTGATTCATTCGTACGATCTATTCTAATTCATTCGTACGATCCATTCTAATATGGATCGTACGAATGAAATAGAATGGATTAGAATGGATCGTACGAATGAATTAGAATGGATCGTACGAATGAATTAGAATGGATCGTGCTAATGAATTAGAATTGATCGAACGAATGAGTTAGCATTCTAATTCATTCATACGATCCATTCTAATTCATTCGTACGATCCATTCTAATTCATTTGTACCATCCATTCTAATTCATACGAATTCATTTATACCATCCATTCTAATTCATTCGTCCGATCCATTCATACATTCATACTCTAAATAGAAATGAATGGATCGTACGATTAATTCTAATTCATTCATACGTTCGTATGAATGAATTAATTCGTACGATCCATTCTAATGTATCAATTCATTCTAATTCATTTGTATGAATTAGAATGGATCATACAAATGAATGTATTAGAATGGATCCATTCTAATTCTAATTCATTCTAATTCGTCCGAATGAATTAGAATGGATCGTACGAATGAATTAGAATGGATCGTACGAATGAATTAGAATGGACCGTACGAATGAATTAGAATGGATACATTCGTGCGAATGAATTAGAAGGATCGGACGAATGAATTAGAATGGATCGTACGAATGAATTAGAATGGATTATACAAATGAATTAGAATGGATCATACGAATGAATTAGAATGACGATCCATTTTTACTCATTTGTATGATCCATTCTAATTTATTCGCACGAATGTATCCATTCTAATTCATTCGTACGTCTAATTCATTCTTACGGTCCATTCTAATTCATTCGCACAATCCATTCTATTTCATTCGTACGATCCATTCTTACTCATTCGTATGATCCATTATGGATACATTCGTGCGAATGAATTAGAATGGATCATACGAATGAGTAAGAATTGATCGTACGAATGAAATAGAATGGATTGTGCGAATGAATTATAATGGATCGTACCAATGAATTAGAATGGATCGTGTGAAAGAATTAGAATGGATTGTATGAATGAATTAGAATAGATCGTATGAATGAATTAGAATGGATCGTACGAATGAATTAGAATAGATCGTACGAATGAATTCGAATGCATACATTAATGCGAATGAATTAGAATGGATACATTCGTGTGAAAGAATTAGAATAGATCGTATGAATGAATTAGAATGGATCCTATGAATGAATTAGAATGGATCGTGCGAATGAATTAGAATGGATCGTATGAATGAATTAGAATGGATCGTGCTAATGAATTAGAATTGATCGAACGAATGAATTAGCATGGATCGTGCTAATGAATTAGAATGGAACGTACGATTGAATTAGAATGGATCGTGTGAAAGAATTAGCATGGATTGTATGAAGGAATTAGAATGAATTACGAATGAATTAGAATGGATCGTACGAAGGAATTAGAATGGATCGTACGAATGAATTAGAATGGATCGTACGAATGAACTAGAATGGATAAATTCGTGCGAATGAATTAGAATGGATCGTACGAATGAATTAGAATGGATCGTACGAATGAATTAGAATGGATCTTACGAATGAATTAGAATGGATCGTATGAATGAATTTGAATGGATACATTTGTGCGAATGAATTAGAATGGATCGTACGAATGGATTAGAATGGATCGTACGAATGGATTAGAATGGATACATTCGTGCGAATGAATTAGAATGGATTCTATGAATGAATTAGAATGGATCGTACGATCCATTCGAATTCATTCGCACGATCCATTCTAATTCATTCGTACGATCCATTCTAATTCATTCGTACGATCCATTCTAATTCATTTGTATGATCCATTCTAATTTATTCGTATATTCCATTCTAAGATCCTACGAATGAATTAGAATGGATCGTACGAATGAATTAGAATGGATCATACGAATGAATTAGAATGGATCGTGTGAATGAATTAGAATGGATACATTCGTGCGAATGAATTAGAATGGATTGGACGAATGAATTAGAATGGATCGTACGAATGAATTAGAATGGATCAAATGAATGAATTAGAATGGTTACATTCATGCGAATGAATTAGAATGGATCGTACGAATGGATTAGATTGGATCGTACGAATGAACTAGAATGGATACATTCGTGCGAATGAATTAGAATGGATCGTACGAATGAATTAGAATGGATCGTACGAATGAATTAGAATGGATATTACAAATGAATTAGAATGGATCGTACGAATGAATTAGAATGGATCGTACGAATGAATTAGAATGGATACATTCGTGCGAATGAATTAGAATGGATCGGACGAATGAATTAGAATGGATCGTACGAATGAATTAGAATGGATCAAATGAATGAATTAGAATGGTTACATTTATGCGAATGAATTAGAATGGATCGTACGAATGGATTAGAATGGATACATTCAAGCGAATGAATTAGAATGGATCGTACGATTGAATTAGAATGGATCGTATGAATGGATTAGAATGGATCCTACGAATGGATTAGAATGGATACCTTTGTGCAGAATGGATCGTACGAATGAATTAGAATGGATACATTCGTGCACGATCCATTCTAATTCATTCGCACGAATGTATCCATTCTAATTCATTCGTACGATCCATTCTAATTCATTAATATGATCTGTTCTAATTCATTCGTACGATCCATTCTAATTCATTCATATGATCCATTCTAATTCATTCGGACGAATGTATCCATTCTAATTTATTCGTACGATCCATTCTAATTCATTCGTACGATCCATTCTAATTCATTCGTACGATCCATTCTAATTCATTCGTCCGATCCATTCTAATTCATTCGCATGAATGTATCCATTCTAATTCATTCGTACGATCCATTCTAATTCATTCGTACGATCCATTCTAATTCATTCGCACGAATGTATCCATTCTAGTTCATTCGTAGATCCATTCTATTTCATTCGTACGATCCATTCTTTCTCATTCGTATGATCCATTCTAATTCATTCGGACGAATGTATCAATTCTAATTTATTCGTACGATCCATTCTAATTCATTCGTACGATCCATTCTAATTCATTCGTACGATCCATTCTAATTCATTCGTCTGATCCATTCTAATTCATTCGCACGAATGTATCCATTCTAATTCATTCGTACGATCCATTCTAATTCATTCGTACGATCCATTCTAATTCATTCGCACGAATGTATCCATTCTAGTTCATTCGTATGATCCATTCTAATTCATTCGTACGATCCATTCTAATTTATTCATATGATCAATTCTAATTCATTCGCACGAATGTATCCATTCTATTTCATTCGTACGATCCATTCTAATTCATTCGTACGATCCATTCTAATTCATTCGTACGATCTATTCTAATTCATTCGTACGATCCATTCTAAATCATTCGTCCGATCTATTCTAATTCATTCACACGAATAGATACATTCTAGTTCATTCGTACGATCCATTCAAATTCATTCATACGATCCATTCTAATTCATTCGTACGATCCATTCTAATTCATTCATACAATCCATTCTTATTCATTCGCACGATCCATTCTAATTCACTCATACGATCCATTCTAATACATTCATACGATCCATTCTAATTCATTTGCACGAATATATCCATTCTAATTCATTCCTACGATCCATTCTAATTCCTTCGTACGATCCATTCTAATTCATTCGTACGATCTATTCTTTTTCATTCGTACGATCCATTCTTACTCATTCGTACGATCCATTCTAATTCATTCGTCCGATCCATTCTAATTCATTTGTACAATCCATGCTAATTCATTCGTTCGATCAATTTTAATTCATTAGCACGATCCATTCTAATTTATTCGTACGATCCATTCTAATTCATTCGTACGATCTATTCTAATTCATTCGCACGAATATAACCATTCTAATTCATTCATACGATTCATTCTAATTCATTCGTATGAGCTATTCTAATTCATTCGTACGATCCATTCTAATTCATTCGTACGATCCATTGTAATTCATTCATACAATCCATTTAGATTCATTCGCACAAATGTATCCATGCAAATTCATTCATACGATCCAGACTAATTCATTCGTACGATCCATTCTAATTCCTTCGTACGATCCATTCTAATTAATTCGTACGATCTATTCTAATTCATTCGTACGATCCATTCTAATATGGATCGTATGAATGAAATAGAATGGATTAGAATGGATCGTACGAATGAATTAGAATGGTTCGTACGAATGAATTAGAATGGATCGTGCTAATGAATTAGAATTGATTGAACGAATGAGTTAGCATTCTAATTCATTCATACGATCCATTCTAATTCATTCGTACGATCCATTCTAATTCATTTGTACCATCCATTCTAATTCATACGAATTCATTTGTACCATCCATTCTAATTCATTCGTCCGATCCATTCATACATTCATACTCTAAATAGAAATGAATGGATCGTACGATTAATTCTAATTCATTCGTACGTCCGTATGAATGAATTAATTCATACGATCCATTCTAATGTATCAATTCATTCTAATTCATTTGTATGAATTAGAATGGATCATACTAATGAATGTATTAGAATGGATCCATTCTAATTCTAATTCATTCTAATTCGTCTGAATGAATTAGAATGGATCGTACGAATGAATTAGAATGGATCGTACGAATGAATTAGAATGGACCGTACGAATGAATTAGAATGGATACATTCGTGCGAATGAATTAGAATGGATCGGATGAATGAATTAGAATGGATCGTACGAATGAATTAGAATGGATCATACGAATGAATTAGAATGGATCATACGAATGAGTAAGAATGGATCGTACGAATGAAATAGAATAGATTGTACGAATGAATTAGAATGGTTCCTACGAATGAATTAGAATAGATCGTGTGAAAGAATTAGAATGGATTGTATGAATGAATTAGAATGAATTCGTACGAGCCATTCGAATTCATTTGCACGATCCATTCTAATTCATTCATACGATCCATTCGTGTGAATGAATTAGAATGGATCGTGCAAATGAATTCGAATGAAATAGAATGGATTGTACGAATGAATTATAATGGATTCGTACGAATGAATTAAAATGGATCGTACGATACATTCGAATGGATACATTTGTACGTACGATACATTCGAATGGATACATTCTATTTCTAATTCATTCGTACGAATGGATACATTCTAATTCTAATCCATTGTAATTTATTCGTACGAATGTACGAATGAATTAGAATGGATCTTACGAATGAAATAGAATAGATTGTACGAATGAATTAGAATGGATCCTACGAATAAATTAGAATGGATCGTGTGAAAGAATTAGAATGGATTGTATGAATGAATTAGAATGGATCGTATGAATGAATTAGAATGGATCGTACGAATGGATTAGAATGGATCGTACGAATGAATTAGAATGGATCGTACGAATGAACTAGAATGGATACATTTGTGCGAATGAATTAGAATGGATCGTACGAATGAATTAGAATGGATCATACGAATGAATTCGTACGATCCATTCTAATTTATTAGCACGATCCATTCTAATTCATTCGTACGATCCATTCTAATTTATTCGTACGATCTATTCTAATTCATTCGCACGATCCATTCTAATTCATACATAGGATCCATTCTAATTCATTCATACGATCTATTCTAATTCTTTCGCACGAATGTATCCATTCTAATTCATTCGCACGAATGTATCCATTCTAATTCATTCGTACGAATCCATTCTAATTCATTCGTACAATCTATTCTATTTTATTCGTACGATCCATTCTAGATCATTCGTACGATCCATTCTAATTCATTCGTATGTATTTCATTCGTACGATCCATTCTTACTCATTCGTATGATCCATTATGGATACATTCGTGCGAATGAATTAGAATGGATCATACGAATGAGTAAGAATGGATCGTACGAATGAAATAGAATAGATTGTGCGAATGAATTAGAATGGATCATAGAATTATTTCAAACGTACGAATGAATTAGAATGGATCGTATGAATGAATTAGAATGGATATATTCTAATTCATATGAATGAGTAAGAATGGATCGTACGAATAAAATATTAATATTCTAATAAGAATGAATTCGAATGGATCATACGAATGAGTAAGAATGGATCGTATGAATGAATTAGAATAGATTGTACGAATGAATTAGAATGGATCCTACGAATGAATTAGAATGGATCGTGTGAAAGAATTAGAGTAAGAATGGATCGGACGAATGAATTAGAATGTATGAATGTATCCATTCTTACTTATGAATGGATCCTATTCTAATGGGTAAATAGAATGGATCGTACGATTAATTCTAATTCATATGATACATTCTAATCCATTCGTACTCTAATATGGATCGTACGAATAAAATAGAATGGATTAGAATGGATCGTACGAAGGAATTAGAATGGATCGTACGAATGAATTAGAATGGATCGTGCTAATGAATTAGAATTGATCGAACGAATGAATTAGCATGGATTGTATGAATGAATTAGAATGGATCGTACGAATGAATTAGAATGGATCGTACGAATGAGTAAGAATGGATCATACGAATGAAATAGAATAGATCGTACGAATGAATTAGAATGGATCGTACGAAGGAATTAGAATGGATCGTACGAATGAATTAGAATGGATATATTCGTGCAAATGAATTAGAATGGATCCTATGAATGTATTAGAATAGATCGTATGAGTGAATTAGAATGGATCGTACGAATGAATTAGAATGGATTCGTGCGAATGAATTAGAATGGATACATTCGTGTGAATGAATTAGAATGGATCGTATGAATGAATTAGAATAGATTTTGTGAATGAATTAGAACTGATCGTACGAATGAATTAGAATGGATACATTCGTGCGAATGAATTAGAATGGATTGTATGAATGAATTAGAATGGATCCTATGAATTAATTAGAATGGATCGTACGAATGAATTAGAATGGATACATTCGTGCGAATGAATTAGAATTGATCGTACGAATGAATTAGAATGGATCGTGCGAATGAATTAGAGTGGATCGTACGAATGAATTAGAATGGATACATTCGTGCGAATGAATTAGAATGGATACATTCGTGCGAAAGAATTAGAATAGATCGTATGAATGAATTAGAATGGATCCTATGAATGAATTAGAATGGATTGTGCGAATGAATTAGAATAGATCGTACGAATGAATTAGAATGGATCGTGCTAATGAATTAGAATTGATCGAATGAATGAATTAGCATGGATCATGCTAATGAATTAGAATGGATCGTACGAATGAATTAGAATGGATCAAATGAATGAATTAGAATGGTTACATTCATGCGAATGAATTAGAATGGATCGTACGAATGGATTAGAATGGATCGTACGAATGGATTAGAATGGATACATTCGAGCGAATGAATTAGAATGGATCGTACGGAATGAATTAGAATGGATTAGAATGGATCGTGCTAATGAATTAGAATTGATCGAATGAATGAATTAGCATGGATCGTGCTAATGAATTAGAATGGAACGTACGAATGAATTAGAATGGATCGTGTCAAAGAATTAGAATGCATTGTATGAATGAATTAGAATGGATCGTATGAATGAATTAGAATGGATCATGCGAATGAATTCCAATGGATCACATGATCCATTCGAATAGAATGGATCGTATTAATGAATTAGAATGGATCGGGCGAATGAATTAGAATGCATTCTACTCGAATGGATCATGCAATCCATTCGAATTCATTCGCACGATCCATTCTAATTCATTCATACGATCCATTCTAATTCATTCATACAATCCATTCTAATTCTTTCACATGATCCATTCTAATTCCTTCGTAGGAACCATTCTAATTCATTCGTACAATCTATTCTATTTCAATCGTACGATCCATTCTTACTCATTCGTATGATCCATTCTAATTCATTCGGACGAATGTATCCATTCTAATTTATTTGTACGACCATTCTAATTCATTCGTACGATCCATTCTAATTCATTCGTACGATCCATTGTAATTCATTCGTACGATCCATTCTAATTCATTCGTACGATCCATTCTAATTCATTCGTACAATCTATTCTAATTCATTCGTACGATCCATTCTAATTAGAATGGATTATATGAATTAATTCATACGAATGAATTAGAATGGATCATACGAGTGATGCATTCTAATTCATTTGATCCATTCTAATTTATTCGCACGATCCATTCTAATTCATATGATACATTCGTAGGATCCATTCTAATTCTAATTAGAATGGATCATACAATTCTAATTCCTTCGTACGAATGTATTGTAGAATGGATCGTAGAATGGATCCATTCTAATTTATTCTAATGTATCCATTCTAATTAGAATGAATTAGAATGGATCGTACGAATGAATTAGAATGGATTAGAATGGATCATACAAATGAATTAGAATGGATCGTATGAGTGAAATAGAATAATTCACTCATACGAATGAATTAGAATGGATCAAATGAATGAATTAGAATGAGTTAGAATGGATCAAATGAATTAGAATGGATACATTAGAATGATTTTGTAAATTAATCGTACGATCCATTCTAATTCTAATTAATTCGTGCAATCTATTTATATATATTGATTCGTACGAATGAATTAGAATAGCTCGTACGATCCATTCTAATTCATTCATAGGATCCATTCTAATTCATTCGTACTAATTCATTCGTACGAATGAATGGATCGTACGAATGAATTAGTGCGAATTAGAATGGATCGTGTGATCCATTCTAATTCGCACGAATGAATTCGCACGATCCATTCTAATTCATGCGATCATGAATGAACTAGAATTCTAATTCATTCGTATTCTAATTCATTCGTATGAATGAATTAGAATGGATACATTCATTCGTACAATGAATTAGAATGGACCGTACGAATGAATTAGAATGGATCATACGAATGAGTAAGAATGGATCGTACGAATGAATTAGAATGGATCATACGAATGAATTAGAATGGATCGTGTGAAAGAATTAGATTGCATTGTATGATCGATTCTAATTCCTTCGTACGATCCATCCTAATTCATTCGTACGATCTATTCTAATTCATTCGTACGATTCATTCTAATTTATTCGTACGATCCATTCTAATTCATTCGTACGATCCATTCTAATTCATTCATACAATCCATTCTAATTCTTTCACACGATCCATTCTAATTCATTCGTACGATCCATTCTTACTCATTCGTATGATCCATTCTAATTCATTCGTACGATCCATTCTAATTCATTCGTACGATCCGTTCTAATTCATTCGCACGATCCATTCTTACCCATTCGTAAGATCCATTCTAATTCATTCGTACGACCCATTCTAATTCATTCGTACGATCCATTCTAATTCATTCATACAATCCATTCTAATTCTTTCACACGATCCATTCTAATTCATTCGTACGATCCATTCTAATCCATTCGTAAGATCCATTCTAATTCATTCGTACGATCCATTCTAATTAATTCGTATGATCCATTCTAATTCATTAATATGAACCATTCTAATTCATTCGTACGATCCATTCTAATGAATTAGAATTGATCGTACGAATGAAATAGAATGGATTGCACGAATGATTTGGAATGGATCATACGAATGAATTAGAATGAATCGTGTGAAAGAATTAGAATGGATTGTATGAATGAATTAGAATGGATCGTACGAATGAATTAGAATGGATCATACGAAGGAATTAGAATGGATCGTACGAATAAATTAGAATGGATCGTACGAATGAATTAGAATAGATCGTACGAATGAATTAGAATGGATCGTACGAAGGAATTTGAATGGATCGTACGAATGAATTAGAATGGATATATTCGTGACCATTCTAATTCATTCATACGATCCATTCTAATTCATTCATACAATCCATTCTAATTTCATTCGTACGATCCATTCTAATTCATTCGGACGAATGTATCCATTCTAATTTATTCGTAAGATCCATTCTAATTCATTCATTTGATCCATTCTAATTCATTCGTACGATCCATTCTAATTCATTCGTCTGATCCATTCTAATTCATTCGCACGAATGTATCCATTCAAATTCATTCGTACGATCCATTCTAATTCATTCGTAAGATCCATTCTAATTCATTCGTACGATCCATTCTAATTCATTCGTACGATCCATTCTAATTCATTCGCACGAATGTATCCATTCTAATTTATTCATACGATCCATTCTAATTCATTCGTACGATCCATTCTAATTCATTCGCATGACCCATTCTAATTCATTCGTACGATCCATTCTAATTCATTCATACTATCCATTCTAATTTCATTCGTCCGATCCATTCTAATTCATTCATACAATTCGTTCTAATTTCATTTGTACGATCCATTCTAATTCATTCATACAATCCATTCTAATTTCATTCGTACGATCCATTCTAATTCATTCGGACAAATGTATCCATTCGAATTTATTCGTACGATCCATTCTAATTCATTCATTTGATCCATTCTAATTCATTCGTACAATCCATTCTAATTCATTCGTCCGATCCATTCTAATTCATTCGCACGAATGTATCCATTCTAATTCATTCGTACGATCCATTCTAATTCATTCGTAAGATCCATTCTAATTCATTCGTACGATCCATTCTAATTCATTCGTACGATCCATTCTAATTCATTCGCACAAATGTATCCATTCTAATTCATTCATACGATCCATTCTAATTCATTCGTACGATCCATTCTAATTCATTCGCACGATCCATTCTAATTTATTCGTACGATCCATTCTAATTCATTCATACGATCCATTCTAATTCATTCGCACGAATGTATCCATTCTAATTCATTCATACGATCCATTCTAATTCATTAGCACGATCCATGCTAATTCATTCGTTCGATCAATTCTAATTCATTAGCACGATCCATTCTAATTCATTCGTACGATCCATTCTAATTCATTCGTACGATCCATTCTAATTCATTCGCACGATCCATTCTAATTCATACATAGGATCCATTCAAATTCATTCATACGATCTATTCTAATTCTTTCGCACGAATGTATCCATTCTAATTCATTCGCACGAATGTATCCATTCTAATTCATTCGTACGAATCCATTCTAATTAATTCATACAATCTATTCTATTTCATTCGTATGATCCATTCTAGTTCATTCGTACGATCCATTCTAATTCATTCGTACGTATTTCATTCGTACGATCCATTCTTACTCATTCGTATGATCCATTATGGATACATTCGTGCGAATGAATTAGAATGGATAATACGAATGAGTAAGAATGGATCGTACGAATGAAATAGAATAGATTGTGCGAATGAATTAAATCGGATCGTAGAATTATTTCAAACGTACGAATGAATCAGAATGGATCGTATGAATGAATTAGAATGGATATATTCTAATTCATATGAATGACTAATTCATTCATACGATCTATTCTAATTCGAATTCATTCTAATTCATTCACACGATCCATTCTAATTCATTCGTACGATCCATTCTAATTAATTCGCACGATCCATTCTAATTCATTCGTACGATCCATTCTAATTCATTCGGACGAATGAATTAGACTGGATCGTACGAATGAAATAGAATGTATGAATGGATACATTCTAATTAGAATGTATCCATTCGTACGAATGGTTTAGAATGGATCATACGAAGGAATTAGAATAGATCGTACGAATGAATTAGAATGGATCGTACGAATGAATTAGAATAGATCGTACGAATGAATTAGAATGGATCGTACGAAGAAACTAGAATGGATCGTACGAATGAATTAGAATGGATATATTCGTGCAAATGAATTAGAATGGATCGTAATAATGTATTAGAATGAATCGTATGAGTGAATTAGAATGGATCGTACGAATGAATTAGAATGGATCGTATGAATGAATTAGAATGGATACATTCGTGCGAATGAATTAGAATTGATCGTATGAATGAATTAGAATGGATCGTGTGAATGAATTAGAATGGATTGTACGAATGAATTAGAATGGATCGTACGAATGAACTAGAATGGATACATTCGTGCGAATGAATTAGAATGGATCGTACGAATGAATTAGAATGGATCGTACGAATGAATTAGAATGGATCTTAAGAATGAATTATAATGGATCGTACGAATGAATTAGAATGGATCGTACAAATGAATTAGAATGGATACATTCGTGCGAATGAATTAGAATGGATCGGACGAATGAATTAGAATGGATCGTACGAATGAATTAGAATGGATCAAATGAATGAATTAGAATGGTTACATTCATGCGAATGAATTAGAATGGATCGTACGAATGGATTAGAATGGATCGTACGAATGGATTAGAATGGATACATTCGAGCGAATGAATTAGAATGGATCGTACGAATGAATTAGAATGGATCGTACGAATGGATTAGAATGGATCGTACGAATGGATTAGAATGGATCCTACGAATGGATTAGAATGGATACCTTTGTGCATATGAATTAGAGTGGATCGTACGAATGAATTAGAATGGATCATATTAATGAATTAGAATGGATTGTACGAATGAATTAGAATGGATACATTCGTGCACGATCCATTCTAATTCATTCGCACGAATGTATCCATTCTAATTCATTCGTACGATCCATTCTAATTCATTAATATGATCCATTCTAATTCATTCGTACGATCCATTCTAATTCATATGCACAAAGGTATCCATTCTAATTCATTCATACGATCCATTCTAATTCAGGATCGTACGAATGAATTAGAATGGATACATTCGTGCGAATGAATTAGAATTGATCGTACGAATGAATTAGAATGGATCGTGCGAATGAATTAGAATGGATTTTACGAATGAATTAGAATGGATCGTACGAATGAATTGTGCGAATGAATTAGAATGGACCGTACGAATAAAATAGAATGGATTGTGCGAATGAATTAGAACGGATCGTACGAATGAATTAGAATGGATCGTGTGAAAGAATTAGAATGGATCGTATGAATGAATTAGAATGGATACATTCGTGCGAATGAATTAGAATGGATACAGTCGTGTGAAAGAATTAGAATAGATCGGATGAATGAATTAGAATGGATCCTATGAATGAATTAGAATGGATCGTGCGAATGAATTAGAATGGATCGTACGAATGAATTAGAACGGACGTGCTAATGAATTAGAATTGATCGAATGAATGAATTAGCATGGATCGTGCTAATGAATTAGAATGGATCATACAAATGAGTAAGAATGGATCGTACGAATGAAATAGAATGGATTGTACGAATGAATTAGAATGGATACATTCATGCAAATAAATTAGAATGGATCGGACGATTGAATTAGAATGGATCGTACGATTCATTCTTATTCATTCGTACGATCCATTCTAATACATTCGTACGATTCATGCTAATTCATTCGCACGATCCATTCAAATTCATTCGTACGATCCATTCTTATTCATTCATACGATCCATTCTAATTCATTCGCACAATCCATTCTAATTCATTCGTACAATCCATTCTAATTCATTCGTATGATCCATTCTAACTCATTCGGTGGATCCATTCTAATTCATTCGTACGATCCATTCTAATTCATTCCCACGATCCATTCTAATTTATTCGTACGATCCATTCTAATTTATTCATACGATCTATTCTAATTCATTCGCACGAATGTAACCATTCTAATTCATTCATACGATTCATTCTAATTCATTCGTATGAGCTTTTCTAATTCATTCGTACGATCCATTCTAATTCATTCGTACGATCCATTGTAATTCATTCATACAATCCATTTAGATTCGTTCGCACGAATATATCCATTCAAATTCATTCGTACGATCCAGTCTAATTAATTCGTACGATCCATTCTAATTCCTTCGTACGATCCATTCTAATTCATTCGTACGATCTATTCTAATTCATTCGTACGATCCTTTCTAATTCATTCGTACGATCCATTCTAATTCCTTCGTACGATCCATTCTAATTCATTCGTACGATCCATTCTAATTCATTCGTACAATCTATTCTAATTCATTCGTAGGAATCGATACATTCGTGTGAATGAATTAGAATGGATCGTACGAATGAGTAAGAATGGATCGTACGAATGAAATAGAATGGATTGCTCGAATGAATTAGAATGGACCGTACGAATGAATTAGAATGGATCGTGTGAAAGAATTAGAATGGATTGTATGAATGAATTAGAATTAATCGTACGAATGAATTAGAATGGATCGTACGAAGGAATTAGAATGGATCGTACGAATGAATTAGAATGGATTGTACGAATGAATTAGAATAGATCGTACGAATGAAATAGAATGGATCATACGAATGAGTAAGAATGGATCGTATGAATGAATTAGATTGGATACATTTGTGCGAATGAATTAGAATGGATCGTATGAATGAATTAGGATGGATCATATGAATGAATTAGAATGGATCGTACGAATGAATTAGAATGGATCGTGCGAATGAATTAGAATGGATCGTACGAATGAATTAGAATGGATCGTGTCAAAGAATTAGAATGGATCGTACGAATGAATTAGATTGGATCGTGCGAATGAATTAGAATGGATCGTATGAATGAATTAGAATAGATTTTGTGAATGAATTAGAACTGATCGTACGAATGAATTAGAATGGATCATACAAATGAATTAGAATGGATACATTTGTGCGAATGAATTAGAATGGATCGTACGAATGAATCAGAATGGATCGTATGAATGAATTAGAATGGATACATTCGTGCGAATGAATTAGAATGGATCGTGCGAATCCATTAGACTGGATCGTGCGAATGAATAAAAATGGATCATACAAATGAATTAGAATGGATCGTACGAATTAATTAGAATGGATACATTCGTGCGAATGAATTAGAATGGATTGTATGAATGAATTAGAATTGATCGTACGAATGAATTAGAATGGTTCATACGAATTAATTAGAATGGATCATACGAATGAATTAGAATGGATCGTACGAATGAATTAGAATGGATCGTACGAATGAACTAGAATGGATCGTACGAATGAAATAGAATAGATTGTACGAATGAATTAGAATGGATTCGTACGAATGAATTAGAATGGATCCTATGAATGAATTAGAATGGATCGTGCGAATAAATTAGAATGGATCGTATGAATGAATTAGAATGGATCGTGCTAATGAATTAGAATTGATCGAACGAATGAATTAGCATGGATTGTACGAATGAATTAGAATGGATCGGACGAATGAATTAGAATGGATCGTACGAATGAGTATGAATGGATCGTACGAATGAAATAGAATAGATCGTACGAATGAATTAGAATGGATCGTACGAAGGAATTAGAATGGATCGTACAAATGAATTAGAATGGATATATTAATGCAAATGAATTAGAATGGATCGTATGAATGTATTAGAATGGATCGTATGAGTGAATTAGAATGGATCGTACGAATGAATTAGAATGGATCGTATGAATGAATTAGAATGGATACATTCGTGTGAATGAATTAGAATGGATCGTATGAATGAATTAGAATAGATTTTGTGAATGAATTAGAACTGATCGTACGAATGAATTAGAATAAATACATTCGTGCGAATGAATTAGAATGGATTGTATGAATGAATTAGAATGGATCCTATGAATGAATTAGAATGGATCGTACGAATGAATTAGAATGGATACATTCGTGCGAATGAATTAGAATTGATCATACTAATGAATTAGAATGGATCGTGCGAATGAATTAGAATGGATCGTACGAATGAATTAGAATGGATACATTCGTGCGAATGAATTAGAATAGATATATTCGTGCGAAAGAATTAGAATAGATCGTATGAATGAATTAGAATGGATCCTATGAATGAATTAGAATAGATCGTGCGAAGGAATTAGAATGGATCGTACGAATGAATTAGAATGGATCGTGCTATTGAATTAGAATTGATCGAACGAATGAATTAGCATGGATCGTGCTAATGAATTATAATGGAACGTACGAATGAATTAGAATGGATCGTGTGAAAGAATTAGAATGGATTGTATGAATGAATTAGAATGAATTCGTACGATCCATTCGAATTCATTCGCACGATCCATTCTAATTCATTCATACGATCCATTCTAATTCATTCATACAATCCATTCTAATTCTTTCACACGATCCATTCTAATTCATTCGTAGGATCCCTTCTAATTCATTCGTACAATCTATTCTATTTCATTCGTACGATCCATTCTTACTCATTCGTATGATCCATTCTAATTCATTCGGACGAATGTATCCATTCTAATTTATTCGTACGATCCATTCTAATTCATTCGTACGATACATTCTAATTCATTCGTACGATCCATTCTTACTCATTCGTATGATCCATTCTAATTTATTCGTACGATCCAGTCTAATTCATTCGTACGATCCATTCTAATTCATTCGCACAATCTATTCTAATTCATTCGTACGATCCATTCTAATTCATTCGTACGATCGTACGAATGAATTAGAATGGATCGTACGGAATGAATTAGAATGGATTGTATGAATGACTTAGAATGGATACATTCGTGTGAATGAATTAGAATTGATCATACGAATGAGTAAGAATGGATCGTACAAATGAAATAGAATGGATTGTACGAATGAATTAGAATGGATCGTACAAATGAATTAGAATGGATCGTACGAATGAATTAGAATGTATCATACGAATGAGTAAGAATGGATCGTACAAATGAAATAGAATTGATTGTACGAATGAATTAGAATGGATAGTACGAATGAATTAGAATGGATCGTGTGAAAGAATTAGAATGCATTGTATGAATGAATTAGAATGGATCGTATGAATGAATTAGAATGGATCGTGCGAATGAATTCGAATGGATCGCATGATCCATTCGAATAGAATGGATCGTATGAATGAATTAGAATGGATCGGGCGAATGAATTAGAATGGATTGTAGGAATGAATTAGAATGGATCGTATGAATGAATTAGAATGGATCGTATGAATGAATTAGAATGGATCGTGCGAATGAATTAGAATGGATCGTACGAATGAATTAGAATGGATCCTATGAATGAATTAGAATGGATCATACGAATGAGTAAGAATGGATCGTACGAATGAAATAGAATGGATTGTACGAATGAATTAGAATGGATACATTCATGCGAATGAATTAGAATGGATCAGATGATTGAATTAGAATGGATCGTACGATTCATTCTAATTCATTCGTACGATCCATTCTAATACATTCGTACGATTCATGCTAATTCATTCGCACGATCCATTCAAATTCATTCGTACGATCCATTCTTATTCATTCATACGATCCATTCTAATTCATTCGCACAATCCATTCTAATTCATTCGTACAATCTATTCTAATTCATTCGTATGATCCATTCTAACTCATTCGGTGGATCCATTCTAATTCATTCGTACGATCCATTCTAATTCATTCCCACGATCCATTCTAATTTATTCGTACGATCCATTCTAATTCATTCGTACGATCTATTCTAATTCATTCGCACGAATGTAACCATTCTAATTCATTCATACGATTCATTCTAATTCATTCGTATGAGCTATTCTAATTCATTCGTACGATCCATTCTAATTCATTCGTACGATCCATTGTAATTCATTCATACAATCCATTTAGATTCATTCGCACAAATGTATCCATTCTAATTTATTCATACGATCCATTCTAATTAATTCGTACGATCCATTCTAATTCCTTCGTACGATCCATTCTAATTCATTCGTACGATCTATTCTAATTCATTCGTACGATCCATTCTAATTCATTCGTACGATCCATTCTAATTCCTTCGTATGATCCATTCTAATTCATTCGTACGATCCATTCTAATTCATTCGTACAATCTATTCTAATTCATTCGTAGGAATGGATACATTCGTGTGAATGAATTAGAATGGATCGTACGAATGAGTAAGAATGGATCGTATGAATGAAATAGAATGGATTGCACGAATAAATTAGAATGGATCGTACGAATGAATTAGAATGGATCGTGTGAAAGAATTAGAATGGATTGTATGAATGAATTAGAATGGATCGTACGAATGAATTAGAATGAATCGTACGAAGGAATTAGAATGGATCGTACGAATGAATTAGAATGGATCGTGCTATTGAATTAGAATTGATCGAACGAATGAATTAGCATGGATCGTGCTAATGAATTATAATGGAACGTACGAATGAATTAGAATGGATCGTGTGAAAGAATTAGAATGGATTGTATGAATGAATTAGAATGAATTCGTACGATCCATTCGAATTCATTCGCACGATCCATTCTAATTCATTCGTACGATCCATTCTAATTCATTCATACAATCCATTCTAATTCTTTCACACGATCCATTCTAATTCATTCGTAGGATCCCTTCTAATTCATTCGTACAATCTATTCTATTTCATTCGTACGATCCATTCTTACTCATTCGTATGATCCATTCTAATTCATTCGGACGAATGTATCCATTCTAATTTATTCGTACGATTCATTCTAATTCATTCGTACGATACATTCTAATTCATTCGTACGATCCATTCTTACTCATTCGTATGATCCATTCTAATTTATTCGTACGATCCAGTCTAATTCATTCGTACGATCCATTCTAATTCATTCGCACAATCTATTCTAATTCATTCGTACGATCCATTCTAATTCATTCGTACGATCGTACGAATGAATTAGAATGGATCGTACGGAATGAATTAGAATGGATTGTATGAATGAATTAGAATGGATACATTCGTGTGAATGAATTAGAATTGATCATACGAATGAGTAAGAATGGATCGTACAAATGAAATAGAATGGATTGTACGAATGAATTAGAATGGATCGTACAAATGAATTAGAATGGATCGTACGAATGAATTAGAATGTATCATACGAATGAGTAAGAATGGATCGTACAAATGAAATAGAATTGATTGTACGAATGAATTAGAATGGATAGTACGAATGAATTAGAATGGATCGTGTGAAAGAATTAGAATGCATTGTATGAATGAATTAGAATGGATCGTATGAATGAATTAGAATGGATCGTGCGAATGAATTCGAATGGATCGCATGATCCATTCGAATAGAATGGATCGTATGAATGAATTAGAATGGATCGGGCGAATGAATTAGAATGGATTGTAGGAATGAATTAGAATGGATCGTATGAATGAATTAGAATGGATCGTATGAATGAATTAGAATGGATCGTGCGAATGAATTAGAATCGATCGTACGAATGAATTAGAATGGATCCTATGAATGAATTAGAATGGATCATACGAATGAGTAAGAATGGATCGTACGAATGAAATAGAATGGATTGTACGAATGAATTAGAATGGATACATTCATGCGAATGAATTAGAATGGATCAGATGATTGAATTAGAATGGATCGTACGATTCATTCTAATTCATTCGTACGATCCATTCTAATACATTCGTACGATTCATGCTAATTCATTCGCACGATCCATTCAAATTCATTCGTACGATCCATTCTTATTCATTCATACGATCCATTCTAATTCATTCGCACAATCCATTCTAATTCATTCGTACAATCTATTCTAATTCATTCGTATGATCCATTCTAACTCATTCGGTGGATCCATTCTAATTCATTCGTACGATCCATTCTAATTCATTCCCACGATCCATTCTAATTTATTCGTACGATCCATTCTAATTCATTCGTACGATCTATTCTAATTCATTCGCACGAATGTAACCATTCTAATTCATTCATACGATTCATTCTAATTCATTCGTATGAGCTATTCTAATTCATTCGTACGATCCATTCTAATTCATTCGTACGATCCATTGTAATTCATTCATACAATCCATTTAGATTCATTCGCACAAATGTATCCATTCTAATTTATTCGTACGATCCATTCTAATTAATTCGTACGATCCATTCTAATTCCTTCGTACGATCCATTCTAATTCATTCGTACGATCTATTCTAATTCATTCGTACGATCCATTCTAATTCATTCGTACGATCCATTCTAATTCCTTCGTATGATCCATTCTAATTCATTCGTACGATCCATTCTAATTCATTCGTACAATCTATTCTAATTCATTCGTAGGAATGGATACATTCGTGTGAATGAATTAGAATGGATCGTACGAATGAGTAAGAATGGATCGTATGAATGAAATAGAATGGATTGCACGAATGAATTAGAATGGATCGTACGAATGAATTAGAATGGATCGTGTGAAAGAATTAGAATGGATTGTATGAATGAATTAGAATGGATCGTACGAATGAATTAGAATGAATCGTACGAAGGAATTAGAATGGATCGTACGAATGAATTAGAATGGATCGTACGAATGAATTAGAATAGATCGTACGAATGAAATAGAATGGATCATACGAATGAGTAAGAATGGATCGTATGAATGAATTAGATTGGATACATTTGTGCGAATGAATTAGAATGGATCGTACGAATGAATTAGGATGGATCGTATGAATGAATTAGAATGGATCGTACGAATGAATTAGAATGGATCGTTCGAATGAATTAGAATGGATCGTACGAATGAATTAGAATGGATCGTGTGAAAGAATTAGAATAGATCGTATGAATGAATTAGAATGGATCGTGCGAATGAATTAGAATGGATCGTATAAATGAATTAGAATAGATTTTGTGAATGAATTAGAACTAATCGTACGAATGAATTAGAATGGATCATACGAATGAATTAGAATGGATACATTTGTGCGAATGAACTAGAATGGATCGTACGAATGAATTAGAATGGATCGTATGAATGAATTAGAATGGATACATTCGTGCGAATGAATTAGAATGGATCGTGCGAATCCATTAGACTGGATCGTGCGAATGAATAAGAATGGATCATACGAATGAATTAGAATGGATCGTACGAATTAATTAGAATGGATACATTCGTGCGAATGAAGTAGAATGGATTGTATGAATGAATTAGAATGGATCGTACGAATGAATTAGAATGGATCATACGAATTAATTAGAATGGATCATACGAATGAATTAGAATGGATCGTACGAATGAATTAGAATGGATCGTACGAATGAACTAGAATGGATCGTACGAATGAAATATAATAGATTGTACGGATGAATTAGAATGGATTCGTACGAATGAATTAGAATGGATACATTCGTGCGAATGAATTAGAATGGATATATTCGTGCGAAAGAATTAGAATAGATCGTATGAATGAATTAGAATGGATCATATGAATGAATTAGAATGGATCGTGTGAATGAATTAGAATGGATCGTATGAATGAATTAGAATGGATCGTGCTAATAAATTAGAATTGATCGAACGAATGAATTAGCATGGATCGTGCTAATGAATTAGAATGGATCGTACGAATGAATTAGAATGGATCAAATGAATGAATTAGAATGGTTACATTCATGCGAATGAATTAGAATGGATCGTACGAATGGATTAGAATGGATCGTACGAATGGATTAGAATGGATACATTCGAGCGAATGAATTAGAATGGATCGTACGGAATGAATTAGAATGGATTGTATGAATGAATTAGAATGGATCGTGCGAATGAATTAGAATGGATCGTACGAATGAATTAGAATGGATCTTACGAATGAATTAGAATGGATCGTACGAATGAGTAAGAATAGATCGTACGAATGAAATAAAATGGATTGTACGAATGAATTAGAATGGATTCGTACGAATGAATTAGAATGGATACATTCGTGCGAATGAATTAGAATGGATCATACGAATGAGTAAGAATGGATCGTACGAATGAAATAGAATAGATTGTACGAATAAATTAGAATGGATCCTACGAATGAATTAGAATGGATCGTGTGAAAGAATTAGAATGGATTGTATGAATGAATTAGAATGGATCGTACGAATGAATTAGAATGGATCGTACGAATGAATTAGAATGGATACATTCGTGCGAATGAATTAGAATTGATCGTACGAATGAATTAGAATGGATCGTGCGAATGAATTAGAATGGATCGTACGAATGAATTAGAATGGATACATTCGTCCGAATGAATTAGAATGGATCATACGAATAAGTAAGAATGGATCGTACGAATGAAATAGAATGGATCGTACGAATGAACTAGAATGGATACATTCGTGCAAATGAATTAGAATGGATCGGACGAATGAATTAGAATGGATCGTTCGAATGAATTAGAATGGATCGTACGAATGAATTAGAATGGATTGTATGAATGAATTAGAATGGATACATTCGTGCGAATGAATTAGAATTGATCGTACGAATGAATTAGAATGGATCGTGCGAATGAATTAGAATGGATCGTACGAATGAATTAGAATGGATCGTACGACTGAACTAGAATGGATACATTCGTACGAATGAATTAGAATGGATCGTACGAATGAATTAGAATGGATCGTACGAATGAATTAGAATGGATCTTACGAATGAATTAGAATGGATCGTATGAATGAATTAGAATGGATCGTACGAATGAATTAGAATGGATACATTCGTGCGAATGAATTAGAATGGATCGGACGAATGAATTAGAATGGATCGTATGAATGAATTAGAATGGATCGAATGAATGAATTAGAATGGTTACATTCATGCGAATGAATTAGAATGGATCGTACGAATGGATTAGAATGGATCATACGAATGGCTTAGAATGGATACATTCGAGTGAATGAATTAGAATGGATCGTACGAATGAATTAGAATGGATCATACGAATGGATTAGAATGGATCCTACGAATGGATTAGAATGGATACCTTTGTGCATATGAATTAGAATGGATCGTACGAATTAATTAGAATGGATCATATTAATGAATTAGAATGGATCGTACGAATGAATTAGAATGGATACATTCGTGCACGATCCATTCTAATTTATTCGCACGAATGTATCCATTCTAATTCATTCGTACGATCCATTCTAATTCATTAATATGATCCATTCTAATTCATTCGTACGATCCATTCTAATTCATTCGCACAATCCATTCTAATTCATTCGCACAAATTATCCATTCTAATTCATTCGTACGATCCATTCTAATTCATTCGTACGATCCATTCTAATTCATTCGTATGATCCATTCTAATTAATTCGTATGATCCATTCTAATTCATTCGTACGATCCATTCTAATTTATTCATACAATCTATTCTAATTCATTCGTACGATCCATTCTAATTCATTCGTACGCACGAATGTATCCATTCTAATTCATTCGTACGAATCCATTCTAATTCATTCGTACGATCCATTCTAATTCATTCGCACGATCCATTCTAATTCATTCGTATGATCCATTCTAATTCATTCGCACGAATGTATCCATTCTAAATCATTCGTACGATCCATTCTAATTCATTCGTACGATGCATTCTAATTCATTCGCACGAATGTATCCATTCTAGTTCAATTGTACGATCCATTCTAATTCATTCGTACGATCCATTCTAATTCATTCGCACGATCCATTCTAATTCATTAGCACGATCCATGCTAATTCATTCGTTCGATCAATTCTAATTCATAAGCACGATCCATTCTAATTCATTCGCACGATCCATTCTAATTCATTCATAGGATCCATTCTAATACATTCGTACGATCCATTCTAATTCCTTCGTACGATCCATTCTAATTCCATCGTACGATCCATTCTAATTCATTCGTACGATCCATTCTAATTCATTCATACAATCCATTCTAATTCTTTCACACGATCCATTCTAATTCATTCGTATGATCCATTCTAAATCATTCGTGCAATCCATTCTATTTCATTCGTACGATCAATTCTAATTCATTCATAGGATCCATTCTAATTCATTCATACGATTTATTCTAATTCTTTCGCACGAATGTATCCATTCTAATTCATTCGTACGATCCATTCTAATTCTTTCACACGATCCATTCTAATTCATTCGTAGGATCCATTCTAATTCATTCGTACAATGAATAAGAATGGATCGTACGAATGAAATAGAATGGATTGTACGAATGATTTAGAATGGATACATTCGTGCGAATGAATTAGAATGGATTGTGCGAATGAATTAGAATGGATCGTACGAATGAATTAGAATGGATCGTGTGAAAGAATTAGAATGGATTGTCTGAATGAGTTAGAATAGATTATATGAATGAATTAGAATGGATCGTATGAGTAAATTAGAATGGATACGAAGGAATTAGAATGGATCGTACGAAGGAATTAGAATGGATCATATGAATGAATTAGAATGCATCGTACGAATGAATTAGAATGGATACATTCGTGCGAATGAATTAGAATGGATCGTATGAATGAATTAGAATGGATCGTACGAATGAATTAGAATGGATCGTGCGAATGAATTAGAATGAATTAGAATGGATCGTACGAAGGAATTAGAATGGATCGTACGAATGAATTAGAATGGATCGTACGAATGAATTAGAATGGATCGTACGATTGAATTAGAATGGATCATACGAATGAGTAAGAATGGATCGTATGAATGAATTAGATTGGATCGTATGATCCATTCTAATTCATTAGCATGGATCGTGCTAATGAATTAGAATGGAATATACGAATGAATTAGAATGGATCGTAGAATAGATCGTACGAATGAATTAGAATGAATTAGAGCAGATCGTACGAATGAATTAGAATAGATCATAGGAATGAATTAGAATGGATCGTGCAAATGAATTAGAATGGATACATTCGTGCGAATAAATTAGAATGGATTGTATGAATGAATAGAATGGATCGTACGAATGAATTAGAATGGATCGTACGAATGAATTAGAATAGATTGCGCGAATGAATTAGAATGGATCGTGCGAATGAAATAGAATGGATACAAATGAATTAGAATGGATCATAGAATGGATCGTACGAATGAATTAGAATCGATTATAATGGATCGTACGAATGAATTAGAATGGATCGTACGAATGAAATAGAATGGATCGTGTGAAAGAATTAGAATGGATTGTATGAATGAATTAGAATGGATCGTATGAATGGATCGTACGAATGGAATGGATACATTCGTGCGAATGAATTAGAATGGATCGTACAAATGAATTAGAATGGATCTGACGAATGAGTAAGAATGGATCGTACGAATGAATTAGAATGGATCGTACGAATGAATTAGAATGGATCGTACGAATAAATTAGAATGGATACATTCGTCCTAATGAATTAGAATGGATCATACGAATGCATTCTAATTCCTTCGTACGATCCATTCTATTTCATTCGTATGATCCATTCTAATTCCTTCGTACGATCCATTCTAATTCCTTCGTATCCATTCTAATTCACTCATACGATCCATTCTAATCCATTCGTACGATCCATTCTAATTCATTCGCATGAATGTAACCATTCTAATTCATTCATTTGATCTATTCTAATTCATTCGTACGATCCTTTCTAATTCATTAGTACGATCCATTGTAATACATTCATACAATCCGTTTAGATTCAATCGCACAAATGTATCCATTCAAATTCATTCGTACGATCCAGTCTAATTCATTCGTACGATCCATTCTAATTCATTCGCACGAATAAATCCATTCTAATTCATTCGTACGATTCATTCTAATTCATTCGTACGATCCATTGTAATTCATTCGTACGATCCATTCTAATTCATTCGTATGATGAATGTATCCATTCTAATTCATTCGTACAATCCATTCTATTTCATTCGTACGATCCATTCTTACTCATTCGTATGATCCATTCTAATTCATTCGTACGATCTATTCTAATTCATTCGTACGATCCATTCTATTTCATTCGTACGATCCATTCTAATTCCTTCGTACGATCCATTCTAATTCATTCGTACGATCCATTCTAATTCATTCATACAATCCATTCTAATTCTTTCACACGATCCATTCTAATTCATTCGTACGATCCATTCTAAATCATTCGTGCAATCCATTCTAATTCATTCGTATGATCAATTCTAATTCATTAGAATGGATCGTACGAATGAATTAGAATGGATCATATTAATGAATTAGAATGGATCGTACGAATGAATTAGAATGGATCATACGAATGAATTAGAATGGATCTTACAAATGAGTTAGAATAATTCATGCGAATGAATTAGAATGGATCATATGAATGCATTAGAATAGATTGTGCGAATGAATTAGAATGGATCGTACGAATGAATTAGAATGGATACATTCGTGCGAATGAATTAAATGGATCGTACGAATAAATTAGAATGGATCGTACGAATGAATTAGAATAGATTGCGCGAATGAATTAGAATGGATCATACGAATGAATTAGAGTGACGATCCATTCTTACTCATTCGTATGATCCATTCTAATTTATTCGCACGAATGTATCCATTCTAATTCATTCATACGTCTAATTCATTCGTACGGTCCATTCTAATTCATTCACACAATCCATTCTATTTCATTCGTACGATCCATTCTTACTCATTCGTATGATCCATTATGGATACATTCGTGCGAATGAATTAGAATGGATCATACGAATGAGTAAGAATGGATCGTACGAATGAAATAGAATGGATTGTGCGAATGAATTATAATGGATCGTACGAATGAATTAGAATGGATCGTGTGAAAGAATTAGAATGGATTGTATGAATGAATTAGAATAGATCGTATGAATGAATTAGAATGGATCGTACGAATGAATTAGAATAGATCGTACGAATGAATTATAATGCATACATTCGTGCGAATGAATTAGAATGGATACATTCGTGCGAAAGAATTAGAATAGATCGTATGAATGAATTAGAATGGATCGTACGAATGAATTAGAATGGATCGTGCGAATGAATTAGAATGGATACATTCGTGCGAATGAATTAGAATGGATTGGACGAATGAATTAGAATGGATCGTACGAATGAATTAGAATGGATCAAATGAATAAATTAGAATGGTTACATTCATGCGAATGAATTAGAATGGATCGTACGAATGGATTAGATTGGATCGTACGAATGAACTAGAATGGATACATTCGTGCGAATGAATTAGAATGGATCGTACGAATGAATTAGAATGGATCGTACGAATGAATTAGAATGGATATTACAAATGAATTAGAATAGATCGTACGAATAAATTAGAATGGATCGTACGAATGAATTAGAATGGATACATTCGTGCGAATGAATTAGAATGGATCGGACGAATGAATTAGAATGGATCGTATGAATGAATTAGAATGGATCAAATGAATGAATTAGAATGGTTACATTCATGCGAATGAATTAGAATGGATCGTACGAATGGATTAGAATGGATACATTCAAGCGAATGAATTAGAATGGATCGTACGATTGAATTAGAATGGATCGTACGAATGGATTAGAATGGATCCTACGAATGGATTAGAATGGATACCTTTGTGCAGAATGGATCGTACGAATGAATTAGAATGGATACATTCGTGCACGATCCATTCTAATTCATTTGCACGAATGTATCCATTCTAATTCATTTGCACGAATGTATCCATTCTAATTCATTCATATGATCCATTCTAATTCATTCGGACGAATGTATCCATTCTAATTTATTCGTACGATCCATTCTAATTCATTCGTACGATCCATTCTAATTCATTCGTACGATCCATTCTAATTCATTCGTCCGATCCATTCTAATTCAATCGCACGAATGTATCCATTCTAATTCATTCGTACGATCCATTCTAATTCATTCGTACGATCCATTCTAATTCATTCGCATGAATGTATCCATTCTAGTTCATTCGTACGATCCATTCTATTTCATTCGTACGATCCCTTTTTTCTCATTCGTAAGATCCATTCTAATTCATTCGGACGAATGTATCCATTCTAATTTATTCGTACGATCCATTCTAATTTATTCGTACGATTCATTCTAATTCATTCGTACGATCCATTCTAATTCATTCGTCCGATCCATTCTAATTCATTCGCACGAATGTATCCATTCTAATTCATTCGTACGATCCATTCTAATTCATTCGTACGATCCATTCTAATTCATTCGTACGATCCATTCTAATTCATTCGTACGATCAATTCTAATTCATTCGCATGAATGTATCCATTCTAATTCATTCGTACGATCCATTCTAATTCATTCGTACGATCCATTCTAATTCATTCGTACGATCTATTCTAATTCATTCATACGATCCATTCTAATTCATTCGTCCGATCTATTCTAATTTATTCACACGAATAGATACATTCTAGTTCATTCGTACGATCCATTCAAATTCATTCGTACGATCCATTCTAATTCATTCGTACGATCCATTCTAATTCATTCATACAATCCATTCTTATTCATTCGCATGATCCATTCTAATTCACTCATACGATCCATTTTAATACATTCATACGATCCATTCTAATTCATTTGCACGAATATATCCATTCTAATTCATTCGTACGATCCATTCTAATTCCTTCGTACGATCCATTCTAATTCATTCGTACGATCTATTCTATTTCATTCGTACGATCCATTCTTACTCATTCGTACGATCCATTCTAATTCATTCGTCCGATCCATTCTAATTCATTCGTACGATCCATTCTAATTCATTCGTACGATCTATTCTAATTCATTCGTACGATCCATTCTAATTCATTCGTCCGATCTATTCTAATTCATTCACACGAATAGATACATTCTAGTTCATTCGTACGATCCATTCAAATTCATTCGTACGATCCATTCTAATTCATTCGTACGATCCATTCTAATTCATTCATACAATCCATTCTTATTCATTCGCACGATCCATTCTAATTCACTCATACGATCCATTCTAATACATTCATATGATCCATTCTAATTCATTTGCACGAATATATCCATTCTAATTCATTCGTACGATCCATTCTAATTCCTTCGTACGATCCATTCTAATTCATTCGTACGATCCATTCTAATTCATTCGTACGATCTATTCTATTTCATTCGTACGATCCATTCTTACTCATTCGTACGATCCATTCTAATTCATTCGTCCGATCTATTCTAATTCATTCGTACAATCCATGCTAATTCATTCGTTCGATCAATTTTAATTCATTAGCATGATCCATTCTAATTTATTCGTACGATCCATTCTAATTCATTCGTACGATCTATTCTAATTCATTCGCACGAATGTAACCATTCTAATTCATTCATACGATTCATTCTAATTCATTCGTATGAGCTATTCTAATTCATTCGTACGATCCATTCTAATTCATTCGTACGATCCATTGTAATTCATTCATACAATCCATTTAGATTCATTCGCACAAATGTATCCATGCAAATTCATTCGTACGATCCAGTCTAATTCATTCGTATGATCCATTCTAATTCCTTCGTACGATCCATTCTAATTAATTCGTACGATCTATTCTAATTCATTCGTACGATCCATTCTAATATGGATCGTACGAATGAAATAGAATGGATTAGAATGGATCGTACGAATGAATTAGAATGGATCGTACGAATGAATTAGAATAGATCGTGCTAATGAATTAGAATTGATCGAACGAATGAGTTAGCATTCTAATTCATTCATACGATCCATTCTAATTCATTCGTACGATCCATTCTAATTCATTTGTACCATCCATTCTAATTCATACGAATTCATTTGTACCATCCATTCTAATTCATTCGTCCGATCCATTCATACATTCATACTCTAAATAGAAATGAATGGATCGTACGATTAATTCTAATTCATTCGTACGTTCGTATGAATCAATTAATTCGTACGATCCATTCTAATGTATCAATTCATTCTAATTCATTTGTATGAATTAGAATGGATCATACAAATGAATGTATTAGAATGGATCCATTCTAATTCTAATTCATTCTAATTCGTCCGAATGAATTAGAATGGATCGTACGAATGAATTAGAATGGACCGTACGAATGAATCAGAATGGATACATTCGTGCGAATGAATTAGAATGGATCGGACGAATGACTTAGAATGGATCGTACGAATGAATTAGAATGGATCATACGAATGAATTAGAATGGATCATACGAATGAGTAAGAATGGATCGTACGAATAAAATAGAATAGATTGTACGAATGAATTAGAATGGATCCTACGAATGAATTAGAATAGATCGTGTGAAAGAATTAGAATGGATTGTATGAATGAATTAGAATGAATTCGTACGATCCATTCGAATTCATTTGCACGATCCATTCTAATTCATTCATACGATCCATTCGTGTGAATGAATTAGAATGGATCGTGCAAATGAATTCGAATGAAATAGAATGGATTGTACGAATGAATTAGAATGGATTCGTACGAATGAATTAAAATGGATCGTACGATACATTCGAATGGATACATTTGTACGTACGATACATTCGAATGGATACATTCTATTTCTAATTCATTCGTACGAATGGATACATTCTAATTCTAATCCATTCTAATTCTAATCCATTCTAATTTATTCGTACGAATGTACGAATGAATTAGAATGGATCTTACGAATGAAATAGAATAGATTGTACGAATGAATTAGAATGGATCCTACGTATAAATTAGAATGGATCGTGTGAAAGAATTAGAATGGATTGTATGAATGAATTAGAATGGATCGTATGAATGAATTAGAATGGATCGTACGAATGGATTAGAATGGATCGTACGAATGAATTAGAATGGATCGTACGAATGAACTAGAATGGATACATTTGTGCGAATGAATTAGAATGGATCATACGAATGAATTAGAATGGATCATACGAATGAATTCGTACGATCCATTCTAATTCATTAGCATGATCCATTCTAATTCATTCGTACGATCCATTCTAATTCATTCGTACGATCCATTCTAATTCATTCGCACGATCCATTCTAATTCATACATAGGATCCATTCTAATTCATTCATACGATCTATTCTAATTCTTTCGCACGAATGTATCCATTCTAATTCATTCGCACAAATGTATCCATTCTAATTCATTCGTACGAATCCATTCTAATTCATTCGTACAATCTATTCTATTTCATTCGTACGATCCATTCTAGTTCATTCGTACGATCCATTCTAATTCATTCGTACGTATTTCATTCGTACGATCCATTCTTACTCATTCGTATGATCCATTATGGATACATTCGTGTGAATGAATTAGAATGGATCATACGAATGAGTAAGAATGGATCGTACGAATGAAACAGAATAGATTGTGCGAATGAATTAGAATGGATCATAGAATTATTTCAAACGTACGAATGAATTAGAATGGATCGTATGAATGAATTAGAATGGATATATTCTAATTCATATGAATGAGTAAGAATGGATCGTACGAATAAAATATTAATATTCTAATTAGAATGAATTCGAATGGATCATACGAATGAGTAAGAATGGGTCGTATGAATGAATTAGAATAGATTGTACGAATGAATTAGAATGGATCTTACGAATGAATTAGAATGGATCGTGTGAAAGAATTAGAGTAAGAATGGATCGGACGAATGAATTAGAATGTATGAATGTATCCATTCTTATTTATGAATGGATCCTATTCTAATGGGTAAATAGAATGGATCGTACGATTAATTCTAATTCATATGATACAATCTAATCCATTCGTACTCTAATATGGATCGTACGAATGAAATAGAATGGATTAGAATGGATCGTACGAAGGAATTAGAATGGATCGTACGAATGAATTAGAATGGATCGTGCTAATGAATTAGAATTGATCGAACGAATGAATTAGCATGGATTGTATGAATGAATTAGAATGGATCGTACGAATGAATTAGAATGGATCGTACGAATTAGTAAGAATGGATCGTACGAATGAAATAGAATAGATCGTACGAATGAATTAGAATGGATCGTACGAAGGAATTAGAATGGATCGTACGAATGAATTAGAATGGATATATTCGTGCAAATGAATTAGAATGGATCCTATGAATGTATTAGAATGGATCGTATGAGTGAATTAGAATGGATCGTACGAATGAATTAGAATGGATTCGTGCGAATGAATTAGAATGGATACATTCGTGTGAATGAATTAGAATGGATCGTATGAATGAATTAGAATAGATTTTGTGAATGAATTAGAACTGATCGTACGAATGAATTAGAATGGATACATTCGTGCGAATGAATTAGAATGGACTGTATGAATGAATTATAATGGATCCTATGAATGAATTAGAATGGATCGTACGAATGAATTAGAATGGATACATTCGTGCGAATGAATTAGAATTGATCGTACGAATGAATTAGAATGGATCGTGCGAATGAATTAGAATAGATCGTACGAATGAATTAGAATGGATACATTCGTGCGAATGAATTAGAATGGATACATTCGTGCGAAAGAATTAGAATAGATCGTATGAATGAATTAGAATGGATCCTATGAATGAATTAGAATGGATCGTGCGAATGAATTAGAATGGATCATACGAATGAATTAGAATGGATCGTGCTAATGAATTAGAATTGATCGAATGAATGAATTAGCATGGATCGTGCTAATGAATTAGAATGGAACGTACGAATGAATTAGAATGGATCGTGTGAAAGAATTAGAATGCATTGTATGAATGAATTAGAATGGATCGTATGAATGAATTAGAATGGATCGTGCGAATGAATTCGAATGGATCGCATGATCCATTCGAATAGAATGGATCGTATGAATGAATTAGAATGGATCGGGTGAATGAATTAGAATGTATTCTATTCGAATGGATCATGCGATCCATTCGAATTCATTCGCACGATCCATTCTAATTCATTCATACGATCCATTCTAATTCATTCATACAATCCATTCTAATTCTTTCACACGATCCACTCTAATTCCTTCGTAGGATCCATTCTAATTCATTCGTACAATCTATTCTATTTCATTCGTACGATCCATTCTTACTCATTCGTATGATCCATTCTAATTCATTCGGACGAAGGTATCCATTCTAATTTATTTATACGATCCATTCTAATTCATTCGTACGATCCATTCTAATTCATTCGTACGATCCATTCTAATTCATTCGTACGATCCATTCTAATTCCTTCGTACGATCCATTCTAATTCATTCGTACGATCCATTCTAATTCATTCGTACAATCTATTCTAATTCATTCGTACGATCCATTCTAATTAGAATGTATTGTATGAATTAATTCATACGAATGAATTAGAATGGATCATACGAATGATGCATTCTAATTCATTTGATCCATTCTAATTTATTCGCACGATCCATTCTAATTCATATGATACATTCGTAGGATCCATTCTAATTCTAATTAGAATGGATCATACAATTCTAATTCCTTCGTACGAATGTATTGTAGAATGGATCGTAGAATGGATCCATTCTAATTTATTCTAATGTATCCATTCTAATTAGAATGAATTAGAATGGATCGTACGAATGAATTAGAATGGATTAGAATGGATCATACAAATGAATTAGAATGGATCGTATGAGTGAAATAGAATAATTCACTCATACGAATGAATTAGAATGGATCAAATGAATGAATTAGAATGAGTTAGAATGGATCAAATGAATTAGAATGGATACATTAGAATGATTTTGTGAATTAATCGTACGATCCATTCTAATTCTAATTAATTCGTACAATCTATTTATATATATTGATTCGTACGAATGAATTAGAATAGCTCGTACGATCCATTCTAATTCATTCATAGGATCCATTCTAATTCATTCGTACTAATTCATTTGTACGAATGAATGGATCGTACGAATGAATTAGTGCGAATTAGAATGGATCGTGTGATCCATTCTAATTCGCACGAATGAATTCGCACGATCCATTCTAATTCATGCGATCATGAATGAACTAGAATTCTAATTCATTCGTATTCTAAATCATTCGTACGAATGAATTAGAATGGATACATTCATTCGTACAATGAATTAGAATGGACCGTACGAATGAATTAGAATGGATCATACGAATGAGTAAGAATGGATCGTACGAATGAATTAGAATGGATCATACGAATGAATTAGAATGGATCGTGTGAAAGAATTAGAATGCATTGTATGATCCATTCTCATTCCTTCATACGATCCATTCTAATTCATTCGTACGATCTATTCTAATTCATTCGTACGATCTATTCTAATTTATTCGTACGATCCATTCTAATTCCTTCGTACGATCCATTCTAATTCATTCGTACGATCCATTCTAATTCATTCATACAATCCATTCTAATTCTTTCACACGATCCATTCTAATTCATTCGTACGATCCATTCTTACTCATTCGTATGATCCATTCTAATTCATTCATACGATCCATTCTAATTCATTCGTATGATCCGTTCTAATTCATTCGCACGATCCATTCTTACCCATTCGTAAGATCCATTCTAATTCATTCGTACGACCCATTCTAATTCATTCGTACGATCCATTCTAATTCATTCATACAATCCATTCTAATTCTTTCACACGATCCATTCTAATTCATTCGTACGATCCATTCTAATCCATTCGTAAGATCCATTCTAATTCATTCGTACGATCCATTCTAATTCATTCGTATGATCCATTCTAATTCATTAATATGAACCATTCTAATTCATTCGTACGATCCATTCTAATGAATTAGAATTGATCGTACGAATGAAATAGAATGGATTGCACGAATGATTTGGAATGGATCGTACGAATGAATTAGAATGGATCGTGTGAAAGAATTAGAATGGATTGTATGATTGAATTAGAATGGATCGTACGAATGAATTAGAATGGATCGTACGAAGGAATTAGAATGGATCGTACGAATAAATTAGAATGGATCGTACGAATGAATTAGAATAGATCGTACGAATGAATTAGAATGGATCGTACGAAGGAATTTGAATGGATCGTATGAATGAATTAGAATGGATATATTCGTGACCATTCTAATTCATTCATACGATCCATTCTAATTCATTCATACAATCCATTCTAATTTCATTCGTACGATCCATTCTAATTCATTCGGACGAATGTATCCATTCTAATTTATTCGTACGATCCATTCTAATTCATTCATTTGATCCATTCTAATTCATTCGTACGATCCTTTCTAATTCATTCGTCCGATCCATTCTAATTCATTCGCACGAATGTATCCATTCTAATTCATTCGTACGATCCATTCTAATTCATTCGTAAGATCCATTCTAATTCATTCGTACGATCCATTCTAATTCATTCGTACGATCCATTCTAATTCATTCGCACGAATGTATCCATTCTAATTCATTCATACGATCCATTATAATTCATTCGTACGATCCATTCTAATTCATTCGCACGATCCATTCTAATTCATTCGTACGATCCATTCTAATTCATTCATACGATCCATTCTAATTTCATTCGTCCGATCCACTCTAATTCATTCACACAATCCATTCTAATTTCATTTGTACGATCCATTCTAATTCATTCATACAATCCATTCTAATTTCATTCGTACGATCCATTCTAATTCATTCGGACGAATGTATCCATTCGAATTTATTCGTACGATCCATTCTAATTCATTTATTTGCTCCATTCTAATTCATTTGTACGATCCATTATAATTCATTCGTTCGATCCATTCTAATTCAGTCGCACGAATGTATCCATTCTAATTCATTCGTACGATCCATTCGAATTCATTCGTAAGATCCATTCTAATTCATTCGTACGATCCATTCTAATTCATTAGTATGATCCATTCTAATTCATTCGCATGAATGTATCCATTCTAATTCATTCATACGATCCATTCTAATTCATTCGTACGATCCATTCTAATTCTTTCGCACGATCCATTCTAATTCATTCGTACGATCCATTCTAATTCATTCATACGATCCATTCTAATTCATTCGCACGAATGTATCCATTCTAATTCATTCATACGATCCATTCTAATTCATTAGCACGATCCATGCTAATTCATTCGTTCGATCAATTCTAATTCATTAGCACGATCCATTCTAATTCATTCGTACGATCCATTCTAATTCATTCATACGATCCATTCTAATTCATTCGCACGATCCATTCTAATTCATACATAGGATCCATTCTAATTCATTCATACGATCTATTCTAATTCTTTCGCACGAATGTATCCATTCTAATTCATTCGCACGAATGTATCCATTCTAATTCATTCGTACGAATCCATTCTAATTCATTCGTACAATCTATTCTATTTCATTCGTACGATCCATTCTAGTTCATTCGTACGATCCATTCTAATTCATTCGTACGTATTTCATTCGTACGATCCATTCTTACTCATTCGTATGATCCATTATGGATACATTCGTGCGAATGAATTAGAATGGATCATACGAATGAGTAAGAATGGATCGTACGAATGAAATAGAATAGATTGTGCGAATGAATTAGAATGGATCGTAGAATTATTTCAAACGTACGAATGAATTAGAATGGATCGTATGAATGAATTAGAATGGATATATTCTAATTCATATGAATGACTAATTCATTCATACGATCTATTCTAATTCGAATTCATTCTAATTCATTCACACGATCCATTCTAATTCATTCGTACGATCCATTCTAATTCATTCGCACGATTCATTCTAATTCATTCGTACGATCCATTCTAATTCATTCGGATGAATGAATTAGACTGGATCGTACGAATGAAATAGAATGTATGAATGGATACATTCTAATTAGAATGTATCCATTCGTACGAATGGATTAGAATGGATCGTACGAAGGAATTAGAATGGATCATACGAATGAATTAGAATGGATCGTACGAATGAATTAGAATAGATCGTACGAATGAATTAGAATGGATCGTACGAAGGAATTAGAATGGATCGTACGAATGAATTAGAATGGATATATTCGTGCAAATGAATTAGAATGGATCGTAAGAATGTATTAGAATGAATCGTATGAGTGAATTAGAATGGATCGTACGAATGAATTAGAATGAATCGTATGAATGAATTAGAATGGATACATTCGTGCGAATGAATTAGAATTGATCGTATGAATGAATTAGAATGGATCGTGCGAATGAATTAGAATGGATTGTACGAATGAATTAGAATGGATCGTACGAATGAATTAGAATGGATACATTCATGCGAATGAATTAGAATGAATCGTACGAATGAATTAGAATGGATCGTACGAATGAATTAGAATGGATCTTAAGAATGAATTATAATGGATCGTACGAATGAATTAGAATGGATCGTACGAATGAATTAGAATGGATACATTCGTGCGAATGAATTAGAATGGATCGGACGAATGAATTAGAATGGATCGTACGAATGAATTAGAATGGATCAAATGAATGAATTAGAATGGTTACATTCATGCGAATGAATTAGAATGGATCGTACGAATGGATTAGAATGGATCGTACCAATGGATTAGAATGGATACATTCGAGCGAATGAATTAGAATGGATCGTACGAATGAATTAGAATGGATCGTACGAATTGATTAGAATGGATCCAACGAATAGATTAGAATGGATACCTTTGTGCATATGAATTAGAATGGATCGTACGAATAAATTAGAATAGATCATATTAATGAATTAGAATGGATCGTACGAATGAATTAGAATGGATACATTCGTGCACGATCCATTCTAATTCATTCGTACGAATGTATCCATTCTAATTCATTCGTACGATCCATTCTAATTCATTAATATGATCCATTCTAATTCATTCGTACGATCCATTCTAATTCATATGCACAAAGGTATCCATTCTAATTCATTCATACGATCCATTCTAATTCAGGATCGTACGAATGGATTAGAATGGATACATTCGTGCGAATGAATTAGAATTGATCGTACAAATGAATTAGAATGGATCGTGCGAATGAATTAGAATGGATCGTACGAATGAATTAGAATGGATCGTACGAATGAACTAGAATGGATACATTCGTGCGAATGAATTAGAATGGATTTTACGAATGAATTAGAATGAATCGTACGAATGAATTGTGCGAATGAATTAGAATGGACCGTACGAATAAAATAGAATGGATTGTGCGAATAAATTAGAATGGATCGTACGAATGAATTAGAATGGATCGTGCGAAAGAATTAGAATGGATCGTATGAATGAATTAGAATGGATACATTCGTGCGAAAGAATTAGAATAGATCGTATGAATGAATTAGAATGGATCCTATGAATGAATTAGAATGGATCGTGCGAATGAATTAGAATGGATCGTACGAATGAATTAGAATGGATCGTGCTAATGAATTAGAATTGATCGAATGAATGAATTAGCATGGATCGTGCTAATGAATTAGAATGGATCATACAAATGAGTAGGAATGGATCGTACGAATAAAATAGAATGGATTGTACGAATGAATTAGAATGGATACATTCATGCAAATGAATTAGAATGGATTGGACGATTGAATTAGAATGGATCGTACGATTCATTCTAATTTATTCATACGATCCATTCTAATACATTCGTGCGATTCATGCTAATTCATTCGCACGATCCATTCAAATTCATTCGTACGATCCATTCTTATTCATTCATACGATCCATTCTAATTCATTCGCACAATCCATTCTAATTCATTCGTACAATCCATTCTAATTCATTTGTATGATCCATTCTAACTCATTCGGTGGATCCATTCTAATTCATTCGTACGATCCATTCTAATTCATTCCCACGATCCATTCTAATTTATTCGTACGATCCATTCTAATTCATTCGTACGATCTATTCTAATTCATTCGCACGAATGTAACCATTCTAATTCATTCATACGATTCATTCTAATTCATTCGTATGAGCTTTTCTAATTCATTCGTACGATCCATTCTAATTCATTCGTACGATCCATTGTAATTCATTCATATAATCCATTTAGATTCATTCGCACGAATGTATCCATTCAAATTCATTCGTATGATCCAGTCTAATTAATTCGTACGATCCATTCTAATTCCTTCGTACGATCCATTCTAATTCATTCGTACAATCTATTCTAATTCATTCGTACGATCCATTCTAATTCATTCGTACGATCCATTATAATTCCTTCGTACTATCCATTCTAATTCATTCGTACGATCCATTCTAATTCATTCGTACAATCTATTCTAATTCATTCGTAGGAATCGATACATTCGTGTGAATGAATTAGAATGGATCGTACGAATGAGTAAGAATGGATCGTACGAATGAAATAGAATGGATTGCATGAATGAATTAGAATGGATCGTACGAATGAATTAGAATGGATCGTGTGGAAGAATTAGAATGGATTGTATGAATGAATTAGAATTAATCGGACGAATGAATTAGAATGGATCGTACGAAGGAATTAGAATGGATCGTACGAATGAATTAGAATGGATCGTACGAATGAATTAGAATAGATCGTACGAATGAAATAGAATGGATCATACGAATGAGTAAGAATGGATCGTATGAATGAATTAGATTGGATACATTTGTGCGAATGAATTAGAATGGATCGTACGAATGAATTAGGATGGATCGTATGAATGAATTAGAATGGATCGTACGAATGAATTAGAATGGATCGTTGGAATGAATTAGAATGGATCGTACGAATGAATTAGAATGGATCGTGTCAAAGAATTAGAATAGATCGTACGAATGAATTAGAATGGATCGTGCGAATGAATTAGAATGGATCGTATGAATGAATTAGAATAGATTTTGTGAATGAATTAGAACTGATCGTACGAATGAATTAGAATGGATCATACGAATGAATTAGAATGGATACATTTGTGCGAATGAATTAGAATGGATCGTACGAATGAATTAGAATGGATCGTATGAATGAATTAGAATGGATACATTCGTGCGAATGAATTAGAATGGATCGTGCGAATCCATTAGACTGGATCGTGCGAATGAATAAGAATGGATCATACGAATGAATTAGAATGGATCGTACGAATTAATTAGAATGGATACATTCGTGCGAATGAATTAGAATGGATTGTATGAATGAATTAGAATTGATCGTACGAATGAATTAGAATGGATCATACGAATTAATTAGAATAGATCATACGAATGAATTAGAATGGATCGTACGAATGAATTAGAATGGATCGTACGAATGAACTAGAATGGATCATACGAATGAAATAGAATAGATTGTACGAATGAATTAGAATGGATTCGTACGAATGAATTAGAATGGATACATTCGTGCGAATGGATACATTCGTGCGAAAGAATTAGAATAGATCGTATGAATGAATTAGAATGGATCCTATGAATGAATTAGAATGGATCGTGCGAATGAATTAGAATGAATCGTACGAATGAATTAGAATGGATACATTCGTGCGAAAGAATTAGAATAGATCGTATGAATGAATTAGAATGGATCCTATGAATGAATTAGAATGGATCGTGCGAATGAATTAGAATGGATCGTACGAATGAATTAGAATGGATCGTGCTAATGAATTAGAATTGATCGAACGAATGAATTAGCATGGATTGTACGAAGGAATTAGAATGGATCATACGAATGAATTAGAATGGATATATTCATGCAAATGAATTAGAATGGATCGTATGAATGTATTAGAATGGATCGTATGAGTGAATTAGAATGGATCGTACGAATGAATTAGAATGGATCGTATGAATGAATTAGAATGGATACATTCGTGTGAATGAATTAGAATGGATCGTATGAATGAATTAGAATAGATTTTGTGAATGAATTAGAACTGATCGTACGAATGAATTAGAATGGATACATTCGTGCGAATGAATTAGAATGGATTGTATGAATGAATTAGAATGGATCCTATGAATGAATTAGAATGGATCGTACGAATGAATTAGAATGGATACATTTGTGCGAATGAATTAGAATTGATCATACTAATGAATTAGAATGGATCGTGCGAATGAATTAGAATGGATCGTACGAATGAATTAGAATGGATACATTCGTGCTAATGAATTAGAATGGATACATTCGTGCGAAAGAATTAGAATAGATCGTATGAATGAATTAGAATGGATCCTATGAATGAATTAGAATGGATCGTGCGAATGAATTAGAATGGATCGTACGAATGAATTAGAATGGATCGTGCTATTGAATTAGAATTGATCGAACGAATGAATTAGCATGGATCGTGCTAATGAATTAGAATGGAACGTACAAATGAATTAGAATGTATCGTGTGAAAGAATTAGAATGGATTGTATGAATGAATTAGAATGAATTCGTACGATCCATTCGAATTCATTCGCACGATCCATTCTAATTCATTCATACGATCCATTCTAATTCATTCATACAATCCATTCTAATTCTTTCACACGATCCATTCTAATTCATTCGTAGGATCCCTTCTAATTCATTCGTACAATCTATTCTATTTCATTCGTACGATCCATTCTTACTCATTCGTATAATCCATTCTAATTCTTTCGGATGAATGTATCCATTCTAATTTATTCGTACGATCCATTCTAATTCATTCGTACGATACATTCTAATTCATTCGTACGATCCATTCTTACTCATTCGTATGATCCATTCTAATTCATTCGTACGATCCATTCTAATTCATTCGTACGATCCATTCTAATTCATTCGCACAATCTATTCTAATTCAGTCGTACGATCCATTCTAATTCATTCGTACGATCGTACGAATGAATTAGAATGGATCGTACGGAATGAATTAGAATGGATTGTATGAATGAATTAGAATGGATACATTCGTGTGAATGAATTAGAATTGATCATACGAATGAGTAAGAATGGATCGTACAAATGAAATAGAATGGATTGTACGAATGAATTAGAATGTATCGTACAAATGAATTAGAATGGATCGTACGAATGAATTAGAATGTATCATACGAATGAGTAAGAATGGGTCGTACAAATGAAATAGAATTGATTGTACGAATGAATTAGAATGGATAGTACGAATGAATTAGAATGGATCGTGTGAAAGAATTGGAATGCATTGTATGAATGAATTAGAATGGATCGTATGAATGAATTAGAATGGATCGTGCGAATGAATTCGAATGGATCGCATGATCCATTCGAATAGAATGGATCGTATGAATGAATTAGAATGGATCGGGCGAATGAATTAGAATGGATTGTAGGAATGAATTAGAATGGATCGTATGAATGAATTAGAATGGATCGTATGAATGAATTAGAATGGATCGTGCGAATGAATTAGAATGGATCGTACGAATGAATTAGAATGGATCGTACGAATGAATTAGAATCGATCATACGAATGAGTAAAAATGGATCGTACGAATGAAATAGAATGGATTGTACGAATGAATTAGAATGGATACATTCATGCGAATGAATTAGAATGGATCAGACGATTGAATTAGAATGGATCGTACGATTCATTCTAATTCATTCGTACGATCCATTCTAATACATTCGTACGATTCATGCTAATTCATTCGCACGATCCATTCAAATTCATTCGTACGATCCATTCTTATTCATTCATACGATCCATTCTAATTCATTCGCACAATCCATTCTAATTCATTCGTACAATCCATTCTAATTCATTCGTATGATCCATTCTAACTCATTCGGTGGATCCATTCTAATTCATTCGTACGATCCATTCTAATTCATTCCCACGATCCATTCTAATTTATTCGTACGATCCATTCTAATTCATTCGTACGATCTATTCTAATTCATTCGCACGAATGTAACCATTCTAATTCATTCATACGATTCATTCTAATTCATTCGTATGAGCTATTCTAATTCATTCGTACGATCCATTCTAATTCATTCGTATGATCCATTGTAATTCATTCATACAATCCATTTAGATTCATTCGCACAAATGTATCCATTCTAATTTATTCGTACGATCCATTCTAATTAATTCATACGATCCATTCTAATTCCTTCGTACGATCCATTCTAATTCATTCGTACGTTCTATTCTAATTTATTCGTACGATCCATTCTAATTCATTCGTACGATCCATTCTAATTCCTTCGTACGATCCATTCTAATTCATTCCTACGATCCATTCTAATTCATTCGTACAATCTATTCTAATTCATTCGTAGGAATGGATACATTCGTGTGAATGAATTAGAATGGATCGTACGAATGAGTAAGAATGGATCGTATGAATGAAATAGAATGGATTGCACGAATGAATTAGAATGGATCGTACGAATAAATTAGAATGGATCGTGTGAAAGAATTAGAATGGATTGTATGAAAGAATTAGAATGGATCGTACGAATGAATTAGATTGGATCGTACGAAGGAATTAGAATGGATCGTACGAATGAATTAGAATGGATCGTACGAATGAATTAGAATAGATCGTACGAATGAAATAGAATGGATCATACGAATGAGTAAGAATGGATCGTACGAATGAATTAGATTGGATACATTTGTGCGAATAAATTAGAATGGATCGTATGAATGAATTAGGATGGATCGTATGAATGAATTAGAATGGATCGTACGAATGAATTAGAATGGATCGTGCGAATGAATTAGAATGGATCGTACGAATGAATTAGAATGGATCGTGTGAAAGAATTAGAATGGATCGTACGAATGAATTAGAATGGATAGTGCGAATGAATTAGAATGGATAGTATGAATGAATTAGAATAGATTTTGTGAATGAATTAGAACTGATCGTACGAATGAATTAGAATGGATCATACGAATGAATTAGAATGGATACATTTGTGCGAATGAATTAGAATGGATCGTACGAATGAATTAGAATGGATCGTATGAATGAATTAGAATGGATACATTCGTGCGAATGAATTAGAATGGATCGTGCGAATCCATTAGACTGGATCGTGCGAATGAATAAGAATGGATCATACGAATGAATTAGAATGGATCGTACGAATTAATTAGAATGGATACATTCGTGCGAATGAATTAGAATGGATTGTATGAATGAATTAGAATGGATCGTACGAATGAATTAGAATGGATCATACGAATTAATTAGAATGGATCATACGAATGAATTAGAATGGATCGTACGAATGAATTAGAATGGATCGTACGAATGAACTAGAATGGATTGTATGAATGAAATAGAATAGATTGTACGGATTTATTAGAATGGATTCGTACGAATGAATTAGAATGGATACATTCGTGCGAATGAATTAGAATGGATATATTCGTGCGAAAGAATTAGAATAGATCGTATGAATGAATTAGAATGGATCATATGAATGAATCAGAATGGATCGTGCGAATGAATTAGAATGGATCGTACGAATGAATTAGAATTGATCGAACGAATGAATTAGCATGGATTGTGCTAATGAATTAGAATGGATCGTACGAATGAATTAGAATGGATCAAATGAATGAATTAGAATGGTTACATTCATTCGAATGAATTAGAATGGATCGTACGAATGGATTAGAATGGATCGTACGAATGGATTAGAATGGATACATTCGAGCGAATGAATTAGAATGGATCGTACGGAATGAATTAGAATGGATTGTATGAATGAATTAGAATGGATCGTGCGAATGAATTAGAATGGATCGTACGAATGAATTAGAATGGATCTTACGAATGAATTAGAATGGATCGTACGAATGAGTAAGAATAGATCGTACGAATGAAATAAAATGGATTGTACGAATGAATTAGAATGGATTCGTACGAATGAATTAGAATGGATACATTCGTGCAAATGAATTAGAATGGATCATACGAATGAGTAAGAATGGATCGTACGAATGAAATAGAATAGATTGTACGAATGAGTTAGAATGGATCCTACGAATGAATTAGAATGGATCGTGTGAAAGAATTAGAATGGATTGTATGAATGAATTAGAATGGATCGTACGAATGAATTAGAATGGATCGTACGAATGAATTAGAATGGATACATTCGTGCGAATGAATTAGAATTGATCGTACGAATGAATTAGAATGGATCGTGCGAATGAATTAGAATAGATCGTACGAATGAATTAGAATGGATCGTACGAATAAATTAGAATGGATACATTCGTCCGAATGAATTAGAATGGATCATACGAATGAGTAAGAATGGATCGTACCAATGAAATAGAATGGATCGTACGAATGAACTAGAATGGATACATTCGTGCGAATGAAATAGAATGGATCGGACGAATGAATTAGAATGGATCGTACGAATGAATTTGAATGGATCGTACGAATGAATTAGAATGGATTGTATGAATGAATTAGAATGGATACTTTCGTGCGAATGAATTAGAATTGAACGTACGAATGAATTAGAATGGATCGTGCGAATGAATTAGAATGGATCGTACGAATGAATTAGAATGGATCGTACGAATGAACTAGAATGGATACATTCGTGCGAATGAATTAGAATGGATCGTACGAATGAATTAGAATGGATCGTACGAATCAATTAGAATGGATCTTACGAATGAATTAGAATGGATCGTATGAATGAATTAGAATGGATCGTACGAATGAATTAGAATGGATACATTCGTGCGAATAAATTAGAATGGATCGGACGAATAAATTAGAATGGATCGTATGAATGAATTAGAATGGATCAAATGAATGAATTAGAATGGTTACATTTATGCGAATGAATTAGAATGGATCGTACGAATGCATTAGAATGGATCATACGAATGGCTTAGAATGGATACATTCGAGCGAATGAATTAGAATGGATCGTACGAATGAATTAGAATGGATCGTACGAATGGATTAGAATGGATCCTACGAATGGATTAGAATGGATACCTTTGTGCATATGAATTAGAATGGATCATACGAATGAATTAGAATGGATCATATTAATGAATTAAAATGGATCGTACGAATGAATTAGAATGGATACATTTGTGCACGATCCATTCTAATTTATTCGCACGAATGTATCCATTCTAATTCATTCATACGATCCATTCTAATTCAATAATATGATCCATTCTAATTCATTCGTACGATCCATTCTAATTCATTCGCACAATCCATTCTAATTCATTCGCACAAATTATCCATTCTAATTCATTCGTACGATCCATTCTAATTCATTCGTACGATCCATTCTAATTCATTCGTTCGATCCATTCTAATTCATTCGTATGATCCATTCTAATTAATTCGTATGATCTATTCTAATTCATTCGTACGATCCATTCTAATTTATTCATACAATCTATTCTAATTATACGTACGATCCATTCTAATTCATTCGTACGCACGAATGTATCCATTCTAATTCATTCGTACGAATCCATTCTAATTCATTCGTACGATCCATTCTAATTCATTCGCACGATCCATTCTAATTCATTCGTATGATCCATTCTAATTCATTCGCACGAATGTATCCATTCTAATTCATTCGTACGATCCATTCTAATTCATTCGTACGATCCATTCTAATTCATTCGCACGAATGTATCCATTCTAGTTCATTCGTACGATCCATTCTAATTCATTCGTACGATCCATTCTAATTCATTCGCACGATCCATTCTAATTCATTAGCACGATCCATGCTAATTCATTCGTTCGATCAATTCTAATTCATTAGCACGATCCATTCTAATTCATTCGTACGATCCATTTTTATTCATTCGCACGATCTATTATAATTCATTCATAGGATCCATTCTAATACATTCGTACGATCCATTCTAATTCCATCGTACGATCCATTCGAATTCATTCGTACGATCCATTCTAATTCATTCATACAATCCATTCTAATTCTTTCACACGATCCATTCTAATTCATTCGTATGATCCATTCTAAATCATTCGTGCAATCCATTCTATTTCATTCGTACGATCAATTCTAATTCATTCATAGGATCCATTCTAATTTATTCATACGATCTATTCTAATTCTTTTGCACGAATGTATCCATTCTAATTCATTCGTACGATCCATTCTAATTCTTTCACACGATCCATTCTAATTAATTCGTAGGATCCATTCTAATTCATTCATACAATGAATAAGAATGAATCGTACGAATGAAATAGAATGGATTGTACGAATGATGTAGAATGGATACATTCGTGCGAATGAATTAGAATGGATTGTGCGAATGAATTAGAATGGATCGTACGAATGAATTAGAATGGATCGTGTGAAAGAATTAGAATGGATTGTATGAATAAATTAGAATAGATTGTATGAATGAATTAGAATGGATCGTATGAGTAAATTAGAATGGATACGAAGGAATTAGAATGGATCGTACTAAGGAATTAGAATGGATCATATGAATGAATTAGAATGGATCGTACGAATGAATTAGAATGGATACATTCGTGCGAATGAATTAGAATGGATCGTATGAATGAATTAGAATGGATCGTACGAATGAATTAGAATGGATCGTGCGAATGAATTAGAATGAATTAGAATGGATCGTACGAAGGAATTAGAATGGATCATACGAATGAATTAGAATGGATCGTACGAATGAATTAGAATGGATCGTACGAAGGAATTAGAATGGATCGTACAATTGAATTAGAATGGATCATACGAATGAGTAAGAATGGATCGTATGAATGAATTAGATTGGATCGTATGATCCATTCTAATTCATTAGCATGGATCGTGCTAATGAATTACAATAGAATATACGAATGAATTAGAATGGATCGTAGAATGGATCGTACGAATGAATTAGAATGAATTAGAACGGATCGTACGAATGAATTAGAATAGATCATAGGAATGAATTAGAATGGATCGTGCAAATGAATTAGAATGGATACATTCGTGCGAATAAATTAGAATGGATTGTATGAATGAATTAGAATGGATCGTACGAATGAATTAGAATGGATCGTACGAATGAATTAGAATAGATTGCGCGAATGAATTAGAATGGATCGTGCGAATGAAATAGAATGGATACAAATGAATTAGAATGGATCGTAGAATGGATCGTACGAATGAATTAGAATGAATTATAATGGATCGTACGAATGAATTAGAATGGATCGTACGAATGAAATAGAATGGATCATGTGAAAGAATTAGAATGGATTGTATGAATGAATTAGAATGGATCGTATGAATGGATCGTACGAATGGAATGGATACATTCGTGCGAATGAATTAGAATGGATCGTACAAATGAATTAGAATGGATCTTACGAATGATTAAGAATGGATCGTACGAATGAATTAGAATGGATCGTACGAATGAATTAGAATGGATCGTACGAATAAATTAGAATGGATACATTCGTCCTAATGAATTAGAATGGATCATACGAATGCATTCTAATTCCTTCGTACGATCCATTCTATTTCATTCGTATGATCCATTCTAATTCCTTCGTACGATCCATTCTAATTCCTTCGTATCCATTCTAATTCACTCATACGATCCATTCTAATCCATTCGTACGATCCATTCTAATTCATTCGCATGAATGTAACCATTCTAATTCATTCATTTGATCCATTCTAATTCATTCGTACGATCCTTTCTAATTCATTCGTACGATCCATTGTAATTCATTCATACAATCCGTTTAGATTCATTCGCACAAATGTATCCATTCAAATTCATTCGTACGATCCAGTCTAATTCATTCGTACGATCCATTCTAATTCATTCGCACGAATAAATCCATTCTAATTCTTTCATACGATGCATTCTAATTCATTCGTACGATTCATTCTAATTCATTCGTACGATCTATTGTAATTCATTCGTACGATCCATTCTAATTCATTCGCATGAATGTATCCATTCTAATTCATTCGTACAATCCATTCTATTTCATTCGTACGATCCATTCTTACTCATTCGTATGATCCATTCTAATTCATTCGTACGATCTATTCTAATTCATTCGTACGATCCATTCTAATTCATTCGTACGATCCATTCTAATTCATTCGTACGATCCATTCTAATTCATTCATACAATCCATTCTAATTCTTTCACACGATCCATTCTAATTCATTCGTACGATCCATTCTAAATCATTCGTGCAATCCATTCTAATTCATTCGTATGATCAATTCTAATTCATTAGAATGGATCGTACGAATGAATTAGAATGGATCATATTAATGAATTAGAATGGATCATACGAATGAATTAGAATGGATCGTACGAATGAATTAGAATGGATCTTACAAATGAATTAGAACAATTCGTGCGAATGAATTAGAATGGATCGTATGAATGCATTAGAATAGATTGTGCGAATGAATTAGAATGGATCGTACAAATGAATTAGAATGGATACATTCGTGCGAATGAATTAGAATGGATCGTACGAATGAATTAGAATGGATCGTACGAATAAATTAGAATAGATTGCGCGAATGAATTAGAATGGATCATACGAATGAAATAGAATGACGATCCATTCTTACTCATTCGTATGATCCATTCTAATTTATTCGCACGAATGTATCCATTCTAATTCATTCGTACGTCTAATTCATTCGTACGGTCCATTCTAATTCATTCGCACAATCCATTCTATTTCATTCGTACGATCCATTCTTACTCATTCGTATGATCCATTATGGATACATTCGTGCGAATGAATTAGAATGGATCATACGAATGAGTAAGAATGGATGGTACGAATGAAATAGAATGGATTGTGCGAATGAATTATAATGGATCGTACGAATGAATTAGAATGGATCGTGTGAAAGAATTAGAATGGATTGTATGAATGAATTAGAATAGATCGTATGAATGAATTAGAATGGATCGTACGAATGAATTAGAATAGATCTTACGAATGAATTAGAATGCATACATTCGTGCGAATGAATTAGAATGGATACATTCGTGCGAAAGAATTAGAATAGATCGTATGAATGAATTAGAATGGATCCTATGAATGAATTAGAATGGATCGTGCGAATGAATTAGAATGGATCGTACGAATGAATTAGAATGGATCGTGCTAATGAATTAGAATTGATCGAACGAATGAATTAGCATGGATCGTGCTAATGAATTAAAATGGAACGTACGAATGAATTAGAATGGATCGTGTGAAAGAAATAGAATGGATTGTATGAATGAATTAGAATGAATTACGAATGAATTAGAATGGATCGTACGAAGGAATTAGAATGGATCGTACGAATGAATTAGAATGGATCGTACGAATGAACTAGAATGGATACATTAGTGCGAATGACTTAGAATGGATTGTACGAATGAATTAGAATGGATCGTACGAATGAATTAGAATGGATCCTACGAATGAATTAGAATGGATCGTATGAATGAATTAGAATGGATACATTTGTGCGAATGAATTAGAATGGATCGTACGAATGGATTAGAATGGATCGTACGAATGGATTAGAATGGATACATTTGTGCGAATGAATTAGAATGGATTGTATGAATGAATTAGAATGGATCGTACGATCCATTCTAATTCATTCGCACGATCCATTCTAATTCATTCGTACAATCCATTCTAATTCATTCGTACGATCCATTCTAATTCATTCGTATGATCCATTCTAATTTATTCGTATATTCCATTCTAAGATCCTACGAATGAATTAGAATGGATCGTACGAATGAATTAGAATGGATCGTACGAAAGAATTAGAATGGATCGTGCGAATGAATTAGAATGGATACATTCGTGCGAATGAATTAGAATGGATTGGACGAATGAATTAGAATGGATCGTACGAATGAATTAGAATGGATCAAATGAATGAATTAGAATGGTTACATTCATGCGAATGAATTAGAATGGATCGTACGAATGGATTAGATTGGATCGTACGAATGAACTAGAATGGATACATTCGTGCGAATGAATTAGAATGGATCGTACGAATGAATTAGAATGGATATTACAAATGAATTAGAATGGATCGTACAAATGAATTAGAATGGATCGTACGAATGAATTAGAATGGATACATTCGCGCGAATGAATTAGAATGGATCGGACGAATGAATTAGAATGGATCGTACGAATGAATTAGAATGGATCAAATTAATGAATTAGAATGGTTACATTCATGCGAATAAATTAGAATGGATCGTACGAATGGATTAGAATGGATCCTACGAATGGATTAGAATGGATACCTTTGTGCAGAATGGATCGTACGAATGAATTAGAATGAATACATTCGTGCACGATCCATTCTAATTCATTCGCACGAATGTATCCATTCTAATTCATTCGTACGATCCATTCTAATTCATTAATATGATCTATTCTAATTCATTCGTATGATCCATTCTAATTCATTCATATGATCCATTCTAATTCATTCGGATGAATGTATCCATTCTAATTTATTCGTACGATCCATTCTAATTCATTCGTACGATCCATTCTAATTCATTCGTACGATCCATTCTAATTCATTCATCCGATCCATTCTAATTCATTCGCACGAATGTATCCATTCGAATTCATTCGTACGATCCATTCTAATTCATTCGTACGATCCATTCTAATTCATTCGTACGATCTATTCTAATTCATTCGCACGAATGTATCCATTCTAGTTCATTCGTATGATCCATTCTAATTCATTCGTACGATCCATTCTAATTCATTCGTATGATCTATTCTAATTCATTCGCACGAATGTATCCATTCTAATTCATTCGTACGATCCATTCTAATTCATTCGTACGATCCATTCTAATTCATTCATACAATCCATTCTAATTCTTTCACACGATCCATTCTAATTCATTCGTAGGATCCATTCTAATTCATTCGTACAATCTATTCTATTTCATTCGTACGATCCATTCTTACTCATTCGTATGATCCATTCTAATTCATTCGCACGAATGTATCCATTCTAATTCATTCGTACGAATCCATTCTAATTCATTCGTACAATCCATTCTATTTCATTCGTACGATCCATTCTTACTCATTCGTACGATCCATTCTAATTCATTCGTACGATCCATTCAAATTCATTCGTACGATCCATTCTAATTCATTCATACGATCCATTCTTATTCATTCGCACGAATGTATCCATTCAAGTTCATTCGTACGATCCATTCTAATTCATTCGTACGATCCATTCTAATTCATTCGTACGAACGTATCCATTCTAATTCATTTGTGTAATCCATTCTAATTCATTCGCACGATCCATTCTAATTCATTCGTACGATCCATTCTAATTCATTCGTACGATCCATTCTAATTCATTCGTATGATCCATTCTTATTAATTCGTATGATCCATTCTAATTCATTCGTACGATCCATTCTAATTCATTTGCACGAATATATCTATTCTAATTCTAATTCATTAGCACGATCTATTCTAATTCATTCATACATCCATTCTAATTCAGTCGCACGAATGTATCCATTCTAATTCATTCATACGATCCATTCTAATTCATTCGCACGATCCATTCTAATTCATTAGCACGAATATATCCATTCTAATTCATTCGCACGATCCATTCTAATTCATTCATATGATCCATTCTAATTCATTCGTATGATCCATTCTAATTCCTTCGTACGATCCATTCTAATTCCTTTGTATCCATTCTAATTCACTCATACGATCCATTCTAATTCATTCATACGATCTATTCTAATTCATTCATACAATCCATTCTAATTCTTTCACACGATCCATTCTAATTCATTCGTACGATCCATTCTAATTCATTCGCACAATCCATTCTAATTCTTTCGCACGAATGTATCCATTCTAAATCATTCGTACAATCCATTCTATTTCATTCGTACGATCCATTCTTACTCATTGTACAAATGAATTAGAATGGATCCTACGAATGAATTAGAATGGATCGTGTGAAAGAATTAGAATGGATCGTACGAATGAATTAGAATGGATAGATTCGTGCGAATGAATTAGAATGGATACATTCGTGCGAAAGAATTAGAATAGATCGTATGAATGAATTAGAATGGATCCTATGAATGAATTAGAATTGATCGTACGAATGAAATAGAATGGATTGCACGAATGATTTGGAATGGATCGTACGAATGAATTAGAATGGATCGTGTGAAAGAATTAGAATGGATTGTATGAATGAATTAGAATGGATCGTACGAATGAATTAGAATGGATCGTACGAAGGAATTAGAATGGATCGTACGAATGTATTAGAATGGATCCTATGAATGAATTAGAATGGATCGTGCGAATGAATTAGAATGGATCGTACGAATGAATTAGAATGGATCGTGCTAATGAATTAGAACTGATCGAAGGAATGAATTAGCATGGATCGTGCTAATGAATTAGAATGGATCGTGCGAATGAATTAGAATGGATCATACGAATGAATTAGAATGGATCGTACGAATGAACTAGAATGGATACATTCGTGCGAATGAATTAGAATGGATCGTACGAATGAAATAGAATGGATCGTACGAATGAATTAGAATGGATCATACGAATGAATTAGAATAGATACATTCGCGCGAATGAATTAGAATGGATCGTAGGAATGAATTAGAATGGATCGTGCGAATGAATTAGAATGGATCGTACGAATGAATTAGAATGGATTCGTACGAATGAATTAGAATGGATACATTCGTGCGTATGAATGAATTAGAATAGATCGTACGAATGAATTAGAATAGATTGTATGAATGAATTAGAATAGATCGTACGAATGAATTAGAATGGATCATACGAATTATTTAGAATGGATCGTGCAAGAATGTATCCAATCTAATTCATTCGTACGATCCATTCTAATTCATTAATATGATCCATTCTAATTCATTCGTACGATCCATTCTAATTCATATGCATAAAGGTATCCATTCTAATCCATTCGTAGGATCCATTCTAATCCATTCGTACGATCCATTCTAATTCATTCGTACAATCCATTCTAATTCATTCGCTCGAATGTATCCATTCTAATCCACTCGTATATCCATTCTAATCCATTCGTACGATCCATTCTAATTCATTCACATGAATGTAACCATTCTAACTCATTCATTTGATCCATTCTAATTCATTCGTACGATCCATTCTAATTCATTAGTCCGATCCATTCTAATTCATTCGCACGAATGTATCCATTCTAATTCATTCGTACGATCCATTCTAATTCATTCGTACGATCCATTCTAATTCATTCGTAAGATCCATTCTAATTCATTCGTACGATCCATTCTAATTCATTCGTACGATCCATTCTAATTCATTCGCACGAACGTATTTATTCTAGTTCATTCGTACGATCCATTCTAATTCATTCGTACGATCCATTCTAATTCATTCGCACGATCTATTCTAATTCATTCGTACGATCAATTCTAATTCATTCGCACGAATGTATCTATTCTAGTTCATTCGTACGATCCATTCTATTTCATTCGTACGATCCATTCTTTCTCATTCGTATGATCCATTCTAATTCATTCGGACGAATGTATCCATTCTAATTTATTCGTACGATCCATTCTAATTCGTTCGTACGATCCATTCTAATTCATTCGTACGATCCATTCTAATTCATTCGTCCGATCCATTCTAATTCATTCGCACGAATGTATCCATTCTAATTCATTCGTACGATCCATTCTAATTCAGTCGTACGATCCATTCTAATTCATTCGTACGATCCATTCTAATTCATTCATACGATCATTCTAATTCATTCGTACGAATGTATCCATTCTAGTTCATTCGTATGATCCATTCTAATTCATTCGTACGATCCATTCTAATTCATTCGCAAGATCCATTCTAATTCATTCGTATGATCAATTCTAATTCATTCGCACGAATGTATCAATTCTAATTCATTCGTACGATCCATTCTAATTCATTCGTACGATCCATTCTAATTCATTCATACAATCCATTCTAATTCTTTCACACGATCCATTCTAATTCATTCGTAGGATCCATTCTAATTCATTCGTACAATTTATTCTATTTCATTCGTATGATCCATTCTTACTCATTCGTATGATCCATTATAATTCATTCGCACGAATGTATCTATTCTAATTCATTCGTACGAATCCATTCTAATTCATTCGTACAATCCATTATATTTCATTCGTACGATCCATTCTTACTCATTCGTTCGATCCATTCTAATTCATTCGTAAGATCCATTCTAATTCATTCGTACAATCCATTCTAATTCATTCGTACGATCCATTCTAATTTATTCGTACGAATGTATCCATTCTAATTCATTTGTATAATCCATTCTAATTCATTCGCACGATCCATTCTAATTCATTCGTACGATCCATTCTAATTCATTCGTATGATCCATTCTTATTAATTCGTATGATCCATTCTAATTCATTCGTACGATCCATTCTAATTCATTTGCACGAATATATCCATTCTAATTCTAATTCATTAGCACGATCTATTCTAATTCATTCATACGATCCATTCTAATTCATTCGCACGAATGTATCCATTCTAATTCATTCATACGATCCATTCTAATTCATTCGCACGATCCATTCTAATTCATTAGCACGAATATATCCATTCTAATTCATTCGCACGATCCATTCTAATTCATTCATACGATCCATTCTAATTCATTCGTATGATCCATTCTAATTCGTTCGTACGATCCATTCTAATTCCTTCGTATCCATTCTAATTCACTCATACGATCCATTCTAATTCATTCATACGATCTATACTAATTCATTCATACAATCCATTCTAATTCTTTCACACGATCCATTCTAATTCATTCGTACGATCCATTATAATTCATTCGCACAATCCATTCTAATTCTTTCGCATGAATGTATCCATTCTAAATCATTCGTACAATCCATTCTATTTCATTCGTACGATCCATTCTTACTCATTGTACAAATGAATTAGAATGGATCCTACGAATGAATTAGAATGGATCGTGTGAAAGAATTAGAATGGATCGTACGAATGAATTAGAATGGATAGATTCGTGCGAATGAATTAGAATGGATACATTCGTGCGAAAGAATTAGAATAGATCGTATGAATGAATTAGAATGGATCCTATGAATGAATTAGAATTGATCGTACGAATGAAATAGAATGGATTGCACGAATGATTTCGAATGGATCGTACGAATGAATTAGAATGGATCGTGTGAAAGAATTAGAATGGATTGTATGAATGAATTAGAATGGATCGTACGAATGAATTAGAATGGATCGTACGAAGGAATTAGAATGGATTGTACGAATGTATTAGAATGGATCCTATGAATGAATTAGAATGGATCGTGCGAATGAATTAGAATGGATCGTACGAATGAATTAGAATGGATCGTGCTAATGAATTAGAACTGATCGAACGAATGAATTAGCATGGATCGTGCTAATGAATTAGAATGGATCGTGCGAATGAATTAGAATGGATCATACGAATGAATTAGAATGGATCGTACGAATGAACTAGAATGGATACATTCGTGCGAATGAATTAGAATGGATCGTACGAATGAATTAGAATGGATCGTACGAATGAATTAGAATGGATCATACGAATGAATTAGAATGGATACATTCGCGCGAATGAATTAGAATGGATCGTAGGAATGAATTAGAATGGATCGTGCGAATGAATTAGAATGGATCGTACGAATGAATTAGAATGGATTCGTACGAATGAATTAGAATGGATACATTCGAGCGTACGAATGAATTAGAATAGATCGTACGAATGAATTAGAATAGATTGTATGAATGAATTAGAATAGATCGTACGAATGAATTAGAATGGATCATACGAATTATTTAGAATGGATCGTGCAAGAATGTATCCATTCTAATTCATTCGTACGATCCATTCTAATTCATTAATATGATCCATTCTTATTCATTCGTACGATCCATTCTAATTCATATGCATAAAGGTATCCATTCTAATCCATTCGTAGGATCCATTCTAATCCATTCGTACGATCCATTCTAATTCATTCGTACAATCCATTCTAATTCATTCGCTCGAATGTATCCATTCTAATCCACTCGTATATCCATTCTAATCCATTCGTACGATCCATTCTAATTCATTCACATGAATGTAACCATTCTAACTCATTCATTTAATCCATTCTAATTCATTCGTACGATCCATTCTAATTCATTCGTCCGATCCATTCTAATTCATTCGCACGAATGTATCCATTCTAATTCATTCGTATGATCCATTCTAATTCATTCGTACGATCCATTCTAATTCATTCGTAAGATCCATTCTAATTCATTCGTACGATCCATTCTAATTCATTCGTACGATCCATTCTAATTCAGTCGCACGAATGTATCCATTCTAGTTCATTCGTACGATCCATTCTAATTCATTCGTACGATCCATTCTAATTCATTCGCACGATCCATTCTAATTCATTCGTACGATCAATTCTAATTCATTCGCACGAATGTATCTATTCTAGTTCATTCGTACGATCCATTCTATTTCATTCGTACGATCCATTCTTTCTCATTCGTATGATCCATTCTAATTCATTCGGACGAATGTATCCATTCTAATTTATTCGTACGATCCATTCTAATTCATTCGTACGATCCATTCTAATTCATTCGTACGATCCATTCTAATTCATTCGTCCGATCCATTCTAATTCATTCGCACGAATGTATCCATTCTAATTCATTCGTACGATCCATTCTAATTCAGTCGTATGATCCATTCTAATTCATTCGTACGATCCATTCTAATTCATTCGTACGATCCATTCTAATTCATTCGTACGAATGTATCCATTCTAGTTCATTCGTATGATCCATTCTAATTTATTCGTACGATCCATTCTAATTCATTCGCAAGATCCATTCTAATTCATTCGTATGATCAATTCTAATTCATTCGCACGAATGTATCCATTCTAATTCATTCGTACGATCCATTCTAATTCATTCGTACGATCCATTCTAATTCATTCATACAATCCATTCTAATTCTTTCACACGATCCATTCTAATTCATTCGTAGGATCCATTCTAATTCATTCGTACAATCTATTCTATTTCATTGGTATGATCCATTCTTACTCATTCGTATGATCTATTCTAATTCATTCGCACGAATGTATCCATTCTAATTCATTCGTACGAATCCATTCTAATTCATTCGTACAATCCATTCTATTTTATTCGTACGATCCATTCTTACTCATTCGTACGATCCATTCTAATTCATTCGTAAGATCCATTCTAATTCATTCGTACGATCCATTCTAATTCATTCGTACGATCCATTCTAATTTATTCGTACGAATGTATCCATTCTAATTCATTTGTATAATCTATTCTAATTCATTCGCACGATCCATTCTAATTCATTCGTACGATCCATTCTAATTCATTCGTATGATCCATTCTTATTAATTCGTATGATCCATTCTAATTCATTCGTACGATCCATTCTAATTCATTTGCACGAATATATCCATTCTAATTCTAATTCATTAGCACGATCTATTCTAATTCATTCATACGATCCATTCTAATTCATTCGCACGAATGTATCCATTCTAATTCATTCATACGATCCATTCTAATTCATTCGCACGATCCATTCTAATTCATTAGCACGAATATATCCATTCTAATTTATTCGCACGATCCATTCTAATTCATTCATACGATCCATTCTAATTCATTCGTATGATCCATTCTAATTCCTTCGTACGATCCATTCTAATTAGAATGGATTGCACGAATGATTTAGAATGGATCGTACGAATGAATTAGAATGGATCGTGTGAAAGAATTAGAATGGATTGTATGAATGAATTAGAATGGATCGTACGAATGAATTAGAATGGATCGTACGAAGGAATTAGAATGGATCGTACGAATGTATTAGAATGGATCCTATGAATTAATTAGAATGGATCGTGCGAATGAATTAGAATGGATCGTACGAATGAATTAGAATGGATCGTGCTAATGAATTAGAATTGATCGAACGAATGAATTAGCATGGATCGTGCTAATGAATTAGAATGGATCGTGCGAATGAATTATAATGGATCGTACGAATGAATTAGAATGGATCGTACGAATGAACTAGAATGGATACATTCGTGCGAATGAATTAGAATGGATCGTACGAATGAATTAGAATGGATACATTCGTGCGAATGAATTAGAATGGATCGTACGAATGAATTAGAATGAATCGTGCGAATGAATTAGAATGGATCGTACGAATGAATTAGAATGGATTCGTACGAATGAATTATAATGGATACATTCGTGTGTACGAATGAATTAGAATGGATCGTACAAATGAATTAGAATAGATTGTATGAATGAATTAGAATGGATCGTACGAATGAATTAGAATGGATCATACAAATTATTTAGAATGGATCGTGCACGAATGTATCCATTCTAATTCATTCGTACGATCCATTCTAATTCATTAATATGATCCATTCTAATTCATTCGTACGATCCATTCTAATTCATATGCATAAAGGTATCCATTCTAATCCATTCGTAGGATCCATTCTAATCCATTCGTACGATCCATTCTAATTCGTTCGTACGATCCATTCTAATTCATTCGCTCGAATGTATCCATTCTAATCCACTCGTATATCCATTCTAATCCATTCGTACGATCCATTCTAATTCATTCACATGAATGTAACCATTCTAATTCATTCATTTGATCCATTCTAATTAATTCGTACGATCCATTCTAATTCATTCGTCCGATCCATTCTAATTCATTCGCACGAATGTATCCATTCTAATTCATTCGTACGATCCATTCTAATTCATTCGTACGATCCATTCTTATTCATTCATAAGATCCATTCTAATTCATTCGTACGATCCATTCTAATTCATTCGTACGATCCATTCTAATTCATTCGTACGAATGTATACATTCTAGTTCATTCGTACGATCCATTCTAATTCATTCGTACGATCCATTCTAATTCATTCGCACGATCCATTCTAATTCATTCGTACGATCAATTCTAATTCATTCGCACGAATGTATCCATTCTAATTCATTCATACGATCCATTCTAATTCATTCGTACGATCCATTCTAATTCATTCGTACGATCCATTCTAATTCATTCGTCCGATCCATTCTAATTCATTCGCACGAATGTATCCATTCTAGTTCATTCGTACGATCCATTCTATTTCATTCGTACGATCCATTCTTACTCATTCGTATGATCCATTGTAATTCATTCGGACGAATGTATCCATTCTAATTTATTCGTACGATCCATTCTAATTCATTCGTATGATCCATTCTAATTCATTCGCACAATCCATTCTAATTCATTCATACGATCCTTTCTAATTCATTCGCACGAATGTATCTATTCTAATTCATTCGTACGATCCATTCTAATTCATTCGTACGATCCATTCTAATTCATTCATAAGATCCATTCTAATTCATTCGTACGATCCATTCTAATTCATTCGTACGATCCATTCTAATTCATTCGCACGAATGTATCCATTCTAGTTCATTCGTACGATCCATTCTAATTCATTCGTACGATCCATTCTAATTCATTCGCACGATCCATTCTAATTCATTCGTACGATCAATTCTAATTCATTCGCACGAATGTATCCATTCTAATTCATTCGTACGATCCATTCTAATTCATTCGTACGATCCATTCTAATTCATTCATACAATCCATTCTAATTCTTTCACACGATCCATTCTAATTCATTCGTAGGATCCATTCTAATTCATTCGTAGAATCTATTCTATTTCATTCGTACAATTCATTCTTACTCATTCGTATGATCCATTCTAATTCATTCGCACGAATGTATCCATTCTAATTCATTCGTACGAATCCATTCTAATTCATTCATACAATCCATTCTATTTCATTCGTACGATCCATTCTTACTCATTCGTACGATCCATTCTAATTCATTCGTAAGATCCATTCTAATTCATTCGTACGATCCATTCTAATTCATTCGCACGATCTATTCTAATTCATTCATACAATCCATTCTAATTTATTCCGTATGATCCATTCTAATTCATTCGCTCGAATGTATCCATTCTAATCCATTCGTATGATCCATTCTAATCAATTCGTATGATCCATTCTAATTCATTCGCATGAATGTAACCATTCTAATTCATTCATTTGATCCATTCTAATTCATTCGTACGATCCATTCTAATTCATTAGCATGATCCATGCTAATTCATTCGTTCGATCAATTCTAATTCATTAGCACGATCCATCATAATTCATTCGTACGATCCATTCTAATTCATTCGCACGATCCATTCTAATTCATTCATAGGATCCATTCTAATTCATTCATACGATCTATTCTAATTCTTTCGCACGAATGTATCCATTCTAATTCATTCGCACGAATGTATCCATTCTAATTCATTCGTACGAATCCATTCTAATTCATTCGTACAATCTATTCTATTTCATTCGTAGGATCTATTCTAGTTCATTCGTACGATCCATTCTAATTCATTCATACGATCCATTCTAATTCATTCGTATGATCCATTCTAATTAATTCGTATGATCCATTCTAATTCATTCGTACGATCCATTCTAATTCATTCATACAATCCATTCTAATTCATTCGCACGAATGTATCCATTCTAATTACTTCGTACGATCCATTCTAATTCATTCGTATGATCCATTCTTATTCATTCGCACGATCCAGTCTAATGGATTCGCACGATCCATTCTAATTCATTCGCACGAATATATCCATTCTAATTCATTCATACGATCCATTCTAATTCATTCGTACGATCCATTCTAATTCATTCGCACAAATGTATCCATTCTAATTCATTCGTACGATCCATTCTAATTCATTCGTACGATCAGTTCTAATTCATTCACAAAATCTATTCTAATTTATTCATACGATCCATTCTAATTCATTCGCACGATCCATTCTAATTCATTCGTACGATCCATTCTAATTATTTCACACGATCCATTCTAACTCATTCGTACGATCCATTCTAATTCATTCGCACGATCCATTCTAATTCATTCGTACGATCCATTCTAATTCATTCATACGATCCATTCTAATTCATTCGTACGATCCATTCTAATTCATTAGCACAAATGTATCCAATCTAATTCATTCATGCGATCGATTCTTACTCATTCTTATGATCCATTCTATTTCATTCGTACGATCTATTCTAATTCATTCGTACAATCCATTCTAATTCATTCGTACGATCCATTCTAATTCCTTCGTACGATCCAATCTAATTCATTCATACGATCCATTCTAATTCATTCATACAATCCATTCTAATTCTTTCACACGATCCATTCTAATTCTTTCGTACGATCCATTCTAATTCATTCGTGCAATCCATTCTATTTCATTCGTACGATCCATTCTTACTCATTCGTACGATCCATTCTAATTCATTCACACGAATGTATCCATTCGTACGAGTGAATTAGAATGGATCGTACGAATGAATTAGAATGGATCGTACGAAGGAATTAGAATGGATCGTACGAATGAATTAGAATGGATCGTACGAATGAATTAGAATAGATCGTACGAATGAATTAGAATGGATCGTACGAAGGAATTAGAATGGATCGTACGAATGAATTAGACTGGATCGTATGAATGAATTTGAATGGATACATTTGTGCGAATGAATCTAAATGGATTGTATGAATCAATTACAATGGATTGTACGAATGAATTAGAATGGATCGTACGAATGAATTAGAATAGCTCATACGAATGAATTAGAATGAATCATATGAATGAATTAGAATGGTTACATTCGTGCGAATGAACTAGAATAGATCGTACGAATGAATTAGAATGGATCGTACGAATAAATTAGAATGGATCGTGGGAATGAATTAGAATGGATCGTACGAATGAATTAGAATGGATCCACCGAATGAGTTAGAATGGATCATACGAATGAATTAGAATGGATTGTACGAATGAATTAGAATGGATTGTGCGAATGAATTAGAATGGATCGTATGAATGAATAAGAATGGATCGTACGAATGAATTAGAATGGATCGTGCGAATCAATTAGCATGAATCGTACGAATGTATTAGAATGGATCGTACGAATGAATTAGAATGAATCGTACGATCCATTCTAATTCAATCGTCCGATCCATTCTAATTCATTCGCATGAATGTATCTATTCTAATTCATTCGTACAATCCATTCTATTTCATTCGTACGATCCATTCTTACTCATTCGTATGATCCATTCTAATTCATTCGTATAATCCATTCTAATTCATTCGTACGATCCATTCTAATTCATTCGTACGATCCATTCTAATTCATTCGCACGATCCATTCTAATTCATTCATACGATCCATTCTAATTCATTCATACGATCCATTCTAATTCATTCCTACAATCCATTCTAATTCATTCGCCCGATCCATTCTAATTCATTCATACGATCCATTCTATTCGAATGGATCATGCCATCCATTCGAATTCATTCGCACGATCCATTCTAATTCATTCATACGATCCATTCTAATTCATTCATACAATGCATTTTATTCTTTCACACGATCCATTCTAATTCATTCGTACGATCCATTCTAATTCGTTCGTACAATCCTTTCTATTTCATTTGTACGATCCATTCTTACTCATTCGTATGATCCATTCTAATTCATTCGTACGATCTATTCTAATTCATTTGTACGATCCATTGTAATTCATTCGTACAATCCATTCTATTTCATTCGTACGATCCATTCTTACTCATTCGTATGATCCATTCTAATTCATTCGCACGAATGTATCCATTCTAATTCATTCATACAATCCATTCTAATTCATTCTGTACGATCCATTCTAATTCATTTGTAAGATCGTACGAATGAATTAGAATGGATCGTTTGAATGAATTAGAATAGATTGTGCGAATGAATTTGAATGGATCGTACGAATGAATTAGAATGGATAGTACGAATGAATTAGAATGGATCATACGAATGAGTAAGAATGAATCGTACGAATGAATTAGAATGGATCGTACGAATGAATTAGAATGGATCGTACGAATAAATTAGAATGGATACATTCATCCGAATGAATTAGAATGGATCATATGAATGAGTAAGAATGGATCGTACGAATGAAATAGAATATATTGTACAAATGAATTAGAATGGATCCTACGAATGAATTAGAATGGATGTGAAAGAATTAGAATGGATTGTATGAATGAATTAGAATGGATCGTATGAATGAATTACAATGGATCGTGCGAATGAATTCGAATGGATCGTACGATCCATTCTAATTCATTCATACAATCCATTCTAATTCGTTCGCACGAATGTATCCATTCTAATCCATTCGTACGATCCATTCTAATTCATTCGTACGATCCATTCTAATTCATTCATATGATCAATTCTAATTAATTCGTACGAGCCATTCTAATTCATTCGTTCAATCTATTCTATTCCATTCTAATTCATTCGTACGATCCATTCTTACTCATTCGTACGATCCAGTCTAATTCATTCGTACGATACATTCTTTCACACGATCTATTCTAATTCATTCGTAGGATCCATTCTAATTCATTCGTACAATCTATTCTATTTCATTCGTACGATCCATTCTTACTCATTCGTATGATCTATTCTAATTCATTCGGACGAATGTATCCATTCTAATTTATTCGTACGATCCATTCTAATTCATTCGTACGATCCATTCTAATTCATTAATATGATCCATTCTAATTCATTCATACGATCCATTCTAATTCATTCGTACGATCCATTCTAATTCATTCGCACGATCCATTCTAATTCATTCGTACGATCCATTCTAATTCATTCATACGATCCATTCTAATTCATTCGTACGATCCATTCTAATTCATTCGCACAAATGTATCCATTCTAATTCATTCGTATGATCCATTCTAATTCATTCGTACGATCATATTAATGAATTAGAATGGATCGTACGAATGAATTAGAATGGATCGTGTGAAAGAATTAGAATGCATTGTATGAATGAATTAGAATGGATCGTATGAATGAATTAGAATGGATCGTGAGAATGAATTCGAATGGATCGCATGATCCATTCGAATAGAATGGGTCGTATGAATGAATTAGAATGGATCGGGCGAATGAATTAGAATGGATTGTAGGAATGAATTAGAATGGATCGTATGAATGAATTAGAATGGATCGTATGAATGAATTAGAATGGATCGTGCGATTCAATTAGAATGGATCGTACGAACGAATTAGAATGGATCATACGAATGAATTAGAATGGATCATACGAATGAGTAAGAATGGATCGTACGAATGAAATAGAATGGATTGTATGAATGAATTAGAATGGATACATTCGTGCGAATGAATTAGAATGGATCGTACGAATGAATTAGAATGGATCGTACGAATGAATTAGAATGGATCGTACGAATGAATTAGAATGCTTCGTACGAAAGAATTAGAATGGATATATTCGTATGAATGAATTAGAATGGATCGTACGAATGAATTAGACTGGATCGTACGAATGAATTTGAATGGATACATTTGTGCGAATGAATCTAAATGGATTGTATGAATGAATTACAATGGATCGTACGAATGAATTAGAATGGATCGTATGAATGAATTAGAATGGATCAAATGAATGAATTAGAATGGTTACATTCATGCGAATGAATTAGAATGGATCGTACGAATGGATTAGAATGGATCGTATGTGTGAATTAGAATGGATACGAAGGAATTAGAATGGATCGTACGAAGGAATTAGAATGGATCATATGAATGAAATAGAATCGATCGTACGAAGGAATTAGAATGGATCGTACGAAGGAAGTAGAATGCATTCGTATGATCCATTCTAATTCATTCGGACGAATGTATCCATTCTAATTTATTCGTACGATCCATTCTAATTCATTCGTACGATCCATTCTTACTCATTCGTATGATCCATTCTAATTCATTCGTACGATCCATTCTAATTCATTCGCACGAATGTATCCATTCCATTCGTACGATCCATTCATACGATCCATTCTAATTCATTCATAAAATCCATTCTAATTCTTTCACACGATCCATTCTATTTCATTCATATGATCCATTCTAATTCATTCATACGATCCATTCTAATTCATTCGTACGATCCATTCTAATTCATTCTAATTCATTCGTACGATCCATTCTAATTCATTCGTATGATCCATTCTAATTCATTTGTAAGATCCATTCTAATTCATTCGTACGATCCATTCTAATTCATTCGTACGATCCATTCTAATTCATTCGTACGATCCATTCTAATGAATTAGAATTGATCGTACGAATGAAATAGAATGGATTGTGCGAATGAATTAGATTGGATCGTACGAATGAATTAGAATGGATCGTGTGAAAGAATTAGAATGGATTGTATGAATGAATTAGAATAGATTGTTTGAATGAATTAGAATGGATCGTATGAGTGAATTAGAATGGATACGAAGGAATTAGAATGGATCGTACGAAGGAATTAGAATGGATCATACGAATGAATTAGAATGGATCGTGCTAATGAATTAGAATTGATCGAACGAATTCATTCTAATTCATTCATACAATCCATTCTAATTCTTTCACACGATCCATTCTAGTTCATTCGTACGATCCATTCTTACTCATTGGTACGATCCATTCTAATACATTCGCACGAATGTATCCATTCTAATTCATTCGTACGAATCCATTCTAATTCATTCGTACGATCCATTCTAATACATTCATACGATCCATTCTAATTCATTTGCATGAATATATCCATTCTAATTCATTCATACGATCCATTCTAATTCCTTCGTACGGTACATTCTAATTCATTCGTACGATCTATTCTAATTGATTCGTACGATCCATTCTAATTCATTCATACGATCCATTCTAATTCATTCATACGATCTATTCTAATTCTTTCGCACGATCCATTCTAATTCATTCATACGATCCTACGATCCATTCTAATTCATTCGCTTGAATGTAACCATTCTAATTCATTCATTTGATTCATTCTAATTCATTCGTACGATCCATTCTAATTCATTCGTCCGATCCTTTCTAATTCATTCGTACGATCCATTCTAATTCATTCATACGATCCATTCTAATTCATTCGTACGATCCATTCTAATTCATTCATACGATCCATTCTAATTCATTCGTACGATCCATTCTAATTCATTCGTACGATCCATTCTAATTCATTCGTACGATCCATTCTAATTCATTCGCACGATCCATTCTAATTCATTCATACGATCCATTCTAATTCATTCATACGATCTATTCTAATTCATTCCTACAATCCATTCTAATTCATTCGCCCGATCCATTCTAATTCATTCATACGATCCATTCTATTCGAATGGATCATGCGATCCATTCGAATTCATTCGCACGATCCATTCTAATTCATTCATACGATCCATTCTAATTCATTCATACAATGCATTCTAATTCATTCATATGATCCATTCTAATTCATTTGCACGAATATATCCATTCTAATTCATTCGTATGATCCATTCTAATTCCTTCGTACAATCTATTCTAATTCATTCGTACGATCTATTCTAATTCATTTGTACGATCCATTCTAATTCATTTGTACGATCCATTCTAATTCCTTCGTACGATCCATTCTAATTCATTCGTACGATCCATTCTAATTCATTCATACATCCATTCTAATTCATTAATATGATCCATTCTAATTCATTCGTACGATCCATTCGAATTCATATGCACAAAGGTATTCATTCTAATCCATTCGTAGGATCCATTCTAATCCATTCGTACGATCCATTCTAATTCATTCGTACGATCCATTCTAATTCATTCGCTCGAATGTATCCATTCTAATCCATTCGTATGATCCATTCTAATCCATTCGTACGATCCATTCTAATTCATTCGCATGAATGTAACCATTCTAATTCATTCATTTGATCCATTCTAATTCATTCGTACGATCCATTCTAATTCATTCGTCCGATCCATTATAATTCATTCGCACGAATGTATCCATTCTAATTCATTCGTACGATCCATTCTAATTCATTCGTAAGATCCATTCTAATTCATTCGTACGATCCATTCTAATTCATTCGTACGATCCATTCTAATTCATTCGCACGAATGTATCCATTCTAGTTCATTCGTATGATCCATTCTAATTCATTCGTACGATCCATTCTAATTCATTCACACGATCCGTTCTAATTCATTCGTACGATCAATTCTAATTCATTCGCACGAATGTATCCATTCTAATTCATTCATACGATCCATTCTAATTCATTCGTACGATCCATTCTAATTCATTCGTCTGATCCATTCTAATTCATTCGCATGAATGTATCCATTCTAGTTCATTCGTAAGATCCATTCTATTTCATTCGTACGATCCATTCTTACTCATTCGTATGATCCATTCTAATTCATTCGGACGAATGTATCCATTATAATTTATTCGTACGATCCATTCTAATTCATCCGTACGATTCATTCTAATTCATTCGTACGATCCATTCTAATTCAATCGTCCGATGCATTCTAATTCATTCGCATGAATGTATCCATTCTAATTCATTCGTACGATCCATTCAAATTCATTCGTACGATCCATTCTAATTCATTCGTAAGATCCATTCTAATTCATTCGTACGATCCATTCTAATTCATTCGTACGATCCATTCTAATTCATTCGCACGAATGTATCCATTCTAGTTCATTCGTACGATCCATTCTAATTCATTCGTACGATCCATTCTAATTCATTCGCATGATCCATTCTAATTCATTCGTACGATCAATTCTAATTCATTCGCACGAATGTATCCATTCTAATTCATTCGTACGATCCATTCTAATTCATTCGTACGATCCATTCTAATTCATTCATACAATCCATTCTAATTCTTTCACACGATCCATTAGAATTCATTCGTAGGATCCATTCTAATTCATTCGTACAATCTATTCTATTTCATTCGTACAATCCATTCTTACTCTTTCGTATGATCCATTCTAATTCATTCGCACGAATGTATCTATTCTAATTCATTCATACGAATTCATTCTAATTCATTCGTACAATCCATTCTATTTCATTCGTACGATCCATTCTTACTCATTCGTCGATCCATTCTAATTCATTCATAAGATCCATTCTAATTCATTCGTACGATCCATTCTAATTCATTCGCACGATCCATTCTAATTCATTCATACAATCCATTCTAATTCATTCCGTACGATCCATTCTAATTCATTCGCTCGAATGTATCCATTCTAATCCATTCGTACGATCCATTCTAATCCATTCGTACGATCCATTCTAATTCATTAGCACGAATGTATCCATTCTAATTCATTCGCACAAATGTATCCATTCTAATTCATTCGTACGAATCCATTCTAATTCATTCGTACAATCTATTCTATTTCATTCGTACGATCCATTCTAGTTCATTCGTACGATCCATTCTAATTCATTCGTACGATCCATTCTAATTCATTCGTACGATCCATTCTAATTAATTCTTATGATCCATTCTAATTCATTCGTACGATCCATTCTAATTCATTCATACAATCCATTCTAATTCATTCGCACGAATGTATCCATTCTAATTCATTCATACGATCCATTCTAATTCATTCGTACGATCCATTCTAATTCATTCGCACAAATGTATCCATTCTAATTCATTCGTACGATCCATTCTAATTCATTCGTACGATCAGTTCTAATTCATTCACAAAATCTATTCTAATTCATTCATACGATCCATTCTAATTCATTCGCACGATCCATTCTAATTCATTCGTACGATCCATTCTAATTCTTTCACACGATCCATTCTAATTCATTTGTACGATCCATTCTAATTCATTCGCACGATCCATTCTAATTCATTCGTACGATCTATTCTAATTCATTCATACGATCCATTCTAATTCATTCGTACGATCCATTCTAATTCATTCGTACGATCCATTCTAATTCCTTCGTACGATCCATTCTAATTCATTCGTACGATCCATTCTAATTCATTCATACAATCCATTCTAATTCTTTCACACGATCCATTCTAATTCATTCGTACGATCCATTCTAATTCATTCGTGCAATCCATTCTATTTCATTCGTACGATCCATTCTTACTCATTCGTATGATCCATTCTAATTCATTCACACAAATGTATCGATTCGTACGAATGAATTAGAATAGATCGTACGAATGAATTAGAATGGATCGTACGAATGAATTAGAATGGATCGTACGAAGGAATTAGAATGGATCGTACAAATGAATTATAATGGATCGTACGAATGAATTAGAATAGATCGTACGAATGAATTAGAATGGATCGTACGAAGGAATTAGAATGGATCGTATGAATGAATTAGACTGGATCGTACGAATGAATTTGAATGGATACATTTGTGCGAATGAATCTAAATGGATTGTATGAATGAATTACAATGGATCGTATGAATGAATTAGAATGGATCGTACGAATGAATTAGAATAGCTCATACGAATGAATTAGAATGAATCGAATGAATGAATTAGAATGGTTACATTCATGCGAATGAATTAGAATAGATCGTACGAATGAATTAGAATGGATCGTACGAATAAATTAGAATGGATCGTGGGAATGAATTAGAGTGGATCGTACGAATGAATTAGAGTGGATCGTACGAATGAATTAGAATGGATCCACCGAATGAGTTAGAATGGATCATACGAATGAATTAGAATGGATTATACGAATGAATTAGAATGGATTGTGCGAATGAATTAGAATGGATCGTATGAATGAATAAGAATGGATCGTACGAATGAATTAGAATGGATCGTGCGAATGAATTAGCATGAATCGTACGAATGTATTAGAATGGATCGTACGAATGAATTAGAATGTATCGTACGATCCATTCTAATTCAATCGTCCGATCCATTCTAATTCATTCTCATGAATGTATCCATTCTAATTCATTCGTACAATCCATTCTATTTCATTCGTACGATCCATTCTTACTCATTCGTATGATACATTCTAATTCATTCGTATGATCCACTCTAATTCATTCGTACGATCGATTCTAATTCATTCGTACGATCCATTCTAATTCATTCACACGATCCATTCTAATTCATTCATACGATCCATTGTAATTCATTCATACGATCCATTCTAATTCATTCCTACAATCCATTCTAATTCATTCGCCCGATCCTTTCTAATTCATTCTTACGATCCATTCTATTCGAATGGATCATGCGATCCATTCGAATTCATTCACACGATCCATTCTAATTCATTCATACGATCCGTTCTAATTCATTCATACAATGCATTCTAATTCTTTCACACGATCCATTCTAATTCATTCGTACGATCCATTCTAATTCATTCGTATAATCCATTCTATTTCATTGGTACGATCCATTCTTACTCATTCATATGATCCATTCTAATTCATTCGTACGATCCATTCTAATGCATTCATACGATCCATTCTAATTCATTTGCACGAATAAATCCATTCTAATTCATTCGTACGATCCACTCTAATTCCTTCGTACGATCCATTCTAAATCATTCGTACGATCTATTCTAATTCATTCGTACGATCCATTCTAATTCATTCGTACGATCCATTCTAATTCATTCATACGATCCTACGATCCATTCTAATTCATTCGCATGAATATAACCATTCTAATTCATTCATTTGATCCATTCTAATTCATTCGTACGATCCATTCTAATTCATTCGTCCGATCCATTCTAATTCATTCGTACGATCCATTCTAATTCCTTCGTACGATCCATTCTAATTCCTTCGTACGATCTATTCTAATTCATTCGTACGATCTATTCTAATTCATTCGTACGATCCATTCTAATTCATTCGTACGATCCATTCTAATTCATTCACACGATCCATTCTAATTCATTCATACGATTCATTCTAATTCATTCCTACAATCCATTCTAATTCATTTACCCGATCCATTCTAATTCTTTCATACGATCCACTCTATTCGAATGGATCATGCGATCCATTCGAATTCATTCGCACGATCCATTCTAATTCATTCATACGATCCATTCTAATTCATTCATACAATGCATTCTAATTCATTCATACGATCCATTCTAATTCATTTGCACGAATATATCCATTGTAATTCATTCGTACAATCCATCCTAATTCCTTCGTACGATCCATTCTAATTCATTCGTACGATCTAATCTAATTCATTCGTACGATCCATTCTAATTCATTCGTATGATCTATTCTAATTCCTTCGTACGATCCATTCTAATTCATTCGTACGATCCATTCTAATTCATTCGTACGATCCATTCTAATTCATTCGTATGATCCATTCTAATTCATTAATATGATCCATTCTAATTCATTTGTACGATCCATTCTAATTCATATGCACAAAGGTATCTATTCTAATCCATTGGTAGGATCCATTCTAATCCATTCGTACGATCCATTCTAATTCATTCGTACGATCCATTCTAATTCATTCGCTCGAATGCATCCATTCTAATCCATTCGTACGATCCATTCTAATCCATTCGTACGATCCATTCTAATTCATTTGCATGAATGTAAACATTCTAATTCATTCATTTGATCCATTCTAATTCATTCGTTTGATCCATTCTAATTCATTCGTCCGATCCATTCTAATTCATTCGCACGAATGTATCCATTCTAATTCATTCATACGATCCATTCTAATTCATTCGTACGATCCATTCTAATCCATTCGCACAAATGTATCCATTCTAATACATTCGTACGATCCATTCTAATCTATTCGTACGATCCATTCTAATTCATTCGCATGAATGTATCCATTCTAATACATTCACACGATCCATTCTAATTCATTCGTACGATCCATTCTAATTCATTCGTACGATCCATTGAAATTCATTCGTATGATCCATTCTAATTCATTCCTATGATCTATTCTAATTCATTCGCTCGAATATATCCATTCTAATTCATTCGTTCGATCCATTCTAATTCATTCGCACGATCCATTCTAATTCATTCGTATGATCCATTCTAATCCATTCGTAAGATCCATTCTAATTCATTCGTACGATCCATTCTAATTCATTCGTACGATCCATTCTAATTCATTCGCACGAATGTATCCATTCTAGTTCATTCGTACGATCCATTCTAATTCATTCGTACGATCCATTCTAATTCATTCGCACGATCCATTCTAATTCATTCGTACGATCCATTCTAATTCTTTCACACGATCCATTCTAATTCATTCGTACGATCCATTCTAATTCATTCGCACGATCCATTCTAATTCATTCGTACGATCCATTCTAATTCATTCGCACAAATGTATCCATTCTAATTCATTCGTACGATCCATTCTAATTCATTCGCACGATCCATTCTAATTCATTCGTACGATCCATTCTAATTCATTCGTACGATCCATTTTAATTCATTCGTACGATCCATTCTAATTAATTCGTATGATCCATTCTAATTCATTCGTACGATCCATTCTAATTCATTCATACAATCCATCCTAATTCATTCGCACGAATGTATCCATTCTAATTAATTCGTACAATCTATTCTAATACATTCGTATGATCTATTCTTATTCATTCGCACGATCCAGTCTAATTGATTTGCACGATCCATTCTAATTCATTCGTATGAATGTATCCATTCTAATTCATTTGTATGATCCATTCTAATTCATTAATATGATCCATTCTAATTCATTCGTACGATCCATTCTAATTCATATGCACAAAGGTATCCAATCTAATTCATTCGCACGAAAGAATTAGAATGGATTGTATGAAAGAATAGATCGTATGAATGAATTAGAATGGATCGTACGGAATGAATTAGAATGGATTGTATGAATGAATTAGAATGGATCGTACGAATGAGTAAGAATGGATCGTACGAATGAATTGGAATGGATCATACGAATGAATTAGAATGGATCGTATGAATGAAATAGAATGGATCGTACGAAGGAATTAGAATGGATCGTACGAAGGAATTAGAATGGATCGTACGAAGGAATTAGAATGGATATATTCGTGCAAATGAATTAGAATGGATCGTATGAATGAATTAGAATGGATCGTATGAGTGAATTAGAATGGATAGTACGAATGAAGTAGAATGGATTGTATGAATGAATTAGAATGGATACATTCGTGCGAATTAATTAGAATGGATCGTATGAATGAATTAGAATGGATCGTACGAATGAATTAGAATGGATCGTGCGAATGAATTAGAATGGATCATACGAATGAATTAGAATGGATCGTACGAATGAACTAGAATGGATACATTCGTGCGAATGAATTAGAATGGATCGTACGAATGAATTAGAATGGATCATACGAATGAATTAGAATGGATCTTACGAATGAATTAGAATGGATCGTACGAATGAATTAGAATGGATACATTAGTGCGAATAAATTAGAATGGATCAGACGAATGAATTAGAATGGATCGTACGAATGAATTAGAATGGATCAAATGAATAAATTAGAATGGATCGTACGAATAAATTAGAATGGATACATTCATCCAAATGAATTAGAATGGATCGTACGAATGAATTAGAATGGATCGTACGAATGAATTAGAATGGATCGTACGAATGAATTAGAATGGATACATTCGTACGAATGAAATAGAATGGATCGTACGAATGAATTAGAATGGATCGTACGGAATGAATTAGAATGGATATATTTGAACGAATAAATTAGAATGGATCATACGAATGAATTAGAATGGATCGTACGAATGAATTAGAATGGATAGTGCGAATGAATTAGAATCGATCGTACGAATGAATTAGAATGGATCGTACGAATGAATTAGAATGGGTCATACGAATGAGTAAGAATGGATCGTATGAATGAATTAGAATGGATCGTACGAATGAATTAGAATGGATCGTACGAATGAATTAGAATGGATCGTACGAATAAATTAGAATGGATATATTCATCCGAATGCATTAGAATGGATCATACGAATGAGTAAGAATGGATCGTACGAATGAAATAGAATAGATTGTACGAATGAATTAGAATGGATCCTACGAATGAATTAGAATGGATCGTGTGAAAGAATTAGAATGGATTGTATGAATGAATTAGAATGGATCGTATGAATGAATTAGAATGGATCGTACGAATGAATTAGAATGGATCGTACGAATGAACTAGAATGGATACATTCGTGCGAATGAAGTAGAATGGATCGTACGAATGAATTAGAATGGATCGTACGAATGAATTAGAATGAATCTTACGAATGAATTAGAATGGATCGTACGAATGAATTAGAATGGATCGTACGAATGAATTAGAATAGATCGTACGAATGAATTAGAATGGATCGTACGAAGGAATTAGAATGGATCATACGAATGAATTAGAATGGATCGTATGAATGAATTAGAATGGTACATTCGTGCGAATGAATTAGAATGGATTGTACGAATGAATTAGAATGGATCGTACGAATGAATTAGAATGGATCGTGTGAAAGAATTAGAATGGATTGTATGAATGAATTAGAATGGATCATATAAATGAATTAGAATGGATACATTCGTGCGAATGAATTAGAATGGATCGTACGAATGAATTAGAATGGATCGTACGAATGAATTAGAATGGATCGTACGAATAAATTTGAATGAATCGTATGAATGAATTAGAATGGTTACATTCATGCGAATGAATTAGAATGGATCGTACGAATGGATTTGAATGGATCGTACGAATATATTAGAATGGATACATTCGAGCGAATGGATTAGAATGGAATGAATTAGAATGGATCATACCAATGAGTAAGAATGGATCGTACGAATGAAATAGAATAGATTGTACGAATGAATTAGAATGGATCCTACGAATGAATTAGAATGGATCGTGTGAAAGAATTAGAATGGATTGTATGTATGAATTAGAATGGATCGTATGAATGAATTAGAATGGATCGTGTGAATGAATTCGAATGGATCGTACGAATTCATTCTAATTCATTCATACAATCTATTCTAATTCATTCGTACGATCCATTCTAATTCATTCACACGATCCATTCTAATGAATTAGAATGGATTGTATGAATGAATTAGAATGGATCGTACGAATGAACTAGAATGGATACATTCGTGCGAATGAATTTGAATGGATCGTACGAATGAATTAGAATGGATCGTACGAATGAATTAGAATAGATCTTACGAATGAATTAGAATGGATCGTACAAATGAATTAGAATGGATCGTACGATTGAATTAGAATGGATACATTCGTGTGAATGAATTAGAATGGATCGGACGAATGAATTAGAATGGATCGTAGAATAAATTAGAATGGATCGTACGAATGAATTAGAATGGATCATACGAATAAATTAGAATGGATACATTCGTCCGAATGAATTAGAATGGATCATACGAATGAGTAAGAATGAATCGTATGAATGAAATCGAATAGATTGTACGAATGAATTAGAATGGATCCTACGAATGAATTAGAATGGATCGTGTGAAAGAATTAGAATGGATTGTATGAATGAATTAAAATGGATCGTATGAATTAATTAGAATGGATCGTGCGAATGAATTTCAATCAATCGTACGAATTTATTCTAATTCATTCATACAATCCATTCTAATTCTTTCACACGATCCATTCTAATTCATTCGTACGTTCCATTCTAATTCATTAGCATGATCCATGCTAATTCATTCGTTCGATTAATTCTAATTCATTAGCACGATCCATTCTAATTCATTCGTACGATCCATTCTAATTCATTCGCACGATCCATTCTAATTCATTCATATGATCCATTCTAATTCATTCATACAATCCATTATAATTCATTCATACAATCCATTCTAATTCTTTCACACGATCTATTCTAATTCATTCGTAGGACCCATTCTAATTCATTCGTACAATCTATTCTATTTCATTCGTACGATCCATTCTTACTCATTCGTATGATCCATTCTAATTCATTCGGACGAATGTATCCATTCTAATTTATTCGTACGATCCATTCTAATTCATTCGTACGATCCATTCTATTTCATTCGTACGATCCATTCTTACTCATTCGTACGATCCATTCGAATTCATTCGCACGATCCATTCTAATTCATTCATACGATCCATTCTAATTCATTCGCACTATCCATTCTTATTCACTCATACGATCCATTCTAATTCATTCGTACGATCCATTCTAATTCCTTCGTACGATCCATTCTAATTCTTTCACACGATCCATTCTAATTCATTCGTAGGATCCATTCTAATTCATTCGTACAATCTATTCTATTTCATTCATACGACCCATTCTTACTCATTCGTATGATCCATTCTAATTCATTCGGACGAATGTATCCATTCTAATTTATTCGTACGATCCATTCTAATTCATTCGTACGATCCATTCTAATTCATTCGTCCGATCCATTCTAATTCATTCGCACGAATGTATCCATTCTAATTCATTCGTACGATCCATTCTAATTCATTCGTAAGATCCATTCTAATTCATTCGTACGATCCATTCTAATTCATTCGCACGAATGTATCCATTCTAGTTCATTCGTACGATCCATTCTAATTCGTTCATACAATCCATTCTAATTCATTCGCACGAATGTATCCATTCTAATTCATTCGTACGATCAGTTCTAATTCATTCACAAAATCTATTCTAATTCATTCATACGATCCATTCTAATTCATTCACATGAATGTATCTATTCTAATTCATTCATACGATCCATTCTATTTCATCCATTCTTATTCATTCATACGATCCATTCTAATTCATTCGCACAATCCATTCTAATTCATTCGTACAATCCATTCTAATTCATTTGTATGATCCATTCTAACTCATTCGGTGGATCCATTCTAATTCATTCGTACGATCCATTCTAATTCATTCCTACGATCCATTCTAATTTCTTCGTACGATCCATTCTAATTCATTCGTACGATCTATTCTAATTCATTCGCACGAATGTAACCATTCTAATTCATTCATACGATTCATTCTAATTCATTCGTATGACCTATTCTAATTCATTCGTACGATCCATTCTAATTCATTCGTAAGATCCATTCTAATTCATTCGTATGATCCATTCTAATTCATTCGTACGATCCATTCTAATTCATTCGCACGAATGTATCCATTCTAATTCATTAATATGATCCATTCTAATTCATTCGTACGATCCATTCTAATTCATATGCACAAAGGTATCCATTCTAATCCATTCGTAGGATCCATTCTAATCCATTCGTACGATCCATTCTAATTCATTCGTACGATCCATTCTAATTCATTCGCTCGAATGTATCCATTCTAATCCATTCGTCCGATCCATTCTAATCCATTCGTACGATCCATTCTAATTTATTCGTCCCATCCATTCTAATTCATTCGCACGAATGTATCCATTCTAATTCATTCGTACGATCCATTCTAATTCATTCGTAAGATCCATTCTAATTCATTCGTACGATCCATTCTAATTCATTCGTACGATCCATTCTAACTCATTCGCACGATCCATTCTAATTCATTTGCACAAATATATCCAATCTAATTCATTCGTACGATCCATTCTAATTCCTTCGTACGATCCATTCTAATTCATTCGTACGATCTATTCTAATTCATTCGTACGATCCATTCTAATTCATTCGCACGATCTATTCTAATTCATACATAGGATCCATTCTAATTCATTCATACGATCTATTCTAATTCTTTGGCACGAATGTATCCATTCTAATTCATTCGCACGAATGTATCCATTCTAATTCATTCGTACGTATCCATTCTAATTCATTCGTACAATCTATTCTATTTCATTCGTACGATCCATTCTAGTTCATTCGTACGATCCATTCTAATTCATTCGTACGTATTTCATTCGTACGATCCATTCTTACTCATTCGTATGATCCATTATGGATACATTCGTGCGAATGAATTAGAATGGATCATACGAATGAGTAAGAATGGATCGTACGAATGAAATAGAATAGATTGTGCGAATGAATTAGAATGGATCGTAGAATGGATCAGAATAGATCGTGTGAAAGAATTAGGATGGATTGTATGAATGAATTAGAATGAATTCGTACGATCCATTCGAATTCATTCGCACGATCCATTCTAATTCATTCATACGATCCATTCTAATTCTTTCACACGATCTATTCTGATCCATTCTACGATCCATTCTAATTCATTCGCACAATCCATTCTATTTCATTCGTACGATCCATTCTTACTCATTCGTATGATCCATTCTAATTCATTCGCACGAATGTATCCATAATGGATCATACGAATGAGTAAGAATGGATCGTATGAATGAAATAGAATGGATTGTACGAATGAATTAGAATGGATCGTGTGAATGAATTAGAATGGATCGTACGAATGAATTAGAATGGATCGTACGAATGAACTAGAATGGATACATTCGTGCGAATGAATTAGAATGGATCGTACGAATGAATTAGAATGGATCTTACGAATGAATTAGAATGGATCGTACGAATGAATTAGAATGGATCATACGAATGAATTAGAATGGATACATTCGTGCGAATGAATTAGAATGGATCATACGAATGAGTAAGAATGGATCGTTCGAATGAAATAGAATAGATTGTACGAATGAATTAGAATGGATCCTACGAATGAATTAGATTGGATCGTGTGAAATACGAATGAATTAGAATGGATATATTCGTGCAAATAAATTAGAATGGATCGTATGAATGTATTAGAATGGATCATATGAGTGAATTAGAATGGATCGTGCGAATGAATTAGAATGGATTGTATGAATGAATTAGAATGGATCGTACGAATGAATTAGAATGGATCGTACGAATGAATTAGAATGGATCGTACGAATGAACTAGAATGGATACATTCGTGCGAATGAATTAGAATGGATTGTACGAATGAATTAGAATGGATCGTATGAATGAATTAGAATAGATCGTATGAATGAATTAGAATGGATCGTACGAATGAATTAGAATAGATCATATGAATGAATTAGAATGGATCATACGAATAAATTAGAATGGATACATTCGTCCGAATGAATTAGAATGGATCATACGAATGAGTAAGAATGGATCGTACGAATGAAATAGAATAGATTGTACGAATGAATTAGAATGGATCCTACGAATGAATTAGAATGGATCGTGTGAAAGAATTAGAATGGATTATATGAATGAATTAGAATAGATCGTATGAATGAATTAGAATGGATCGTGCGAATGAATTCGAATGGATCGTACGAATTCATTCTAATTCATTCATACAATCCATTCTAATTCTTTCACACGATCCATTCATATTCATTCGTACGTTCCATTCTAATTCATTAGCACGATCCATGCTAATTCATTTGTTCGATCAATTCTAATTCATTAGCACGATCCACTCTAATTCATTCGTACGATCCATTCTAATTCATTCGCACGATCCATTCTAATTCATTCATAGGATCCATTCTAATTCATTCATACGATCTATTCTAACTCTTTCGCACGAATGTATCCATTCTAATTCATTCGCACGAATGTATCCATTCTAATTCATTCGTACGATCCATTCTAATTCATTCGTACGATCCATTCTAATTCATTCGTACGATCCATTCTAATTCATTCATATGATCTATTCTAATTCATTCATACAATCCATTCTAATTCTTTCACACGATCCATTCTAATTCATTCGTACGATCCATTCTAATTCATTCGCACAATCCATTCTATTTCATTCGTACGATCCATTCTTACTCATTGGTACGATCCATTCTAATTTCATTCGTACGATCAATTCTAATTCATTAGCACGATCCATTCTAATTCATTCGTACGATCCATTCAAATTCATTCGCACGATCCATTCTAATTCATTCGTACAATCCATTCTATTTCATTCGTATGATCCATTCTTACTCATTCGTATGATCCATTCTAATTCATTCGCACGAATGTATCCATTCTAATTCATTCATACGAATCCATTCTAATTTATTCGTACAATCTATTCTATTTCATTCGTACGATCCATTCTAGTTCATTCGTACGATCCATTCTAATTCATTCGTACGTATTTCATTCGTACGATCCATTCTTACTCATTCGTATGATCCATTATGGATACATTCGTGCGAATGAATTAGAATGGATCATACGAATGAGTAAGAATGGATCGTACGAATGAAATAGAATGGATTGTGCGAATAAATTAGAATGGATGGTAGAATGGATCAGAATAGATCGTGTGAAAGAATTAGGATGGATTGAATTAATGAATTAGAATGAATTCGTACGATCCATTCGAATTCATTCTCACGATCCATTCTAATTCATTCATACGATCCATTCTAGTTCTTTCACACGATCTATTCTGATCCATTCTACGATTCATTCTAATTAATACGCACAATCCATTCTATTTCATTCGTACGATCCATTCTTACTCATTCGTATGATCCATTCTAATTCATTCGCACGAATGTATCCATAATGGATCATACGAATGAGTAAGAATGGGTCGTACGAATGAAATAGAATGGATTGTAAGAATGAATTAGAATGGATCGTGCGAATGAATTAGAATGGATCGTACGAATGAATTAGAATGGATCGTACGAATGAACTACAATGGATACATTCATGCAAATGAATTAGAATGGATCGTACGAATGAACTAGAATGGATCTTACGAATGAATTAGAATGGATCGTACGAATGAATTAGAATGGATCGTACGAATGAATTAGAATGGATACATTCGTGCGAATGAATTAGAATGGATCAGATGAATGAATTAGAATGGATCGTACGAATGAATTGCAATGGATCGTACTAATGAATTAGAATGGATCGTACGAATAAATTAGAATGGATACATTCGTCCGAATGAATTAGAATGGATCATACGAATGAGTAAGAATGGATCGTACGAATGAAATAGAATAGATTGTACGAATGAATTAGAATGGATCCTACGAATGAATTAGAATGGATCGTGTGAAAGAATTAGAATGGATTGTATGAATGAATTAGAATGGATCGTATGAATGAATTAGAATGGATCGTGCGAATGAATTCGAATGGATCGTACGAATTCATTCTTATTCATTCATACAATCCATTCTAATTCTTTCACATGATCCATTCTAATTCATTCGTACGTTCCGTTCTAATTCATTAGCACGATCCATGCTAATTCATTCGTTCGATCAATTCTAATTCATTAGCATGATCCATTCTAATTCATTCGTACGATCCATTCTTATTCATTCGCATGATCCATTCTAATTCATTCATAGGATCCATTCTAATTCATTCATAAGATCTATTCTAATTCTTTCGCACGAATGTATCCATTCTAATTCATTCGCACGAATGTATCCATTCGAATTCATTCGTACGATCCATTCTAATTCATTCGTACGATCCATTCTAATTCATTCGTATGATCCATTCTAATTCATTCATATGATCTATTCTAATTCATTCATACAATCCATTCTAATTCTTTCACATGATCCATTCTAATTCATTCGTACGATCCATTCTAATTCATTCGCACAATCCATTCTATTTCATTCGTACGATCCATTCTTACAGATTGGTACGATCCATTCGAATTTCATTCGTACGATCAATTATAATTCATTAGCACGATCCATTCTAATTCATTCGTACCATCCATTCAAATTCATTCGCACGATCCATTCTAATTCATTCGTACAATCCATTCTATTTCATTCGTATGATCCATTCTTACTCATTCGTATGATCCATTCTAATTCATTCGCACGAATGTATCCATTCTAATTCATTCGTACGAATCCATTCTAATTCATTCGTACAATCTATTCTATTTGATTCGTACGATCCATTCTAGTTCATTCGTACGATCCATTCTAATTCATTCGTACGTATTTCATTCGTACGATCCATTCTTACTCATTCGTAAGATCCATTATGGATACATTCGGGCGAATGAATTAGAATGGATCATACGAATGAGTAAGAATGGATCGTACGAATGAAATAGAATGGATTGTGCGAATGAATTAGAATGGATCGTAGAATGGATCAGAATAGATCGTGTGAAAGAATTAGGATGGATTGTATGAATGAATTAGAATGAATTCGTATGATCCATTCGAATTCATTCGCACGATCCATTCTAATTCATTCATACGATCCATTCTAATTCTTTCACACGATCTATTCTGATCCATTCTACGATCCATTCTAATTCATTCGCACAATCCATTCTATTTCATTCGTACGATCCATTCTTACTCATTCGTATGATCCATTCTAATTCATTCGCACGAATGTATCCATAATGGATCATACGAATGAGTAAGAATGGATCGTACGAATGAAATAGAATGGATTGTACGAATGAATTAGAATGGATCGTGCGAATGAATTAGAATGGATCGTACGAATGAATTAGAATGGATCGTACGAATGAACTAGAATGGATACATTCGTGCGAATAAATTAGAATGGATCGTACGAATGAATTAGAATGGATACATTCGTGCGAATGAATTAGAATGGATCGGACGAATGAATTAGAATGGATCGTACGAATGAATTACAATGGATCGTACTAATGAATTAGAATGGATCGTACGAATAAATTAGAATGGATACATTCGTCCGAATGAATTAGAATGGATCATACGAATGAGTAAGAATGGATCGTACGAATGAAATAGAATAGATTGTACGAATGAATTAGAATGGATCGTGTGAAAGAATTAGAATGGATTGTATGAATGAATTAGAATGGATCGTATGAATGAATTAGAATGGATCGTGCGAATGAATTCGAATGGATCGTACGAATTCATTCTAATTCATTCATACAATCCATTCTAATTCTTTCACACGATCCATTCTAATTCATTCGTACGTTCCATTCTAATTCATTAGCACGATCCATGCTAATTCATTCGTTCGATCAATTCTAATTCATTAGCACGATCCATTCTAATTCATTCGTACGATCCATTCTAATTCATTCGCACGATCCATTCTAATTCATTCATAGGATCCATTCTAATTCATTCATACGATCTATTCTAATTCTTTCGCACAATTGTATCCATTCTAATTCATTCGCACGAATGTATCCATTCTAATTCATTCGTACGATCCATTCTAATTCATTCGTACGATCCATTCTAATTCATTCGTACGATCCATTCTAATTCATTCATATGATCTATTCTAATTCATTCATACAATCCACTCTAATTCTTTCACATGATCCATTCTAATTCATTCGTACGATCCATTCTAATTCATTCGCACAATCCATTCTATGTCATTCGTACGATCCATTCTTACTCATTGGTACGATCCATTCTAATTTCATTCGTATCATCAATTCTAATTCATTAGTACGATTCATTCAAATTCATTCGTACGATCCATTCAAATTCATTCGCACGATCCATTCTAATTCATTCGTACAATCCATTCTATTTCATTCGTATGATCCATTCTTACTCATTCGTATGATCCATTCTAATTCATTCGCACGAATGTATCCATTCTAATTCATTCGTACGAATCCATTCTAATTCATTCGTACAATCTATTCTATTTGATTCGTACGATCCATTCTAGTTCATTCGTACAATCCATTCTAATTCATTCGTATGTATTTCATTCGTACGATCCATTCTTACTCATTCGTATGATCCATTATGGATACATTCGTGCGAATGAATTAGAATGGATCATACGAATGAGTAAGAATGGATCGTACGAATGAAATAGAATGGATTGTGCGAATGAATTAGAATGGATCGTAGAATGGATCAGAATAGATCGTGTGAAAGAATTAGGATGGATTGTATGAATGAATTAGAATGAATTCGTACGATCCTTTCGAATTCATTCGCACGATCCATTCTAATTCATTCATACGATCCATTCTAATTCTTTCACACGATCTATTCTAATCCATTCTACGATCCATTCTAATTCATTCGCACAATCCATTCTATTTCATTCGTACGATCCATTCTTACTCATTCGTATGATCCATTCTAATTCATTCGCACGAATGTATCCATAATGGATCATACGAATGAGTAAGAATGGATCGTACGAATGAAATAGAATGGATTGTACGAATGAATTAGAATGGATCGTGCGAATGAATTAGAATGGATCGTACGAATGAATTAGAATGGATCGTACGAATGAACTAGAATGGATACATTCGTGCGAATGAATTAGAAGGGATCGTACGAATGAATTAGAATGGATCTTACGAATGAATTAGAATGGATCGTACGAATGAATTAGAATGGATTGTACGAATGAATTAGAATGGATACATTCATACGAATGAATTAGAATGGATCGGACGAATGAATTAGAATGGATCGTACGAATGAATTACAATGGATCGTACTAATGAATTAGAATGGATCGTACGAATAAATTAGAATGGATACATTCGTCCGAATGAATTAGAATGGATCATACGAATGAGTAAGAATGGATCGTACGAATGAAATAGAATAGATTATACGAATGAATTAGAATGGATCCTACGAATGAATTAGAATGGATCGTGTGAAAGAATTAGAATGGATTGTATGAATGAATTAGAATGGATCGTATGAATGAATTAGAATGGATCGTGCGAATGAATTCGAATGGATCGTACGAATTCATTCTAACTCATTCATACAATCCATTCTAATTCTTTCACACGATCCATTCTAATTCATTCGTACGTTCCATTCTAATTCATTAGCACGATCCATGCTAATTCATTCGTTCGATCAATTCTAATTCATTAGCACGATCCATTCTAATTCATTCGTACGATCCATTCTAATTCATTCGCACGATCCATTCTAATTCATTCATAGGATCCATTCTAATTCATTCATACGATCTATTCTAATTCTTTCGCACGAATGTATCCAATCTAATTCATTCACACGAATGTATCCATTCTAATTCATTCGTACGATCCATTCAAATTCATTCGTACGATCCATTCAAATTCATTCGTACGATCCATTCTAATTCATTCATATGATCTATTCTAATTCATTCATACAATCCATTCTAATTCTTTCACACGATCCATTCTAATTCATTCGTACGATCCATTCTAATTCATTCGCACAATCCATTCTATTTCATTCGTACGATCCATTCTTACTCATTGGTACGATCCATTCTAATTTCATTCGTACGATCAATTCTAATTCATTAGCACGATCCATTCTAATTCATTCGTACGATCCATTCAAATTCATTCGCACGATCCATTCTAATTCATTCGTACAATCCATTCTATTTCATTCGTATGATCCATTCTTACTCATTCGTATGATCCATTATAATTCATTCGCACGAATGTATCCATTCTAATCCATTCGTACGATCCATTCTAATCCATTCGTACGATCCATTCTAATTCATTCGCATGAATGTAACCATTCTAATTCATTCATTTGATCCATTCTAATTCATTCGTACGATCCATTCTGATTCATTCGTCCGATCCATTCTAATTCATTCACGCGAATGTATCCATTCTAAACCATTCATACGATCCATTCTAATTTATTCGTACGATCCATTCTAATTTATTCATAAGATCCATTCTAATTCATTCGTACGATCCATTCTAATTCATTCGCATGAATGTATCCATTCTAGTTCATTCGTACGATCCATTCTAATTCATTCGCACGATCCATTCTAATTCATTCGCACGATCCATTCTAATTCATTCGCACGATGAGTAAGAATGGATCGTACCAATGAGTAAGAATGAATCGTACGAATGAAATAGAATAGATTGTGCGAATGAATTAGAATGGATCGTACGAATGAATTAGAATGGATCATGTGAAAGAATTAGAATAGATTGTATGAATGAATTAGAATAGATCGTATGAATGAATTAGAAAGGATCGTATGAGTGAATTAGAATGGATACGAAGGAATTAGAATGGATCGTACGAAGGAATTAGAATGGATCGTACGAATGAAATAGAATGGATCGTACGAAGGAATTAGAATGGATCGTACGAAGGAATTAGAATGGATCATACGAAGGAATTAGAATGGATCGTACGAATGAATTAGAATGGATATATTCGTGCAAATAAATTAGAATGGATTGTATGAATGAATTAGAATGGATCATTCGTATGATCCATTCTAACTCATTCGGTGGATCCATTCTAATTCATTCGTACGATCCATTCTAATTCATTCCCACGATCCATTCTAATTTATTCGTACGATCCATTCTAATTCATTCGTACGATCTATTCTAATTCATTCGCACGAATGTAACCATTCTAATTTATTCATACGATCCATTCTAATTCATTCGTACGATCCATTCTAATTCACTCATACGATCCGTTCTAATACATTCATACGATCCATTCTAATTCATTTGCACGAATATATCCATTCTAATTCATTCGTACGATCCATTCTAATTCATTCGTACGATCCATTCTAATTCATTCGTAAGATCCATTCTAATTCATTCGTACGATCCATTCTAATTCATTCATACGATCCATTCTAATTCCTTCGTACGAATGAATTAGAATGGATACATTTGTGCGAATGAATTAGAATGGATCGTACGAATGAATTAGAATGGATCGTATGAATGAATTAGAATGGATCGTACGAATGAATTAGAATGGATCGTACGAATGAATTAGAATGGATCGTACGAATAAATTAGAATGGATACATTCGTCCGAATAAATTAGAATGGATCATACGAATGAGTAATAATGGATCGTACGAATGAAATAGAATAGATTGTACGAATGAATTAGAATGGATCCTACGAATGAATTAGAATAGATCGTGTGAAAGAATTAGAATGGATTCTATGAATGAATTAGAATGAATTCGTACGATCCATTCGAATTCATTCGCACGATCCATTCTAATTCATTCATACGATCCATTCTAATTCATTCATACAATCCATTCTAATTCTTTCACATGATCCATTCTAATTCATTCGTCTAATCCATTCTAATTCATTCGTGCAATCTATTCTAATAAATTCGTACGATCTATTCTTACTCATTCGTATGATCCATTCTAATTCATTCGGACGAATGTATCCATTCTAATTTATTCGTACGATCCATTCTAATTCATTCGTACGATCCATTCTAATTCATTCGTCCGATCCATTCTAATTCATTCACACGAATGTATCCATTCTAATTCATTCGTACGATCCATTCTAATTCATTCGTACGATCCATTCTAATTCATTAGCACGAGTGTATCCATTATAGTTCATTCGTACGATCCATTCTAATTCATTTGTACGATCCATTCTAATTCCTTCGTACGATCCATTCTAATTCATTCGTACGATCCATTCTAATTCATTCGTACGATCCATTCTAATTCATTCGTACGATCCATTCTAAATCCTTCGTACGATCCATTCTAATTCACTCGTACGATCCATTCTAATTCATTCATACAATCCATTCTAATTCTTTCACACGATCCATTCTAATTCATTCGTACGATCCATTCTAATTCATTCGTGCAATCCATTCTATTTCATTCGTACGATCCATTCTTACTCATTCGTACGATCCATTCTAATTCATTCACACGAATGTATCCATTCGTACGAATGAATTAGAATAGATTGTACGAATGAATTAGAATGGATCGTATGAATGAATTAGAATGGATCGTACGAAGGAATTAGAATGGATTGTACGAATGATTTAGAATGGATTGTACGAATGAATTAGAATAGATCGTACGAATGAATTAGAATGGATCGTACGAAGGAATTAGAATGGATCGTACGAATGAATTAGAATGGATATATTCGTGCAAATGAATTAGAATGGATCGTATGAATGTATTAGACTGGATCGTATGAGTGAATTAGAATGGATCGTACGAATGAATTAGAATGGATCGTATGAATGAATTAGAATGGATACATTCATGCGAATGAATTAGAATTGATCGTACGAATGAATTAGAATGGATCGTGCGAATGAATTAGAATGGATCGTATGAATGAATTAGAATGGATCGTACGAATGAACTAGAATGGATACATTCGTGCGAATGAATTAGAATGGATCGTACGAATGAATTAGAATGGATCATACGAATATATTTGAATGGATCTTACGAATGAATTAGAATGGATCGTACGAATGAGTAAGAATGGATCGTACGAATGAAATAGAATGGATTATACGAATGAATTAGAATGGATTCGTAAGAATGAATTAGAATGGATACATTCGTGCGAGTGAATAAGAATAGATCATACGAATGAGTAAGAATGGATCGTACGAATGAAATAGAATAGATTGTACGAATGAATTAGAATAGATCCTACGAATGAATTAGAATGGATCGTGTGAAAGAATTAGAATGGATTGTATGAATGAATTAGAATGGATCGTACGAATGAATTAGAATGGATCGTACTAATGAATTAGAATGGATACATTCGAGCGAATGAATTAGAATTGATCGTACGAATGAATTAGAATGGATCGTGCGAATGAATTAGAATGGATCGTACGAATGAATTAGAATGGATCGTACGAATGAACTAGAATGGATCGATTCGTGCGAATGAATTAAAATGGATTGTACGAATGAATTAGAATGGATCGTACGAATGAATTAGAATGGATCGTACGAATGAATTAGAATGGATCGTACGAATGAATTAGAATGAATACATTCGTGCGAATGAATTAGAATGGATCGGACGAATGAATTAGAATGGATCGTATGAATGAATTAGAATGGATCGTACGAATGAATTAGAATGGATCATACAAATAAATTAGAATGGATACATTCGTCCGAATGAATTGGAATGGATTATACGAATGAGTAAGAATAGATCGTACGATTGCAATAGAATAGATTGTACGAATGAATTAGAATGGATCCTACGAATGAATTAGAATATATCATGTGAAAGAATCAGAATGGATTGTATGAATGAATTAGAATGAATTTGTACGATCCATTCGAATTCATTCGCACGATCCATTCTAATTCATTCATACGATCCATTCTAATTCATTCACACGATCCATTCTAATTCATTCGTCTAATCCATTCAGATTCATTCGTACAATCTATTCTAATACATTCGTACGATCCATTCTTACTCATTCCTATGATCCATTCTAATTCATTCGGACGAATTTATCCATTCTAATTTATTTGTATGATCCATTCTAATTCATTCGTACGATCCATTCTAATTCATTCGTACGATCCATTCTAATTCATTCGTCCGATCCTTTCTAATTCATTCGCACGAATGTATCCATTCTAATTCATTCGTACGATCCATTCTAATTCATTCGCATGAATGTAACCATTCTAATTCATTCATTTGATCCATTCTAATTCATTCGTACGATCCATTCTAATTCATTCATCCAATCCATTCTAATTCATTCGCACGAATTATCCATTCTAATTCATTCGCACGATCCATTCTAATTCATTCGTACGATCCAATCTAATTCATTCGTACGAACCATTCTAATTCATTCGTAGGATCTTAGAATGGAATATACGAATGAATTAGAATTGATCGTACGAATGAATTAGAATGGATCATATGAATGAATTAGAATGGATCGTATGAATGAATTAGAATGGATCGTGCGAATGAATTCGAATGGATCGTACGATCCATTCTAATTCATTCATAGAATCCATTCTAATTTATTCGCACGATCCATTCTAATTCATTCGTACGATCCATTCTAATTCATTCGTATGATCCATTCTAATTAATTCGTACGATCCATTCTAATTCATTTGTACGAATGTATCCATTCTAATTCATTCGTACAATCCATTCTATTTCATTCGTACGATCCATTTTTACTCATTCGTATGAGCCATTCTAATACATTCGTACGATTCATGCTAATTCATTCGCACGATCCATTCTAATTCATTCGTACGATCCATTCTTATTCATTCATACGATCCATTCTAATTCATTCGCACAATCCATTCTAATCCATTCTAATCCATTCTAATTCATTTGTAAGATCCATTCTAATTCATTCGTACGATCCATTCTAATTCATTCATACAATCCATTTTAATTCTTTCACACGATCCATTCTAATTCATTCGTACGATCCATTCTAAATCATTCGTGCAATCCATTCTATTTCATTCGTACGATCAATTCTAATTTATTAGAATGGATCGTACGAATGAATTAGAATGGATCATATTAATGAATTAGAATGGATCGTACGAATGAATTAGAATGGATCGTACGAACGAATTAGAATGGATCGTACGAAGGAATTAGAATGGATCGTACGAATGAATTAGAATGGATATATTCGTGCAAATGAATTAGAATGGATCGTATGAATGTATTAGAATGGATCGTACGAATGAAATAGAATGGATCGTACGAATGAATTAGAATAGATTGTACGAATGAATTAGAATAGATCCTACGAATGAATTAGAATGGATCGTGTGAAAGAATTAGAATGGATTGTATGAATGAATTAGAATGGATCGTACGAATGAATTAGAATGGATATATTCGTGCGAATGAATTAGAATTGATCGTACGAATGAATTAGAATGGATCGTGAGAATGAATTAGAATGGATCGTACGAATGAATTAGAATGGATCGTACAAATGAACTAGAATGGATACATTCGTGCGAATGAATTAGAATGGATCGTACGAATGAATTAGAATGGATCGTACGAATGAATTAGAATAGATCGAATGAATGAATTAGAATGGATCGTACGAATGAATTAGAATGGATACATTCGTGCGAATGAATAAGAATGGATCGGACGAATGAATTAGAATGGATCGTACGAATGAATTAGAATGGATCGTACGAATAAATTAGAATGGATCGTACAAATAAATTAGAATGGATACATTCGTCCGAATGAATTAGAATGGATCATACGAATGAGTAAGAATGGATCGTACGAATGAAATAGAATAGATTGTACGAATGAATTAGAATGGATCCTACGAATGAATTAGAATAGATCATGTGAAAGATCTAGAATGGATTGTATGAATGAATTAGAATGAATTCGTACGATCCATTCGAATTCATTCGCACGATCCATTCTAATTCATTCATACGATCCATTCTAATTCATTCACACGATCCATTCTAATTCATTCGTCTAATCCATTCTGATTCATTCGTACAATCTATTCAAATACATTCGTACGATCCATTCTTACTCACTCCTATGATTCATTCTAATTCATTCGGACGAATGTATCCATTCTAATTTATTCGTACGATCCATTCTAATTCATTCGTACGATCCATTCTAATTCATTCGTACGATCCATTCTAATTCATTCGTTCGATCCTTTCTAATTCATTCGCACGAATGTATCCATTCTAATTCATTCGTACGATCCATTCTAATTCATTCGTACGATCCATTCTAATTCATTCGTAAGATCTATTCTAATTCATTCATACGATCCATTCTAATTCATTCGTACGATCCATTCTAATTCATTCGCACGAATGTATCCATTCTAGTTAATTCGTACGATCCATTCTAATCTATTCGTACGATCCATTCTAATTCATTCGCATGAATGTAACCATTCTAACTCATTCATTTGATCCATTCTAATTCATTCGTACGATCCATTCAAATTCATTCATCCGATCCATTCTAATTCATTCACACGAATTATCCATTCTAATTCATTCGCACGATCCATTCTAATTCATTCGTACGATCCATTCTAATTCATTCGTACGAACCATTCTAATTCATTCGTAGGATCTTAGAATGGAATATACGAATGAATTAGAATGGATCGTACGAATGAATTAGAATGGATCGTATGAATGAATTAGAATGGATCGTACGAATGAATTAGAATGGATCGTGCGAATGAATTCGAAATGATCGTACGATCCATTCTAATTCATTCATAGAATCCATTCTAATTCATTCGCACGAATGTATCCATTCTAATCCATTCGTACGATCCATTCTAATCCATTCGTACATTCTAATTCATTCATTTGATCCATTCTAATTCATTCGTACGATCCTTTCTAATTCATTCGCACGATCCATTTAATTCATTCATAGGATCCATTCTAATTCATTCGTACAATCCATTCTAATTCTTTCACACGATCCATTCTAATTCATTCGTACGATCCATTCTAATTCATTCGCACAAATGTATCCATTCTAATTCATTTGTACGATCCATTCTAATTCATTTGTACGATCCATTCTAATTCATTCGTACGATCCATTCTAATTCTTTCACATGATCCATTCTAATTCATTCGTATGATCCATTCTTACTCATTCGTATGATCCATTCTAATTCGTTCGTACGATCCATTCTAATTCATTCGTACGATCCATTCTAATTCATTCGCACAAATGTATCCATTCTAATTCATTCGTACGATCCATTCTAATTCATTCGTACGATCCATTCTAATTCATTCGTACAATCCATTCTAATTCATTCACACGAATATATCCATTCTAATTCATTCATACGATCCATTCTAATTCATTCGTATGATCCATTCTAATTCACTCATACGATCCATTTTAATACATTCATATGATCCATTCTAATTCATTTGCACGAATATATCCATTCTAATTCATTCATACGATCCATTCTAATTCCTTCGTACGATCCATTCTAATTCATTCGTACGATCCATTCTAATTCATTCGTACGATCCATTCTAATTCATTCGTACGATCCATTCTAATTCCTTCGTACGATCCATTCTAATTGATTCGTACGATCCATTCTAATTCATTCATACAATCCATTCTAATTCTTTCACACGATCCATTCTAATTCATTCGTACGATCCATTCTAATTCATTCGTGCAATCCATTCTATTTCATTCGTACGATCCATTTTTTCTCATTCGTACGATCCATTCTAATTCATTCACACGATCATACGAATGAAATAGAATGGATTGTACGAATGAATTAGAATGGATTCGTAAGAATGAATTAGAATGGATACATTCGTGCGAGTGAATTAGAATAGATCATACAATTGAGTAAGAATGGATCGTATGAATGAAATAGAATAGATTGTACGAATGAATTAGAATAGATCCTACGAATGAATTAGAATGGATCGTGTGAAAGAATTAGAATGGATTGTATGAATGAATTAGAATGCATCGTACGAATGAATTACAATGGATCGTACTAATGAATTAGAATAGATACATTCGTGCGAATGAATTAGAATTAATCGTACGATTGAATTAGAATGGATCGTGCGAATGAATTAGAATGGATCGTACGAATGAATTAGAATTGATCGTACGAATGAACTAGAATGGATATATTCGTGCGAATGAATTAGAATGGATCGTACAAATGAATTAGAATGGATCGTACGAATGAATTAGAATGGATCGTACGAATGAATTAGAATGGATACATTCGTGCGAATGAATTAGAATGGATCGGACGAATGAATTAGAATGGATCGTACGAATGAATTAGAATGGATCGTACGAATGAATTAGAATGGATCGTACAAATAAATTAGAATGGATACATTCGTCCGAATGAATTAGAATGGATCATACGAATGAGTAAGAATGGATCGTACGAATGAAATAGAATAGATTGTACGAATGAATTAGAATGGATCCTACGAATGAATTAGAATAGATCATGTGAAAGAATTAGAATGGATTGTATGAATGAATTAGAATGAATTCGTACGATCCATTCGAATTCATTCGCACGATCCATTCTAATTCATTCATACGATCCATTCTAATTCATTCACACGATCCATTCTAATTCATTCGTCTAATCCATTCTGATTCATTCGTACAATCTATTCTAATACATTCGTACGATCCATTCTTACTCATTCCTATGATCCATTCTAATTCATTCGGACGAATGTATCCATTCTAATTTATTTGTACGATCCATTCTAATTCATTCGTACGATCCATTCTAATTCATTCGTACGATCCATTCTAATTCATTCGTCCGATCCTTTCTAATTCATTCGCACGAATGTATCCATTCTAATTCATTCATACAATCCATTCAAATTCATTCGTACGATCCATTCTAATTCATTCATCCGATCCATTCTAATTAATTCGCACGAATTATCCATTCTAATTCATTCGCACGATCCATTCTAATTCATTCGTACGAACCATTCTAATTCATTCGTAGGATCTTAGAATGGAATATATGAATGAATTAGAATGGATCGTACGAATGAATTAGAATGGATCGTATGAATGAATTAGAATGGATCGTTCGAATGAATTAGAATGGATCGTGCGAATGAATTCGAATGGATCGTACGATCCAATCTAATTCATTCATACAATCCATTCTAATTCATTCGCACGAATGTATCCATTCTAATCCATTCGTACGATCCATTCTAATCCATTCGTACATTCTAATTCATTCATTTGATCCATTCTAATTCATTCGTACGATCCTTTCTAATTCATTCGCACGATCTATTCTAATTCATTCATAGGATCCATTCTAATTCATTCGTACAATCCATTCTAATTCTTTCACACGATCCATTCTAATTCATTCGTACGATCCATTCTAATTCATTCACACAAATGTATCCATTCTAATTCATTCGTACGATCCATTCTAATTCATTCGCACGATCCATTCTAATTCATTCGTACGATCCATTCTAATTCTTTCACATGATCCATTCTAATTCATTCGTACGATCCATTCTAATTCATTCGTACGATCCATTCTAATTCATTCGTACAATCCATTCTAATTCATTCGTACGATCCATTCTAATTTATTCGCACAAATGTATCCATTCTAATTCATTCGTATGATCCATTCTAATTCATTCGTACGATCCATTCTAATTCATTCGTACGATCCATTCTAATTCATTCGTACGATCCATTCTAATTCATTCGCGAATGTATCCATTCTAATTCATTCGTACGATCCATTCTAATTCATTCGTACGATCCATTCTAATTCATTCGCACGAATGTATCCATTCTAGTTCATTTGTTCGATCCATTCTAATTCATTCGTACGATCCATTCTAATTCCTTCGTACGATCCATTCTAATTCATTCGTACGATCTGTTCTAAATCATTCGTACGATCCATTCTAATTTATTCGTACGATCCATTCTAATTCCTTCGTACGATCCATTCTAATTCATTCGTACGATCCATTCTAATTTCTTCGTAAGATCCATGCTAATTCATACGAATGAATTAGAATGGATCATACGAATTAATTAGAATGGATCATACGAATTAATTAGAATGGATCATACGAATGAATTAGAATGGATCGTACGAATGAATTAGAATGGATCGTACGAAGGAATTAGAATGGATCGTACGAATGAATTAGAATGGATCGTACGAATGAATTAGAATGGATACATTCGCGAATGAATTAGAATAGATCGTACGAATGAATTAGAATGGATCGTACGAATGAATTAGAATGAATCGTACGAATGAATTAGAATGGATCGTACGAATGAATTAGAATGGATACATTTGTGCGAATGAATTAGAATGGATCGTACGAATGAATTAGAATGGATCGTACGAATGAATTAGAATGGATCGTACGAATGAATTTGAATGGATCATACGAATGAATTAGAATGGATCACTCATTCGTATGATCCATTCTAATTTATTCGTACGAATGTATCCATTCTAATTCATTCGTACGTCTAATTCATTCGTACGGTCCATTCTAATTCATTTGCACAATCCATTCTATTTCATTCGTACGATCCATTCTTACACATTCGTATGATCCATTATGGATACATTCGTGCGAATGAATTAGAATGGATCATACGAATGAGTAAGAATGGATCGTACGAATGAAATAGAATGGATTGTGCGAATGAATTAGAATGGATCGTACGAATGAATTAGAATGGATTGTACGAATGAATTAGAATGGATCATACGAATGAATTAGAATCTGTACGAATGAATTAGAATGGATCCTACGAATGAATTAGAATAGATCGTGTGAAAGAATTAGAATGGATTGTATGAATGAATTAGAATGGATCGTACGAATGAATTAGAATGGATCGTATGAATTAATTAGAATGGATACATTCGTGCTAATGAATTAGAATTGATCGTACGAATGAATTAGAATGGATCGTGCGAATGAATTAGAATGGATCAAACGAATGAATTAGAATGGATCGTACGAATGAACTAGAATAGAATGGATCGTACGAATGAATTAGAATGGATCGTACGAATGAATTAGAATGGATACATTCGTGCGAATAAATTAGAATGGATCGGACGAATGAATTAGAATGGATCGTACGAATGAATTAGAATGAATTGTACGAATGAATTAGAATGGATCGTACGAATAAATTAGAATGGATACATTCGTCCGAATGAATTAGAATGGATCATACGAATGAGTAAGAATGGATCGTACGAATGAAATAGAATAGATTGTACGAATGAATTAGAATGGATCCTACGAATGAATTAGAATAGATCGTGTGAAAGAATTAGAATGGATTGTATGAATGAATTAGAATGGATCGTATGAATGAATTAGAATGGATCGTGCGAATGAATTCGAATGGATCGTACGAATTCATTCTAATTCATTCATACAATCTATTCTAATTCTTTCACACGATCTATTCTAATTCATTCGTACACATTCTAATTCATTCGTACGATCCATTCTAATTCATTCGTACCATCTATTCTATTTCATTCGTACGATCCATTCTAATTCATTCGTACAATCCATTCTAATTCATTCGTACGATCCATTCAAATCCATTCGTATGATCCATTCTAATTCATTCGCACGAATGTATCCATTCTAGTTCATCCGTACGATCCATTCTAATTCATTCGTACGATCCATTCTAATTCATTCGCACGATCCATTCTAATTCATTCGTACAATTCATTCTATTTCATTCGTACGATCCATTCTTACTCATTCGTATGATCCATTATGGATACGTTCGTGCGAATGAATTAGAATGGATCATACGAATGAATAAGAATGGATCGCACGAATGAAATAGAATGGATTGTGAGAATGAATTAGAATGGATCGTAGAATGGATCAGAATAGATCGTGTGAAAGAATTAGAATGGATAGTATGAATGAATTAGAATGGATCGTGTGAATGAATTCGAATGGATCGTACGAATTCATTCTAATTCATTCATACAATCCATTCTAATTCTTTCACACGATCTATTCTGATACATTCTACGATCCATTCTAATTCATTCGCACAATCCATTATGTTTCATTCGTACGATCCACTCTTACTCATTCGTATGATCCATTCTAATTCATTCGCACGAATGTATCCATAATGGATCATACAAATGAGTAAGAATGGATCGTACGAATGAAATACGTACGAATGAATTAGAATGGATCGTACGAATGAACTTGAATGGATCGTACGGATGAAATAGAATAGATTGTACGAATGAATTAGAATGGATTCGTACGAATGAATTAGAATGGATACATTCGTGCGAATGAATTAGAATGGATACATTTGTGCGAAAGAATTAGAACAGATCGTATGAATGAATTAGGATGGATCCTATGAATGAATTAGAATGGATCGTGCGAATGAATTACAATGGATCGTACGAATGAATTAGAATAGATCGTACAAATGAATTAGAATGGATCGTATGAAGGAACTAGAATGGATCGTACAAATGAATTAGAATGGATATATTCGTGCAAATGAATTAGAATGGATCGTGCGAATGAATTAGAATGGATCGTACGAATGAATTAGAATGGATCGTACGAATGAAATAGAATGGATCTTACGAATGAATTAGAATGGATCGTACGAATGAATTAGAATGGATACATTCGTGCGAATGATTTAGAATGGATCGGACGAATGAATTAGAATGGATCGTACGAATGAATTAGAATGGATCAAATGAATGAATTAGAATGGTTACATTCATGCGAATGAATTAGAATGGATCGTACGAATGAATTAGAAAGGATCGTATGAATGAATTAGAATGGATCGTACGAATGAATTAGAATGGATCAAATGAATGTATTAGAATGTTTACATTCTTGCGAATGAATTAGAATGGATCGTACGAATGGATTAGAATGGATCGTACGAATGGATTAGAATGGATACATTCGGGCGTACGATCCATTCTAATTCATTCATCCGATCCATTCTAATTCATTCGCACGAATGTATCCTTTCTAATCCATTCGTACGATCCATTCTAATCCATTCGTACATTCTAATTCATTCATTTAATCCATTCTAATTCATTCGTACGATCCTTTCTAATTCATTCGCACGATCTATTCTAATTCATTCATAGGATCCATTCTAATTCATTCGTACAATCCATTCTAATTCTTTTACACGATCCATTCTAATTCATTCGTACGATCCATTCTAATTCATTCACACAAATGTATCCATTCTAATTCATTCGTACGATCCATTCTAATTCATTCGCACGATCCATTCTAATTCATTCGTACGATCCATTCTAATTCTTTCACATGATCCATTCTAATTCATTCGTACGATCCATTCTAATTCATTCGTACGATCCATTCTAATTCATTCGTACGATCCATTCTAATTCATTCGTACGATCCATTCTAATTCATTCGCACAAATGTATCCATTCTAATTCATTCGTATGATCCATTCTAATTCATTCGTACGATCCATTCTAATTCATTCGTACGATCCATTCTAATTCATTCGTACGATCCATTCTAATTCATTCGCGAATGTATCCATTCTAATTCATTCGTACGATCCATTCTAATTCATTCGTACGATCCATTCTAATTCATTCGCACGAATGTATCCATTCTAGTTCATTTGTTCGATCCATTCTAATTCATTCGTACGATCCATTCTAATTCCTTCGTACGATCCATTCTAATTCATTCGTACGATCTGTTCTAATTCATTCGTACGATCCATTCTAATTTATTCGTACGATCCATTCTAATTCCTTCGTACGATCCATTCTAATTCATTCGTACGATCCATTCTAATTTCTTCGTAAGATCCATGCTAATTCATACGAATGAATTAGAATGGATCGTACGAATTAATTAGAATGGATCATACGAATTAATTAGAATGGATCATACGAATGAATTAGAATGGATCGTACGAATGAATTAGAATGGATCGTACGAAGGAATTAGAATGGATCGTACGAATGAATTAGAATGGATTGTACGATTGAATTAGAATGGATCGTACGAATGAATTAGAATGGATACATTCGCGAATGAATTAGAATAGATCGTACGAATGAATTAGAATGGATCGTACGAATGAATTAGAATGGATCGTACGAATGAATTAGAATGGATCGTACGAATGAATTAGAATGGATCGTACGAATGAATTAGAATGGATACATTTGTGCGAATGAATTAGAATGGATCGTACGAATGAATTAGAATGGATCGTACGAATGAATTAGAATGGATCGTACGAATGAATTTGAATGGATCATACGAATGAATTAGAATGGATCACTCATTCGTATGATCCATTCTAATTTATTCGCACGAATGTATCCATTCTAATTCATTCGTACGTCTAATTCATTCGTACGGTCCATTCTAATTCATTTGCACAATCCATTCTATTTCATTCGTACGATCCATTCATACACATTCGTATGATCCATTATGGATACATTCGTGCGAATGAATTAGAATGGATCATACGAATGAGTAAGAATGGATCGTACGAATGAAATAGAATGGATTGTACGAATGAATTAGAATGGATCGTACGAATGAATTAGAATGGATTGTACGAATGAATTAGAATGGATCATACGAATGAATTAGAATCTGTACGAATGAAATAGAATGGATCCTACGAATGAATTAGAATAGATCGTGTGAAAGAATTAGAATGGATTGTATGAATGAATTAGAATGGATCATACGAATGAATTAGAATGGATCGTATGAATGAATTAGAATGGATACATTCGTGCTAATGAATTAGAATTGATCGTACGAATGAATTAGAATGGATCGTGCGAATGAATTAGAATGGATCATACGAATGAATTAGAATGGATCGTACGAATGAACTAGAATAGAATGGATCGTACGAATGAATTAGAATGGATCGTACGAATGAATTAGAATGGATACATTCGTGCGAATAAATTAGAATGGATCGGACGAATGAATTAGAATGGATCGTACGAATGAATTAGAATGGATCGTATGAATGAATTAGAATGGATCGTACGAATAAATTAGAATGGATACATTCGTCCGAATGAATTAGAATGGATCATACGAATGAGTAAGAATGGATCGTACGAATGAAATAGAATAGATTGTACGAATGAATTAGAATGGATCCTACGAATGAATTAGAATGGATCGTGTGAAAGAATTAGAATGGATTGTATGAATGAATTAGAATGGATCGTATGAATGAATTAGAATGGATCGTGCGAATGAATTCGAATGGATCGTACGAATTCATTCTAATTCATTCATACAATCTATTCTAATTCTTTCACACGATCTATTCTAATTCATTCGTACACATTCTAATTCATTCGTACGATCCATTCTAATTCATTCGTACCATCTATTCTATTTCATTCGTACGATCCATTCTAATTCATTCGTACAATCCATTCTAATTCATTCGTACGATCCATTCAAATCCATTCGTACGATCCATTCTAATTCATTCGCACGAATGTATCCATTCTAGTTCATCCGTACGATCCATTCTAATTCATTCGTACGATCCATTCTAATTCATTCGCACGATCCATTCTAATTCATTCGTACAATCCATTCTATTTCATTCGTACGATCCATTCTTACTCATTCGTATCATCCATTATGGATACGTTCGTGCGAATGAATTAGAATGGATCATACGAATGAATAAGAATGGATCGCACGATTGAAATAGAATGGATTGTGCGAATGAATTAGAATGGATCATAATAGATAGTGTGAAAGAATTAGAATGGATCGTATGAATGAATTAGAATGGATCGTGCGAATGAATTCGAATGGATCGTACGAATTCATTCTAATTCATTCATACAATCCATTCTAATTCTTTCACACGATCTATTCTGATCCATTCTACGATCCATTCTAATTCATTCGCACAATCCATTCTGTTTCATTCGTACGATCCATTCTTACTCATTCGTATGATCCATTCTAATTCATTCGCACGAATGTATCCATAATGGATCATACGAATGAGTAAGAATGGATCGTACGAATGAAATACGTACGAATGAATTAGAATGGATCGTACGAATGAACTAGAATGGATCGTACGGATGAAATAGAATAGATTGTACGAATGAATTAGAATAGATTCGTACGAATGAATTAGAATGGATACATTCGTGCGAATGAATTAGAATGGATACATTCGTGCGAAAGAATTAGAATAGATCGTATGAATGAATTAGGATGGATCCTATGAATGAATTAGAATGGATCGTGCGAATGAATTACAATGGATCGTACAAATGAATTAGAATAGATCGTACAAATGAATTAGAATGGATCGTATGAAGGAACTAGAATGGATCGTACAAATGAATTAGAATGGATATATTCGTGCAAATGAATTAGAATGGATCGTGCGAATGAATTAGAATGGATCGTACGAATGAATTAGAATGGATCGTACGAATGAAATAGAATGGATCTTACGATTGAATTAGAATGGATCGTACGAATGAATTAGAATGGATCGTACGAATGAATTAGAATGGATACATTCGTGCGAATGATTTAGAATGGATCGGACGAATGAATTAGAATGGATCGTACGAATGAATTAGAATGGATCAAATGAATGAATTAGAATGGTTACATTCATGCGAATGAATTAGAATGGATCGTACGAATGAATTAGAATGGATCGTATGAATGAATTAGAATGGATCGTACGAATGAATTAGAATGGATCAAATGAATGTATTAGAATGTTTACATTCTTGCGAATGAATTAGAATGGATCGTACGAATGGATTAGAATGGATCGTACGAATGGATTAGAATGGATACATTCGGGTGTACGATCCATTCTAATTCATTCGTCCGATCCATTCTAATTCATTCGCACGAATGTATCCATTCTAATTCATTCGTACGATCCATTCTAATTCATTCGTACGATCCATTCTAAATTATTCGTATGATCCATTCTAATTCATTCGTACGATCCATTCTAATTCATTCGTACGATCCATTCTAATTCATTCGCACGAATGTATCCATTCTAGTTCATTCGTACGATCCATTCTAATTCATTCGTACGATCCATTCTAATTCATTCGCACGATCCATTCTAATTCATTCGTACGATCCATTCTAATTCATTCGTATGATCCATTCTAATTCATTCGTACGATCCATTCTAATTCATTCGCACAAATGTATCCATTCTAATTCATTCGTACGATCCATTCTAATTCATTCGCACGATCCATTCTAATTCATTCGTACGATCCATTCTAATTCTTTCACACGATCCATTCTAATTCATTCGTACGATCCATTCTAATTCATTCACACGATCCATTCTAATTCATTCGTATGATGCATTCTAATTCATTCATACGATCCATTCTAATTCATTCGTATGATCCATTCTAATTCATTCGCACAAATGTATCCATTCTAATTCAGTCGTACGATCCATTCTAATTCATTTGCACGATCCATTCTAATTTATTCGTACGATCCATTATAATTCATTCGTACGATCCATTCTAATTCATTCGTATGATCCATTCTAATTAATTCGTACGATCCATTCTAATTCATTTGTACGAATGTATCCATTCTAATTCATTCGTACAATCCATTCTATTTCATTCGTATGATCCATTTTTACTCATTCGTATGATCCATTCTAATACATTCGTACGATTCATGCTAATTCATTCGCACGATCCATTCTAATTCATTCGTACGATCCATTCTTATTCATTCATACGATCCATTCTAATTCATTCGCACAATCCATTCTAATCCATTCTAATCCATTCTAATTCATTTGTAAGATCCATTCTAATTCATTCGTACGATCCATTCTAATTCATTCATACAATCCATTTTAATTATTTCAAACGATCCATTCTAATTCATTCGTACGATCCATTCTAATTCATTCGTGCAATCCATTCTATTTCATTCGAACGATCAATTCTAATTCATTAGAATGGATCGTACGAATGAATTAGAATGGATCATATTAATGAATTAGAATGGATCGTACGAATGAATTAGAATGGATCGTACGAACGAATTAGAATGGATCGTACGAAGGAATTAGAATGGATCGTACGAATGAATTAGAATGGATATATTCGTGCAAATGAATTAGAATGGATCGTATGAATGAATTAGAATGGATCGTACGAATGAATTAGAATGGATATATTCGTGCAAATGAATTAGAATGGATCGTATGAATGTATTAGAATGGATCGTACGAATGAATTAGAATGGATCGTACGAATGAATTAGAATAGATTGTACGAATGAATTAGAATAGATCCTACGAATGAATTAGAATGGATCATGTGAAAGAATTAGAATGGATTGTATGAATGAATTAGAATGGATCGTACGAATGAATTAGAATGGATCGTACTAATGAATTAGAATGGATATATTCGTGCGAATGAATTAGAATTGATCGTACGAATGAATTAGAATCGATCGTACGAATGAATTAGAATGGATCGTACGAATGAATTATAATGGATCGTACGAATGAACTAGAATGGATACATTCGTGCGAATGAATTAGAATGGATCGTACGAATGAATTAGAATGGATCGTACGAATGAATTAGAATGGATCGTACGAATGAATTAGTTTGGATACATTCGTGCGAATGAATAAGAATGGATCGGACGAATGAATTAGAATGGATACGAATGAATTAGAATGGATCGTACGAATGAATTAGAATGGATCGTACAAATAAATTAGAATGGATACATTCGTCCGAATGAATTAGAATGGATCATACGAATGAGTAAGAATGGATCATACGAATGAAATAGAATAGATTGTACGAATGAATTAGAATGGATCCTACGAATGAATTAGAATAGATCATGTGAAAGAATTAGAATGGATTGTATGAATGAATTAGAATGAATTCGTACGATCCATTCGAATTCATTCGTACGATCCATTCTAATTCATTCATACGATCCATTCTAATTCATTCACACGATCCATTCTAATTCATTCATCTAATCCATTCTGATTCATTCGTACAATCTATTCAAATACATTTGTACGATCCATTCTTACTCATTCCTATGATCCATTCTAATTCATTCGGACGAATGTATCCATTCTAATTTATTCTGACGATCCATTCTAATTCATTCGTACGATCCATTCTAATTCATTCGTACGATTCATTCTAATTCATTCGTCCGATCCTTTCTAATTCATTCGCACGAATGTATCCATTCAAATTCATTCGTACGATCCATTCTAATTCATTCGTACGATCCATTCTAATTCATTCGTAAGATCCATTCTAATTCATTCATACGATCCATTCTAATTCATTCGTACGATCTATTCTAATTCATTTGCACGAATGTATCCATTCTAGTTAATTCGTACGATCCATTCTAATCCATTCGTACGATCCATTCTAATTCATTCGCATGAATGTAACCATTCTAACTCAATCATTTGATCCATTCTAATTCATTCATACGATCCATTCTAATTCATTCATCCGATCCATTCTAATTCATTCGCACGAATTATCCATTCTAATTCATTCGCACGATCCATTCTAATTCATTCGTACGATCCATTCTAATTCATTCGTACGAATGAATTAGAATGGATCGTATGAATGAATTAGAATGGATCGTACGAATGAATTAGAAGGGATCGTGCGAATGAATTCGAATGGATCGTATGATCCATTCTAATTCATTCATACAATCCATTCTAATTCATTCGCACGAATGTATCCATTCTAATCCAATCGTACGATCCATTCTAATCCATTCGTACATTCTAATTCATTCATTTGATCCATTCTAATTCATTCGTACGATCCTTTCTAATTCATTCGCACGATCCATTCTAATTCATTCATAGGATCCATTCTAATTAATTCGTACAATCCATTCTAATTCTTTCACACGATCTATTCTAATTCATTCGTACGATCCATTCTAATTCATTCGCACAAATGTATCCATTCTAATTCATTCGTACGATCCATTCTAATTCATTCGCACGATCCATTCTAATTCATTCGTACGATCCATTCTAATTCTTTCACATGATCCATTCTAATTCATTCGTATGATCCATTCTTACTCATTCGTATGATCCATTCTAATTCATTCGTATGATCCATTCTAATTCATTCGTACGATCCATTCTAATTCATTGGTACGATCCATTCTAAATCATTCGTACGATCCATTCTAATTCATTGGCACAAATGTATCCATTATAATTCATTCGTACGATCCATTCTAATTCATTCATACGATCCATTCTAATTCATTCGTACGATCCATTCTAATTCATTGACGAATGTATCCATTCTAATTCATTCGTATGATCCATTCTAATTCATTCGCACGGATGTATCCATTCTAGTTGATTCGTACGATCCATTCTAATTCATTCGTACGATCCATTCTAATTCCTTCGTACGATCCATTCTAATTCATTCGTACGATCTATTCTAATTCATTCGTACGATCCATTCTAATTCATTCGTACGATCCATTCTAATTCCTTCGTACGATCCATTCTAATTTCTTCGTATGATCCATGCTAATTCATACGAATGAATTAGAATGGATCGTACGAATTAATTAGAATGGATCATACGAATGAATTAGAATGGATCGTACGAATGAATTAGAATGGATCGTACGAAGGAATAAGAATGGATCGTACGAATGAATTAGAATGGATCGTACGAATGAATTAGAATGGATCGTACGAATGAATTAGAATGGATCGTACAAATGAATTAGAATGGATCGTACGAATGAATTAGAATGGATACATTTGCGAATGAATTAGAATAGATCGTACGAATGAATTAGAATGGATCGTACGAATGAATTAGAATGGATCTTACGAATGAATTAGAATGGATCGCACGAATGAATTAGAATGGATCGTACGAATGAATTAGAATGGATACATTTGTGCGAATGAATTAGAATGGATTGTATGAATGAATTAGAATGGATCGTACGAATGAATTAGAATGGATCGTACGAATGAATTTGAATGGATCATACGAATGAATTAGAATGGATCACTCATTCGTATGATCCATTCTAATTTATTCGCACGAATGTATCCATTCTAATTCATTCGTACGTCTAATTCATTCATACGGTCCATTCTAATTCATTCGCACAATCCATTCTATTTCATTCATACGATCCATTCTTACACATTCTTATGATCCATTATGGATACATTCGTGCGAATGAATTAGAATGGATCATACGAATGAGTAAGAATGGATCGTACGAATGAAATAGAATGGATTGTGCGAATGAATTAGAATGGATCGTACGAATGAATTAGAATGGATTGTACGAATGAATTAGAATGGATCGTACGAATGAATTAGAATGTGTACGAATGAATTAGAATGGATCCTACGAATGAATTAGAATAGATCGTGTGAAAGAATTAGAATGGATTGTATGAATGAATTAGAATGGATCGTACGAATGAATTAGAATGGATCGTACGAATGAATTAAAATGGATCGTACGAATGAATTAGAATGGATACATTCGTGTTAATGAATTAGAATTGATCGTACGAATGAATTAGAATGGATCATGCGAATGAATTAGAATGGATCGTACGAATGAATTAGAATGGATCGTACGAATGAACTAGAATAGAATGGATCGTACGAACGAATTAGAATGGATCGTACGAATGAATTAGAATGGATACATTCGCGCGAATAAATTAGAATGGATCGGACGAATGAATTAGAATGGATCGTACGAATGAATTAGAATGGATCGTACGAATGAATTAGAATGGATCGTACGAATAAATTAGAATAGATACATTCGTCCGAATGAATTAGAATGGATCATACGAATGAGTAAGAATGGATCGTACGAATGAAATAGAATAGATTGTACGAATGAATTAGAATGGATCCTACGAATGAATTAGAATGGATCGTGTGAAAGAATTAGAATGGATTGTATGAATGAATTAGAATGGATCGTATGAATGAATTAGAATGGATCATGCGAATGAATTCGAATGGATTGTACGAATTCATTCTAATTCATTCATACAATATATTCTAATTCTTTTACATGATCTATTCTAATTCATTCGTACATATTCTAATTCATTCGTACAATCTATTCTATTTCATTCGTACGATCCATTCTAATTCATTCGTACAATCCATTCTAATTCATTCGTACGATCCATTCTAATTCATTCGTACGATCCATTCTAATTCATTCGCACGATCCATTCTAATTCATTCGTATGATCCATTCTAATTCATTCGTACAATCCATTCTATTTTATTCGTACGATCCATTCTTACTCATTCGTATGATCCATTCTATTTCATTCGTACAATCCATTCTAATTCATTCGTACAATCCATTCTAATTCATTCGTATGATCCATTCTAATTCATTCGTACGATTCATTCTAATTCATTCGTACGATCCATTCTAATTCATTCGCACGATCCATTCTAATTCATTCGTACAATCCATTCTAATTCATTCGTATAATCCATTCGTACAATCCATTCTAATTCGTTCGTATAATCCATTCTAATTCATTCGTATGATCCATTCTAATTCATTCGTACGATCCATTCTAATTCATTCGTACGATCCATTCTAATTCATTCGCACGATCCATTCTAATTCATTCGTACAATCCATTCTATTTTATTCGTACGATCCATTCTTACTCATTCGTATGATCCATTATGGATACATTCGTGCGAATGAATTAAAATGGATCATACGAATGAATAAGAATGGATCGCACGATTGAAATAGAATGGATTGTGCGAATGAATTAGAATGGATCATAGAATGGATCATAATAGATCGTGTGAAAGAATTAGAATGGATCGTATGAATGAATTAGAATGGATCGTGCGAATGAATTCGAATGGATCGTACGAATTCATTCTAATTCATTCATACAATCCATTCTAATTCTTTCACACGATCTATTCTGATCCATTCTACGATCCATTCTAATTCATTCGCACAATCCATTCTGTTTCATTCGTACGATCCATTCTTACTCAGTCGTATGATCCAGTCTAATTCATTCGCACGAATGTATCCATAATGGATCATACGAATGAGTAAGAATGGATCGTACGAATGAAATACGTACGAATGAATTAGAATGGATCGTACGAATGAACTAGAATGGATCGTACGGATGAAATAGAATAGATTGTACGAATGAATTAGAATGGATTCGTACGAATGAATTAGAATGGATACATTCGTGCGAATGAATTAGAATGGATACATTCGTGCGAAAGAATTAGAATAGATCGTATGAATGAATTAGGATGGATCCTATGAATGAATTAGAATGGATCGTGCGAATGAATTAGAATGGATCGTACGAATGAATTAGAATAGATCGTACAAATGAATTAGAATGGATCGTATGAAGGAACTAGAATGGATCGTACAAATGATTTAGAATGGATATATTCGTGCAAATGAATTAGAATGGATCGTGCGAATGAATTAGAATGGATCGTACGAATGAATTAGAATGGATCGTACGAATGAATTAGAATGGATACATTCGTGCGAATGAATTAGAATGGATCGGACGAATGAATTAGAATGGATCGTACGAATGAATTAGAATGGATCAAATGAATGAATTCGAATGGTTACATTCATGCGAATGAATTAGAATGGATCGTACGAATGAATTAGAATGGATCGTATGAATGAATTAGAATGGATCGTACGAATGAATTAGAATGGATCAAATGAATGAATTAGAATGGTTACATTCTTGCGAATGAATTAGAATGGATCGTATGAATGGATTAGAATGGATCGTACGAATGGATTAGAATGGATATATTCGAGCGTACGATCCATTCTAATTCATTCGTCTGATCCATTCTATTTCATTCGCACGAATGTATCCATTCTAATTCATTCGTATGATCCATTCTAATTCATTCGTACGATCCATTCTAATTCATTCGTAAGATCCATTCTAATTCATTCGAACGATCCATTCTAATTCATTCGTACGATCCATTCTAATTCATTTGCACGAATGTATCCATTCTAGTTCATTCGTATGATCCATTCTAATTCATTCGTACGATCCATTCTAATTCATTCGCATGATCCATTCTAATTCATTCGTACGATCCATTCTAATTCATTCGTACGATCCATTCTAATTCATTCGCACAAATGTATCCATTCTAATTCATTCGTACGATCCATTCTAATTCATTCGCACGATCCATTCTAATTCATTCGTACGATCCATTCTAATTCTTTCACACGATCCATTCTAATTCATTCGTACGATCCATTCTAATTCATTCACATGATCCATTCTAATTCATTCGTATGATGCATTCTAATTCATTCATACGATCCATTCTAATTCATTCGTATGATCCATTCTAATTCATTCGCACAAATGTATCCATTCTAATTAAGTCGTACGATCCATTCTAATTCATTCGCACGATCCATTCTAATTTATTCGTACGATCCATTCTAATTCATTCGTACGATCCATTCTAATTCATTCGTATGATCCATTCTAATTAATTCGTACGATCCATTCTAATTCATTTGTACGAATGTATCCATTCTAATTCATTCGTACAATCCATTCTATTTCATTCGTACGATCCATTTTTACTCATTCGTATGATCCATTCTAATACATTCGTACGATTCATGCTAATTCATTCGCACGATCCATTCTAATTCATTCGTACGATCCATTCTTATTCATTCATACGATCCATTCTAATTCATTCGCACAATCCATTCTAATCCATTCTAATCCATTCTAATTCATTTGTAAGATCCATTCTAATTCATTCGTACGATCCATTCTAATTCATTAATACAATCCATTTTAATTATTTCAAACCATCCATTCTAATTCATTCGTACGATCCATTCTAATTCATTCGTGCAATCTATTCTATTTCATTCGTACGATCAATTCTAATTCATTAGAATGGATCGTACGATTGAATTAGAATGGATCATATTAATGAATTAGAAAGGATCGTACGAATGAATTAGAATGGATCGTACGAACGAATTAGAATGGATCGTACGAAGGAATTAGAATGGATCGTACGAATGAATTAGAATGGATATATTCGTGCAAATGAATTAGAATGGATCGTATGAATGAATTAGAATGGATCGTACGAATGAATTAGAATGGATATATTCGTGCAAATGAATTAGAATGGATCGTATGAATGTATTAGAATGGATCGTACGAATGAATTAGAATGGATCATACGAATGAATTAGAATAGATTGTACGAATGAATTAGAATAGATCCTACGAATGAATTAGAATGGATCATGTGAAAGAATTAGAATGGATTGTATGAATGAATTAGAATGGATCGTACGAATGAATTAGAATGGATCGTACTAATGAATTAGAATGGATATATTCGTGCGAATGAATTAGAATTGATCGTACGAATGAATTAGAATGGATCGTGCGAATGAATTAGAATGGATCGTACGAATGAATTAGAATGGATCGTACGAATGAACTAGAATGGATACATTCGTGCGAATGAATTAGAATGGATCGTACGAATGAATTAGAATGGATCGTACGAATGAATTAGAATGGATCGTACAAATGAATTAGAATGGATACATTCGTGCGAATGAATAAGAATGGATCGGACGAATGAATTAGAATGGATACGAATGAATTAGAATGGATCGTACGAATGAATTAGAATGGATCGTACAAATAAATTAGAATGGATACATTCGTCCAAATGAATTAGAATGGATCATACGAATGAGTAAGAATGGATCATACGAATGAAATAGAATAGATTGTACGAATGAATTAGAATGGATCCTACGAATGAATTAGAATAGATCATGTGAAAGAATTAGAATGGATTGTATGAATGAATTAGAATGTATTCGTACGATCCATTCGAATTCATTCGTACGATCCATTATAATTCATTCATACGATCCATTCTAATTCATTCACACGATCCATTCTAATTCATTCATCTAATCCATTCTGATTCATTCGTACAATCTATTCAAATACATTCGTACGATCCATTCCTACTCATTCCTATGATCCATTCTAATTCATTCGGACGAATGTATCCATTCTAATTTATTCGTACGATCCATTCTAATTCATTCGTACGATCCATTCTAATTCATTCGTCCGATCCTTTCTAATTCATTCGCACGAATGTATCCATTCAAATTCATTCGTACGATCCATTCTAATTCATTCGTACGATCCATTCTAATTCATTCATACGATCCATTCTAATTCATTCGTACGATCTATTCTAATTCATTCGCACGAATGTATCCATTCTAGTTAATTCGTACGATCCATTCTAATCCATTCGTACGATCCATTCTAATTCATTCGCATGAATGTAACCATTCTAACTCAATCATTTGATCCATTCTAATTCATTCGTACAATCCATTCTAATTCATTCATCCGATCCATTCTAATTCATTCGCACGAATTATCCATTCTAATTTATTCGCACGATCCATTCTAATTCATTCGTACGATCCATTATAATTCATTCGTACGAATGAATTAGAATGGATCGTATGAATGAATTAGAATGGATCGTACGAATGAATTAGAAGGGATCGTGCGAATGAATTCGAATGGATCGTACGATCCATTCTAATTCATTCATACAATCCATTCTAATTCATTCACACGAATGTATCCATTCTAATCCAATCGTACGATCCATTCTAATCCATTCGTACATTCTAATTCATTCAATTGATCCATTCTAATTCATTCGTATGATCCTTTCTAATTCATTCGCACGATCTATTCTAATTCATTCATAGGATCCATTCTAATTAATTCGTACAATCCATTCTAATTCTTTCACACGATCCATTCTAATTCATTCGTACGATCCATTCTAATTCATTCGCACAAATGTATCCATTCTAATTCATTCGTACGATCCATTCTAATTCATTCGCACGATCCATTCTAATTCATTCGTACGATCCATTCTAATTCTTTCACATGATCCATTCTAATTCATTCGTATGATCCATTCTTACTCATTCGTACGATCCATTCTAATTCATTCGTATGATCCATTCTAATTCATTCGTACGATCCATTCTAATTCATTGGTACGATCCATTCTAATTCATTCGTACGATCCATTCTAATTCATTGGCACAAATGTATCCATTATAATTCATTCGTACGATCCATTCTAATTCATTCGTACGATCTATTCTAATTCATTCGCGAATGTATCCATTCTAATTCATTCGTACGATCCATTCTAATTCATTCGCACGAATGTATCCATTCTAGTTCATTCGTACGATCCATTCTAATTCATTCGTACGATCCATTCTAATTCCTTCGTACGATCCATTCTAATTCATTCGTACGATCTATTCTAATTCATTCGTACGATCCATTCTAATTCATTCGTACGATCCATTCTAATTCCTTCGTACGATCCATTCTAATTCATTCGTACGATCCATTCTAATTTCTTCGTATGATCCATGCTAATTCATACGAATGAATTAGAATAGATCGTACGAATTAATTAGAATGGATCATACGAATGAATTAGAATGGATCGTACGAATGAATTAGAATGGATCGTACGAAGGAATTAGAATGGATCGTACGAATGAATTAGAATGGATCGTATGAATGAATTAGAATGGATCGTACGAATGAATTAGAATGGATCGTACGAATGAATTAGAATGGATACATTTGCGAATGAATTAGAATAGATCGTACGAATGAATTAGAATGGATCGTACAAATGAATTAGAATGGATCTTACGAATGAATTAGAATGGATCGCACGAATGAATTAGAATGGATCGTACGAATGAATTAGAATGGATACATTTGTGCGAATGAATTAGAATGGATTGTATGAATGAATTAGAATGGATCGTACGAATGAATTAGAATGGATCGTACGAATGAATTTGAATGGATCATACGAATGAATTAGAATGGATCACTCATTCGTATGATCCATTCTAATTTATTCGCACGAATGTATCCATTCTAATTCATTCGTACGTCTAATTCATTCGTACGGTCCATTCTAATTCATTCGCACAATCCATTCTATTTTATTCATACGATCCATTCTTACACATTCGTATGATCCATTATGGATACATTCGTGCGAATGAATTAGAATGGATCATACGAATGAGTAAGAATGGATCGTACGAATGAAATAGAATGGATTGTGCAAATGAATTAGAATGGATCGTACGAATGAATTAGAATGGATTGTACGAATGAATTAGAATGGATCGTACGAATGAATTAGAATGTGTACGAATGAATTAGAATGGATCCTACGAATGAATTAGAATAGATCGTGTGAAAGAAATAGAATGGATTGTATGAATGAATTAGAATGGATCGTACGAATGAATTAGAATGGATCGTACGAATGAATTAGAATGGATCGTACAAATGAATTAGAATGGATACATTTGTGCTAATGAATTAGAATTGATCGTACGAATGAATTATAATGGATCGTGCGAATGAATTAGAATGGATCGTACGAATGAATTAGAATGGATCGTACGAATGAATTAGAATGGATCGTACGAATGAATTAGAATGGATACATTCGTGCGAATGAATTAGAATGGATCGGACGAATGAATTAGAATGGATCGTACGAATGAATTAGAATGGATCAAATGAATGAATTCGAATGGTTACATTCATGCGAATGAATTAGAATGGATCGTACGAATGAATTAGAATGGATCGTATGAATGAATTAGAATGGATCGTACGAATGAATTAGAATGGATCAAATGAATGAATTAGAATGGTTACATTCTTGCGAATGAATTAGAATGGATCGTATGAATGGATTAGAATGGATCGTACGAATAGATTAGAATGGATACATTCGAGCGTACGATCCATTCTAATTCATTCGTCCGATCCATTCTATTTCATTCGCACGAATGTATCCATTCTAATTCATTCGTACGATCCATTCTAATTCATTCGTACGATCCATTCTAATTCATTCGTAAGATCCATTCTAATTCATTCGTACGATCCATTCTAATTCATTCGTACGATCCATTCTAATTCATTCGCACGAATGTATCCATTCTAGTTCATTCGTACGATCCATTCTAATTCATTCGTACGATCCATTCTAATTCATTCGCACGATCCATTCTAATTCATTCGTACGATCCATTCTAATTCATTCGTACGATCCATTCTAATTCATTCGTACGATCCATTCTAATTCATTCGCACAAATGTATCCATTCTAATTCATTCGTACGATCCATTCTAATTCATTCGCACGATCCATTCTAATTCATTCGTACGATCCATTCTAATTCTTTCACACGATCCATTCTAATTCATTCGTACGATCCATTCTAATTCATTCACACGATCCATTCTAATTCATTCGTACGATCCATTCTAATTCATTCGTATGATCCATTCTAATTCATTCGCACAAATGTATCCATTCTAATTCAGTCGTACGATCCATTCTAATTCATTCGCACGATCCATTCTAATTTATTCGTACGATCCATTCTAATTCATTCGTACGATCCATTCTAATTCATTCGTATGATCCATTCTAATTAATTCGTACGATCCATTCTAATTCATTTGTACGAATGTATCCATTCTAATTCATTCATACAATCCATTCTATTTCATTCGTACGATCCATTCTTACTCATTCGTATGATCCATTCTAATACATTCGTACGATTCATGCTAATTCATTCGCACGATCCATTCTAATTCATTCGTACGATCCATTCTTATTCATTCATACGATCCATTCTAATTCATTCGCACAATCCATTCTAATCCATTCTAATTCATTTGTAAGATCCATTCTAATTCATTCGTACGATCCATTCTAATTCATTCATACAATCCATTTTAATTCTTTCACACGATCCATTCTAATTCATTCGTACGATCCATTCTAAATCATTCGTGCAATCCATTCTATTTCATTCGTACGATCAATTCTAATTCATTAGAATGGATCGTACGAATGAATTAAAATGGATCATATTAATGAATTAGAATGGATCGTACGAATGAATTAGAATGGATTGTACGAACGAATTAGAATGGATCGTACGAAGGAATTAGAATGGATCGTACGAATGAATTAGAATGGATATATTCGTGCAAATGAATTAGAATGGATCGTATGAATGAATTAGAATGGATCGTACGAATGAATTAGAATGGATATATTCGTGCAAATGAATTAGAATGGATCGTATGAATGTATTAGAATGGATAGTATGAATGAATTAGAATGGATCGTACGAATGAATTAGAATGGATCGTGTGAAAGAATTAGAATTGATTGTATGAATGAATTAGAATAGATCGTATGAATGAATTAGAATGGATCGTACGAATGAATTAGAATGGATCGTACGAACGAATTTGAATGGATACATTTGTGCGAATGAATCTAAATGGATTGTATGAATGAATTACAATGGATCGTACGAATGAATTAGAATGGATCGTACGAATGAATTAGAATAGCTCATACGAATGAATTAGAATGAATCGTATGAATGAATTAGAATGGTTACATTCGTGCGAATGAATTAGAATAGATCGTACGAAGGAATTAGAATGGATCGTACGAATAAATTAGAATGGATCGTGGAAATAAATTAGAATGGATCGTACGAATGAATTAGAATGGATCCACCGAATGAGTTAGAATGGATCATACGAATGAATTAGAATGGATTGTACGAATGAATTAGAATGGATTGTGCGAATGAATTAGAATGGATCGTATGAATGAATAGGAATGGATCGTACGAATGAATTAGAATGGATCGTGCGAATGAATTAGCATGAATCGTACGAATGTATTAGAATGAATCGTACGAATGAATTAGAATGAATCGTACGATCCATTCTAATTCAATCGTTCAATCCATTCTAATTCATTCGCATGAATGTATCCATTCTAATTCATTCGTACAATCCATTCTATTTCATTCGTACGATCCATTCTTACTCATTCGTATGATCCATTCTAATTCATTCGTATGATCCATTCTAATTCATTCGTAAGATCCATTCTAATTCATTCGTATTATCCATTCTAATTCATTCGCACGATCCATTCTAATTCATTCATACGATCCATTCTAATTCATTCATACGATCCATTCTAATTCATTCCTACAATCCATTCAAATTCATTCGCCCGATCCATTCTAATTCATTCATACGATCCATTCTATTCGAATGGATCATGCGATCCATTCGAATTCATTCGCACGATCCATTCTTATTCATTCATACGATCCATTCTAATTCATTCATACAATGCATTCTAATTCTTTCGCACGATCCATTCTAATTCATTCATACGATCAATTCTAATTCATTCGTACGATCCATTCTAATTCTCTCATACGATCCATTCTAATTCATTCATACGATCCATTCTAATTCATTTGCACGAATATATCCATTCTAATTCATTCGTACGATCCATTCTAATTCCTTCGTACGATCCATTCTAATTCCATCATACGATCCATTCTAATTCCTTTATATGATCCATTATATTTCATTCGTATGATCCATTCTAATTCCTTCATACGATCCATTCTAATTCCTTCGTATCCATTCTAATTCATTCATACAATCCATTCTAATTTATTCGCAAGAATGTATCCATTCTAATTCATTTGCACGATCTATTCTAATTCATTCCTATGATCTATTCTAATTCATTCGTACGATCCATTCTAATCCATTCTTTCATACGATCCATTCTAATTCATATGCACAAAGGTATCCATTCTAATCCATTCGTAGGATCCATTCTAATCCATTCGTACGATACATTCTAATTCATTCGTACGATCCATTCTAATTTATTTGCACGAATGTATCCATTCTAATTCATTCGTACGATCCATTCTAATTCATTCGCACAATCTATTCTAATTCATTCATACGATCCATTCTAATTCATTCGCACGAATGTATCCATTCTAATTCATTCATACGATCCATTCTAATTCATTCGCACGAATGTATCCATTCTAATTCATTCATACGATCCATTCTACTTCATTCATACTATCCGTTCTAATTCACTCATACGATCCATTCTAATTCATTCATACGATCCATTCTAATTCATTTGCACAAAGGTATCCATTCTTATTCATTCGTACGATCCATTCGAATTCATTCGCACGATCCATTCTAATTCATTCGTACGATCCATTCTAATTCATTCGTACGATCCATTCTAATTCATTCGCACGATCCATTCTAATTCATTCGTACAATCTATTCTATTTCATTCGTACGATCCATTCTTACTCATTCGTATGATCCATTCTAATTCATTCGGACAAATGTATCCATTCTAATTCATTCGTACGATCCATTCTAATTCATTCGTACGATCCATTCTAATTCATTCGTCCGATCCATTCTAATTCATTCACACGATCCATTCTAATTCATTCGTACGATCCATTCTAATTCATTCATACAATCCATTCTAATTCATTCGTATGATCCATTCTAATTCACTCATACGATCCATTATAATACATTCATACGATCCATTCTAATTCATTTGCACGAATATATCCATTCTAATTGATTCGTACGATCCATTCTAATTCCTTCGTACGATCCATTCTAATTCATTCGTACGATCTATTTTAATTCATTCGTACGATCCATTCTAATTCATTCATACGATCCATTCTCATTCCTTCGTACGATCCATTCTAATTCATTCGTACGATCCATTCTAATTTATTCGTACAATCTATTCTAATTCATTCGTACGAATGGATACATTCGTGTGAATGAATTAGAATGGATCGTACGAATGAGTAAAAATGGATCGTACGAATGAAATAGAATGGATTGCACGAATGAATTAGAATGGATCGTACGAATGAATTAGAATGGATCGTGTGAAAGAATTAGAATGGATTATATGAATGAATTAGAATGGATCGTACGAAGGAATTAGAATAGATCGTACGAATAAATTAGAATAGATCGTACGAATGAATTAGAATAGATCGTACGAATAAATTAGAATGGATCGTACGAATGAATTAGAATGGATCGTGTGAAAGAATTAGAATGGATCGTACGAATGAATTAGAATGGATCGTGCGAATGAATTAGAAAAGATTGCGCGAATGAATTAGAATGGATCGTGCGAATGAATTAGAGTGGATCGTACGAATGAATTAGAAAAGATTGCGTGAATGAATTAGAATGGATCGTACGAATGAATTAGAATGGATCGTACGAAGGAATTAGAATGGATCGTACGAATGAATTAGAATGGATCGTACGAATGAACTAGAATGGATCGTACGAAGGAATTAGAATGGATCGTACGAATGTATTAGAATGGATCGTACGAATGAATTAGAATAGATCGTACGAATGAATTAGAATGGATCGTACGAATGAATTAGAATGGATCATACGAATGAATTAGAATCGATACATTCGTGCGAATGAATTAGAATGGATTGGACGAATGAATTAGAATGGATCGTACGAATGAATTAGATTGGATCGTACGAATGAAGTAGAATGGATCGTACGAATAAATTAGAATGGATACATTCGTCCGAATGAATTAGAATGGATCATACGAATGAGTAAGAATGGATCGTACGAATGAAATAGAATAGATTGTACGAATGAATTAGAATGGATTCGTACGAATGAATTAGAATGGATACATTCGTGCGATTGAATTAGAATGGATCATACCAATGAGTAAGAATGGATCGTACGAATGAAATAGAATGGATTGTGCGAATGAATTAGAATGGATCGTACGAATGAATTAGAATGGATCGTGTGAAAGAATTAGAATGGATTGTATGAATGAATTAGAATAGATCATATGAATGAATTAGAATGGATCGCACGAATGAATTAGAATGGATCATACGAATGAATTAGAATAGATCGTACGAATGAATTAGAATGGATCGTACGAATGAATTAGAATGGATCGTGTGAAAGAATTAGAATGGATCGTACGAATTAAATAGAATGGATTGCACGAATGAATTAGAATGGATCGTACGAAGGAATTAGAATGGATCGTGTGAAAGAATTAGAATGGATTGTATAAATGAATTAGAATGGATCTTACGAAGGAATTAGAATGGATCGTACGAATAAATTAGAATGGATCGTATGAATGAATTAGAATAGATCGTACGAATGAATTAGAATGGATCGTACGAATGAATTAGAATGGATCGTGTGAAAGAATTAGAATTGATCGTACGAATGAATTAGAATGGATCGTGCGAATGAATTAGAATAGATTGCGCGAATGAATTAGAATGGATCGTGCGAATGAATTAGAATGGATCGGACGAATGAATTAGAATGGATCGTACGAATGAATTAGCATAGATTGCGCGAACGAATTAGAATGGATCGTACGAATGAATTAGAATGGATCGTACGAAGGAATTAGAATGGATCGTACGAATGAATTAGAATGGTTCGTACGAATGAATTAGAATTGATCGTACGAAGGAATTAGAATGGATCGTACGAATGAATTAGAATGGATCGTACGAATGAATTAGAATGGATCTTACGAATGAATTAGAATGGATTGTACGAATGAATAAGAATGGATCGTACGAATGAATTAGAATGGATACATTCGTGCGAATGAATTAGAATGGATCGGACGAATAAATTAGAATGGATCGTATGAATGAATTAGAATGGATCGTACGAATTAATTAGAATGGATCGTACGAATAAATTAGAATGGATACATTCGTCCGAATGAATTAGAATGGATCATACGAATGAGTAAGAATGGATCGTACGAATGAAATAGAATAGATTTTACGAATGAATTAGAATGGATTCGTACGAATGAATTAGAATGGATACATTCGTGCGAATGAATTAGAATGGATCGCACCAATGAGTAAGAATGGATCGTACGAATGAAATAGAATGGATTGTACGAATGAATTAGAATGGATCGTACGAATGAATTAGAATGGATCGTGTGAAAGAATTAGAATGGATTGTATGAATGAATTAGAATAGATCGTATGAATGAATTAGAATGGATCGCACGAATGTATCCATTCTAATTCATTCGTACGAATCCATTCTAATTCATTCGTACAATCCATTCTATTTCATTCGTACGATCCATTCTTACTCATTCGTATGATCCATTCTAATTCATTCGCACGAATGTATCCATTCTAAATCATTCGTACGATCCATTCTAATTCATTCATACGATCCATTCTAAATCATTCGTATAATCCATTCTATTTCATTCGTACGATCAATTCTAATTCATTAGCACGATCCATTCTAATTCATTCGTACGATCCATTCAAATTCATTTGCACGATCCATTCTAATTCATTCGTACAATCGATTCTATTTCATTCGTACGATCCATTCTTACTCATTCGTATGATCCATTCTAATTCATTCGCACGAATGTATCCATTCTAATCCATTCGTACGATCCATTCTAATCCATTCGTACGATCCATTCTAATTCATTCGCATGAATGTAACCATTCTAATTCATTCGCATGAATGTAACCATTCTAATTCATTCATTTGATCCATTCTAATTCATTCGTACGATCCATTCTAATTCATTCGTCTGATCCATTCTAATTCAATCTAATTCATTCGCACGAATGTATCCATTCTAATTCATTCGTACGATCAGTTCTAATTCATTCACAAAATCTATTCAAATTCATTCATACGATCCATTCTAATTCATTCACACGAATGTATCCATTCTAATTCATTCATACGATCCATTCTAATTCATTCGTACGATCCATTCTAATTCACTCATACGATCCATTCTAATACATTCATACGATCCATTCTAATTCATTTGCACGAATATATCCATTCTAATTCATTCGTACGATCCATTCTAATTCCTTCGTATGATCCATTCTAATTCATTCGTATGATCTATTCTATTTCATTCGTACGATCCATTCTTACTCATTCGTACGATCCATTCTAATTCATTCGTCCGATCCATTCTAATTCATTCCTATGATCTATTCTAATTCATTCGTACGATCCATTCTAATTCATTCGTACGATCCATTCTAATTCATTCATACGATCCATTCTAATTCATATGCACAAAGGTATCCATTCTAATCCATTCGTAGGAACCATTCTAATCCAATCGTACGATACATTCTAATTCATTCGTACGATCCATTCTAATTTATTCGCACGAATGTATCCATTCTAATTCATTCGTATGATCCATTCTAATTCATTCGCACAATCTATTCTAATTCATTCATACGATCCATTCTAATTCATTCGCACGAATGTATCCATTCTAATTCATTCATACGATCCATTCTATTTCATTCGAACTATCCGTTCTAATTCACTCATACGATCCATTCTAATTCATTCATACGATCCATTCTAATTCATTTGCACAAAGGTATCCATTCTAATTCATTCGTACGATCCATTCGAATTCATTCGCACGATCCATTCTAATTCATTCGTACGATCCATTCTAATTCATTCGTACGATCCATTCTAATTCATTCGCACGATCCATTCTAATTCATTCGTACAATCTATTCTATTTCATTCGTACGATCCATTATTACTCATTCGTCTGATCCATTCTAATTCATTCGGACGAATGTATCCATTCTAATTTATTCGTACGATCCATTCTAATTCATTCATACGATCCACTCTAATTCATTCGTACGATCAATTCTAATTCATTCGTCCGATCCATTCTAATTCATTCACACGATCAATTCTAATTCATTCGTACGATCCATTCTAATTCATTCATACAATCCATTCTAATTCATACGTACGATCCATTCTAATTCACTCATACGATCCATTCTAATACATTCATACGATCCATTCTAATTCATTTGCACGAATATATCCATTCTAATTCATTCGTACGATCCATTCTAATTCCTTCGTACGATCCATTCTAATTCATTCGTACGATCTATTCTAATTCATTCATACGATCCATTCTAATTTATTCGTACGATCCATTCTAATTCCTTCGTACGATCTATTCTAATTTATTCGTACGATCCATTCTAATTCATTCGTACAATCTATTCTAATTCATTCGTACAAATGGATACATTCGTGTGAATGAATTAGAATGGATCGTACGAATGAGTAAGAATGAATCGTACGAATGAAATAGAATGGATTGCACGAATGCATTAGAATGGATCGTACGAATGAATTAGAATTGATCGTGTGAAAGAATTAGAATGGATTGTATGAATGAATTAGAATGGATCGTATGAAGGAATTAGAATGGATCGTACGAATGAATTAGAATGGATCGCACGAATGAATTAGAATAGATCGTACGAATGAATTAGAATGGATCGTACGAATGAATTAGAACGGATCGTGTGAAAGAATTAGAATGGATCGTACGAATGAATTAGAATGGATCGTGCGAATGAATTAGAATAGATTGCACGAATGAACTAGAATGGATCGTGCGAATCAATTAGAATGGATCGTACGAATGAATTAGAATGGATCGTACGAATGAATTAGAATAGATTGCGCGAATGAATTAGAATGGATCGTACGAATGAATTAGAATGGATCGTACGAATGAATTAGAATGGATCGTATGAATGAATTAGAATGGATCTTACGAATGAATTAGAATGGATCGTACGAATGAATTAGAATGGATCGTACGAATGAATTAGAATAGATACATTCGTGCGAATGAATTAGAATGGATCGGACGAATGAATTAAAATGGATCGTACGAATGAATTAGAATGGATCGTACGAATGAATTATAATGGATCGTACGAATAAATTAGAATGGATACATTCGTTCGAATGAATTAGAATGGATCACACGAATGAGTAAGAATGGATCGTACGAATGAAATAGAATAGATTGTACGAATGAATTAGAATGGATTCGTACGAATGAATTAGAATGGATACATTCGTGCGAATGAATTAGAATGGATCGTACCAATGAGTAAGAATGGATCGTACGAATGAAATAGAATGGATTATGCGAGTGAATTAGAATGGATCGTTCGAATGAATTAGAATGGATCATGTGAAAGAATTAGAATGGATTGTATGAATGAATTAGAATAGATCGTATGAATGACTTAGAATGGATCGCACGAATGTATCCATTCTAATTCATTCGTACGAATCCATTCTAATTTATTCGTACAATCCATTCTATTTCATTCGTACGATCCATTCTTACTCATTCGTATGATCCATTCTAATTCATTCGCATGAATGTATCCATTCTAAATCATTTGTACGATCCATTCTAATTCATTCGTACGATCCATTCTAAATCATTCGTACAATCCATTCTATTTCATTCGTACGATCAATTCTAATTCATTAGCACGATCCATTCTAATTCATTCGTACGATCCATTCAAATTCATTCGCACGATCCATTCTAATTCATTCGTACAATCCATTCTATTTCATTCGTACGATCCATTCTTACTCATTCGTATGATCCATTCTAATTCATTCGCACGAATGTATCCATTCTAATCCATTCTTACGATCCATTCTAATCCATTCGTACGATCCATTCTAATTCATTCGCATGAATGTAACCATTCTAATTCATTCATTTGATCCATTCTAATTCATTCGTACGATCCATTCTAATTCATTCGTCCGATCCATTCTAATTCATTCTAATTCATTCGCACGAATGTATCCATTCTAATTCATTCGTACGATCAGTTCTAATTTATTCACAAAATCTATTCTAATTCATTCATACGATCCATTCTAATTCATTCACACGAATGAATCCATTCTAATTCATTCATACGATCCATTCTAATTCATTCATACGATCCATTCTAATTCATTCATACGATCCATTCTAATTCATTTGCATGAATATATCCATTCTAATTCATTCATACGATCCATTCTAATTCCTTCATACGATCCATTCTAATTCATTCGTATGATCTATTCAATTTCATTCGTACGATCCATTCTTACTCATTCATACGATCCATTCTAATTCATTCGTCCGATCCATTCTAATTCATTCGCACGAATGTATCCATTCTAATTCATTTGCACGATCCATTCTAATTCATTCCTATGATCTATTCTAATTCATTCGTACGATCCATTCTAATTCATTCTAATTCATTCATACGATGCATTCTACGATCCATTCTAATTCATTCATACGATCCATTCTAATTCATATGCACAAAGGTATCCATTCTAATCCATTCGTAGGATCCATTCTAATCCATTCGTACGATACATTCTAATTCATTCGTACGATCCATTCTAATTTATTCGCACGAATGTATCCATTCTAATTCATTCGTACGAACCATTCTAATACATTCGCACAATCTATTCTAATTCATTCATACGATCCATTCTAATTCATTTGCACGAATATATCCATTCTAATTCCTTCATACGATCCATTCTACTTCATTCGTACTATCCGTTCTAATTCACCCATACGATCCATTCTAATTCATTCATACGATCCATTCTAATTAATCTGCACAAAGGTATCCATTCTAATTCATTCGTACGATCCATTCAAATTCATTCGCACGATCAATTCTATTTCATTCGTACAATCCATTCTAATTCATTCGTACGATCCATTCTAATTCATTTGCACGATCCATTCTAATTCATTCGTACAATCCATTCTATTCCATTCGTACGATCCATTCTTACTCATTCGTATGATCCATTCTAATTCATTCGGACGAATGTATCCATTCTAATTTATTCGTACGATCCATTCTAATTCATTCGTACGATCCATTCTAATTCATTCGTACGATCCATTCTAATTCATTCGTCCGATCCATTCTAATTCATTCGTACGATCCATTCTAATTCATTCATACAATCCATTCTAATTCATTCGTACGATCCATTCTAATTCACTCATACGATCCATTCTAATACATTCATACGATCCATTCTAATTCATTTGCACGAATATATCCATTCTAATTCATTCGTACGATCCATTCTAATTCCTTCGTACGATCCATTCTAATTCATTCGTACGATCTATTCTAATTCATTCGTACGATCCATTCTAATTCATTCATACGATCCATTCTAATTCCTTCGTACGATCCATTCTAATTCATTCGTACGATCCATTCTAATTCATTCATACAATCTATTCTAATTCATTCGTACGAATGGATACATTCGTGTGAATGAATTATAATGGATCGTACGAATGAGTAAGAATGGATCGTACGAATGAAATAGAATGGATTGCACGAATGAATTAGAATGGATCGTACGAATGAATTAGAATGGATCGTGTGAAAGAATTAGAATGGATTGTATGAATGAATTGGAATGGATCGTACGAAGGAATTAGAATGGATCGTACGAATGAATTAGAATGGATCGTACGAATGAATTAGAATAATTCGTACGAATGAATTAGAATGGATCGTGTGAAAGAATTAGAATGGATCGTACGAATGAATTAGAATGGATCGTGCGAATGAATTAGAATTGATTACGCGAATGAATTAGAATGGATCGTGCGAATGAATTAGAATGGATCGTACGAATGAATTAGAATGGATCGTACGAATGAATTAGAATAGATTGCGTGAATGAATTAGAATGGATCGTACGAATGAATTAGAATGGATCGTACGAAGGAATTAGAATGGATCGTACGAATGAATTAGAATGGATCGTACGAAGGAATTAGAATGGATCCTACGAATGAATTAGAATGGATCGTACGAATGAATTAGAATGGATCTTACGAATGAATTAGAATGGATCATACGAATGAATTAGAATGGATCGTACGAATGAATTAGAATGGATACATTCGTGCAAATGAATTAGAATGGATCAGACGAATGAATTAGAATGGATCGTACGAATGAATTAGAATGGATCGTACGAATGAATTAGAATGTATCGTACGAATAAATTAGAATATATACATTCGTCCGAATGAATTTGAATGGATCATACGAATGAGTAAGAATGGATCGTACGAATGAAATAGAATAGATTGTACGAATGAATTAGAATGGATTCGTACGAATGAATTAGAATGGATACTTTCGTGCGAATGAATTCGAATGGATCGTACCAATGAGTAAGAATGGATCGTACGAATGAAATAGAATGGATTGTGCGAATGAATTAGAATGGATCGTACGAATGAATTAGAATGGATCGTGTGAAAGAATTAGAATGGATTGTATGAATGAATTAGGATAGATCGTATGAATGAATTAGAATGGATCGCACGAATGTATCCATTCTAATTCATTCGTACGAATCCATTCAAATTCATTCGTACAATCCATTCTATTTCATTCGTACGATCCATTCTTACTCATTCGTAAGATCCATTCTAAATCATTCGCACGAATGTATCCATTCTAAATCATTCCTACGATCTATTCTAATTCATTCGTACGATCCATTCTAAATCATTCGTACAATCCATTCTATTTCATTCGTATGATCAATTCTAATTCATTAGCACGATCCATTCTAATTCATTCGTACGATCCATTCAAATTCATTTGCACGATCCATTCTAATTCATTCGTACAATCCATTCTATTTCATTCGTACGATCCATTCTTACTTATTCGTATGATCCATTCTAATTCATTCGCACGAATGTATCCATTCTAATCCATTTGTACAATCCATTCTAATCCATTTGTACGATCCATTCTAATTCATTCGCATGAATGTAACCATTCTAATTCATTCATTTGATCCATTCCAATTCATTCGTACGATCCATTCTAATTCATTCGTCCGATCCATTCTAATTCATTCTAATTCATTCGTACGAATGTATCCATTCTAATTCATTCATACGATCAGTTCTAATTCATTCACAAAATCTATTCTAATTCATTCATACGATCCATTCTAATTCATTCACACGAATGTATCCATTCTAATTCATTCATACGATCCATTCTAATTCATTCGTGCGATCCATTCTAATTCACTCATACGATCCATTCTAATACATTCATACGATCCATTCTAATTCATTTGCACGAATATATCCATTCTAATTCATTCGTACGATCCATTCTAATTCCTTCGTACGATCCATTATAATTCATTCGTACGATCTATTCTATTTCATTCGTACGATCCATTCTTACTCATTCGTACGATCCATTCTAATTCATTCGTCTGATCCATTCGAATTCATTCGCACGAATGTATCCATTCTAATTCATTTGCACGATCCATTCTAATTCATTCCTATGATCTATTCTAATTCATTCGTACGATCCATTCTAATTCATTCTAATTCATTCGTACGATCCATTCTACGATCCATTCTAATTCATTCATACGATCCATTCTAATTCATCTGCACAAAGGTATCCATTCTAATCCATTCGTAGGATCTATTCTAATCCATTCGTACGATACATTCTAATTCATTCGTACGATCCATTCTAATTTATTCGCACGAATGTATCCATTCTAATTCATTCGTACGATCCATTCTAATTCATTCGCACAATCTATTCTAATTCATTCATACGATCCATTCTAATTCATTCGCACGAATGTATCCATTCTAATTCATTCATACGATCCATTCTACTTCATTCGTACTATCCGTTCTAATTCACTCATACGATCCATTCTAATTCATTCATACGATCCATTCTAATTCATTTGCACAAAGGTATCCATTCTAATTCATTTGTACGATCCATTCGAATTCATTCGCACGGTCCATTCTAATTCATTCGTACGATCCATTCTAATTCATTCGTACGATCCATTCTAATTCATTCATACAATGCATTCTAATTCTTTCACACGATCAATTCTAATTCATTCGTACGATCCATTCTAAATCATTCGTGCAATCCATTCTATTTCATTCGTACGATTAATTCTAATTCATTCATAGGATCCATTCTAATTCATTCATACGGTCTATTCTAATTCTTTCACACGATCCATTCTATTTCATTCGTACGATCCATTTTTACTCATTGGTACGATCCATTCTAATTTATTCGTATGATCCATTCTAATTCATTCGTACGATCCATTCTAATTCATTCGTACAATCTATTCTAATTCATTCGTACGAATGGATACATTCGTGTGAATGAATTAGAATGAATCGTACGAATGAGTAAGAATGGATCGTACGAATGAAATAGAATGGACCGTACGAATGAATTAGAATTGATCGTGTGAAAGAATTAGAATGGATTGTATGAATGAATTAGAATGGATCGTACGAAGGAATTAGAATGGATCGTACGAATGAATTAGAATGGATCGTACGAATGAATTAGAATAGATCGTAAGAATGAATTAGAATGGATCGTACGAATGAATTAGAACGAATCGTGTGAAAGAATTAGAATGGATCGTACGAATGAATTAGAATGGATCGTGCGAATGAATTAGAATAGATTGCACGAATGAATTAGAATGGATCGTGCGAATCAATTAGAATGGATCGTACGAATGAATTAGAATGGATCGTACGAATGAATTAGAATAGATTGCGCGAATGAATTAGAATGGATCGTACGAATGAATTAGAATGGATCGTACGAATGAATTAGAATGGATCGTACGAATGAATTAGAATGGATCGTACGAATGAATTAGAATCGATACATTCGTGCGAATGAATTAGAATGGATCGGACGAATGAATTAGAATGGATCATACGAATGAATTAGAATGGATCGTACGAATGAATTAGAATGGATCGTACGAATAAATTAGAATGGATACATTCGTCCGAATGAATTAGAATGGATCATACGAATGAGTAAGAATGGATCGTACGAATGAAATAGAATAGATTGTACGAATGAATTAGAATGGATTCGTACGAATGAATTAGAATGGATACATTCGTGCGAATGAATTAGAATGGATCGTACCAATGAGTAAGAATGGATCGTACGAATGAAATAGAATGGATTGTGCGAATGAATTAGAATGGATCGTACGAATGAATTAGAATGGATCGTATGAAAGAATTAGAATGGATTGTATGAATGAATTAGAATAGATCGTATGAATGAATTAGAATGGATCGCACGAATGTATCTATTCTAATTCATTCGTACGAATCCATTCTAATTCATTCGTACAATCCATTCTATTTCATTCGTACGATCCATTCTTACTCATTCGTATGATCCATTCTAATTCATTCGCACGAATGTATCCATTCTAAATCATTTGTACGATCCATTCTAATTCATTCGTACGATCCATTCTAAATCATTCGTACAATCCATTCTATTTCATTCGTACGATCAATTCTAATTCATTAGCACGATCCATTCTAATTCATTCGTATGATCCATTCAAATTCATTCGCACGATCCATTCTAATTCATTCGTACAATCCATTCTATTTCATTCGTACGATCCATTCTTACTCATTCGTATGATCCATTCTAATTCATTCGCACGAATGTATCCATTCTAATCCATTCGTACGATCCATTCTAATCCATTCGTACGATCCATTCTAATTCATTCGCATGAATGTAACCATTCTAATTCATTCATTTGATCCATTCTAATTCATTCGTACGATCCATTCTAATTCATTCGTCCGATCCATTCTAATTCATTCTAATTCATTCGCACGAATGTATCCATTCTAATTCATTCGTATGATCAGTTCTAATTCATTCACAAAATCTATTCTAATTCATTCATACGATCCATTCTAATTCATTCACACGAATGTATCCATTCTAATTCATTCATACGATCCATTCTAATTCATTCATACGATCCATTCTAATTCACTCATACGATCCATTCTAATACATTCATACGATCCATTCTAATTCATTTGCATGAATATATCCATTCTAATTCATTCGTACGATCCATTCTAATTCCTTCGTACGATCCATTCTAATTCATTCGTACGATCTATTCAATTTCATTCGTACGATCCATTCTTACTCATTCGTATGATCCATTCTAATTCATTCGTCCGATCCATTCTAATTCATTCGCACGAATGTATCCATTCTAATTCATTTGCACGATCCATTCTAATTCATTCCTATGATCTATTCTAATTCATTCGTACGATCCATTCTAATTCATTCTAATTCATTCATACGATCCATTCTACGATCCATTCTAATTCATCCATACGATCCATTCTAATTCATATGCACAAAGGTATCCATTCTAATCCATTCGTAGGATCCATTCTAATCCATTCGTACGATATATTCTAATTCATTCGTACGATCCATTCTAATTTATTCGCACGAATGTATCCATTCTAATTCATTCGTACGAACCATTCTAATTCATTCGCACAATCTATTCTAATTCATTCATACGATCCATTCTAATTCATTTGCACGAATATATCCATTCTAATTCATTCATACGATCCATTCTACTTCATTCGTACTATCCGTTCTAATTCACTCATACGATCCATTCTAATTCATTCATATGATCCATTCTAATTCATTTGCACAAAGGTATCCATTCTAATTCATTCGTACGATCCATTCGAATTCATTCGCACGATCCATTCTAATTCATTCGTACGATCCATTCTAATTCATTCGTACGATCCATTCTAATTCATTCGTACAATCTATTCTATTTCAGGTTGACCACGTACATATGACTCGGTTCCTTCCAGGTTGACTCGAGTGCTCATATGACTCGGTTCCTTCCAGGTTGACCACGTACATCGTACCTCCGATAACTCTGCCGAGTAACCGGATCCGTCACCAGTCGAACTGATGACCACCTGGCCAGGGTTTAATACGACGTAGGTCAGACCAAGGAACGCACCTACTGTTAGGGGTGTGGATAGCCTGCAGGAGTGACATGCTGATGCAACACCAGCCGGGTAACCCAGTACACCGTGGTTTTGGATCACTGCATCCGGATCCTCACACATTGGTGCGCCAAACCACCACACAACTGGTTAGTCCACCAAACATGGTTCCTCAGGGTTTAGGACCGTTTTACCCTAAGCAGAAACATGGTTTAGTGCACCGATGTTTGCGCATCGATCTATGCACCGTGTTGGTTCCGTTCGGCCACAGACACTGTGCCTGGTAATGACCATGGTGGAGACACCCACGCTCTGTCATCCCAACAGCTTAACCTGATAGGGGGACCAACCCTAATCAGAGCTGCGAACGCATTTAGGTTACATGGGACCAGTCCCTTGAGTCTCCCACTCAAGTGGATTACCATGTAGCCATGGCTCTCTGTTCTGTAATCAGAACACGTACTAAGGTACGTACCAATATGCATTCCTATACTATCAACCATACATAGCTAAACTATAGGTTTTACGAGCTGTAGACCTCACCAATTCTAACAAATGGATCGTATGAATGAATTAGAATGGATACATTCGTGCGAATGAATTAGAATGGATCGTATGAATGAATTAGAATAGATTGTGCGAATGAATTAGAATGGATCGTACGAATGAATTAGAATGGATACATTCGTGCGAATAAATTAGAATGGATCGTACAAATGAATTAGAATGAATCAAACGAATGAATTAGAATGGATCATACGAATGAGTAAGAATGGATCGTACAAATGAAATAGAATGGATTGTACGAATGAATTAGAATGGATCCTATGAATGAATTAGAATAGATCGTGTGAAAGAATTAGAATGGATTGTATGAATGAATTAGAATGAATTCGTACGATCCATTCGAATTTATTCGTACGATCCATTCTAATTCATTCGTACGATCCATTCTAATTCATTCATACAATCCATTCTAATTCATTCGCACGATCCATTCTAATTCACTCATACGATCTATTCTAATACATTCATACGATCTATTCTAATTCATTTGCACGAATATATCCATTCTAATTCATTCGTACGATCCATTCTAATTCCTTCGTACGATCCATTCTAATTCATTCGTACGATCCATTCTAATTCATTCATACGATCCATTCTAATTCATTCGTACGATCCATTCTAATTCATTCGCACAAATGTATCCATTCTAATTCATTCGTATGATCCATTCTAATTCATTCGTACGATCCATTCTAATTCATTCGTAAGATCCATTCTAATTCATTCGTACGATCCATTCTAATTCATTCGTACGATCCATTCTAATTCATTCGCGAATGTATCCATTCTAATTCATTCGTACGATCCATTCTAATTCATTCGTACGATCCATTCTAATTCATTCATACGATCTATTCTAATTCATTCATACAATCCATTCTAATTCTTTCACACGATCCATTCTAATTCATTCGTACGATCCATTCTAATTCATTCGCACAATCCATTCTATTTCATTCGTACGATCCATTCTTACTCATTCGTATGATCCATTCTAATTCATTCGCACGAATGTATCCATAATGGATCATACGAATGAGTAAGAATGGATCGTACGAATGAAATAGAATGGATTGTGCGAATGAATTAGAATGGACCATACGAATGAATTAGACGTACGAATGAATTAGAATGGATACATTCGTGTGAATAAATTAGAATGGATCATACGAATGAGTAAGAATGGATCGTGCGAATGAATTAGAATGGATCGTGCGAATGAATTAGAATGGATCGTACGAATAAATTAGAATGGATCGTACGAATGAGTAAGAATGGATCGTACGAATGAAATAGAATAGATTATACGAATGAATTAGAATGGATTCGTACGAATGAATTAGAATGGATACATTCATGCGAATGAATTAGAATGGATCATACGAATGAGTAAGAATGGATCGTACGAATGAAATAGAATAGATTGTACGAATGAATTAGAATGGATCCTACGAATGAATTAGAATGGATCGTGTGAAAGAATTAGAATGGATTGTATGTACGAAGGTATTAGAATGGATCGTACGAAGGAATTAGAATGAATTCGTATGATACATTCTAATTCATTCGGACGAATGTATCAATTCTAATTTATTCGTATGATCCATTCTAATTCATTCGTACGATCCATTCTTACTCATTCGTATGATCCATTCTAATTCATTCGTACGATCCATTCTAATTCATTCGCACGAATGTATCCATTCCATTCGTATGATCCATTCATACGATCCATTCTAATTCATTCATACAATCCATTCTAATTCTTTCACACGATCCATTCTATTTTATTCGTACGATCCATTCTAATTCATTCGTACGATCCATTCTAATTCGTTCGTACGATCCATTCTAATTCATTCTAATTTATTCATACGATCCATTCTACGATCCATTCTAATTCATTCGTATATTCCATTCTAATTCATTAGCACGATCCATGCTAATGAATTAGAATGGATCGTACGAATGAATTAGAATGGATCGTGTGAAAGAGTTAGAATGGATTCTATGAATGAATTAGAATGGATCGTATGAATGGATCGTACGAATGGAATGGATACATTCGTGCGAATGAATTAGAATAGATCGTAGGAATGAATTAGAATGGATCATACGAATGAGTAAGAATAGATCGTACGAATGAATTAGAATGGATCGTACGAATGAATTAGAATGGATCGTACGAATAAATTAGAATGGATACATTCGTCCGAATGAATTAGAATGGATCATACGAATGCATTCAAATTCCTTCGTATGATCCATTCTATTTCATTCGTACGAACCATTCTATTTCATTCGTATGATCCATTCTAATTCCTTCGTACGATCCATTCTAATTCCGTCGTATCCATTTTAATTCACTCATATGATCCATTCTAATCCATTCGTACGATCCATTCTAATTCATTCGCATGAATGTAACCATTCTAATTCATTCATTTGATCCATTCTAATTCATTCGTACGATCCATTCTAATTCATTCGTACGATCCATTGTAATTCATTCATACAATCCATTTAGATTCATTCGCACAAATGTATCCATTCAAATTCATTCGTATGATCCAGTCTAATTCATTAGTACGATCCATTCTAATTCATTCGCACGAATATATCCATTCTAATTCTTTCGTACGATGCATTCTAATTCATTCGTACGATCCATTCTAATTCATTCGTACGATCCATTCTAATTCATTCGTGCGATCCATTCTAATTCATTCGCACGAATGTATCCATTCTAATTCATTCGTACAATCCATTCTATTTCATTCGTATGATCCATTCTTTCTCATTCGTATGATCCATTCTAATTCATTCGTATGATCCATTCTAATTCATTCGTACGATCCATTCTAATTCATTCGTACGATCCATTATAATTCATTCGCACGATCCATTCTAATTCATTCATACGATCCATTCTAATTCATTCATACGATCCATTCTAATTCATTCATACGATCCATTCTAATTCCTTCACACGATCCATTCTAATTCGTTCGTAGGATCCATTCTAATTCATTCGTACAATCTATTCTATTTCATTCGTACGATCCATTCTTACTCATTCGTATGATCCATTCTAATTTATTCGGACGAATGTATCCATTCTAATTTATTCGTATGATCCATTCTAATTCATTCGTACAATCCATTCTAATTCATTCGCTCGAATGTATCCATTCTAATCCATTCGTATGATCCATTCTAATCCATTCTAATTCATTTGCACGAATATATCCATTCTAATTAATTCGTACAATCCATTCTAATTCATTCGTATGATCCATTCTAATTTATTCTTACTCATTCGTGTACGATCCATTCTAATTCATTCGCACGAATGTATCCATTCTAATTCATTCGTACAATCTATTCTATTTCATTCGTACGATCCATTATTACTCATTCGTATGATCCATTCTAATTCATTCGGACGAATGTATCCATTCTAATTTATTCGTACGATCCATTCTAATTCATTCGTACGATCCATTCTAATTCATTCGTACGATCCATTCTTACTCATTCGTATGATCCATTCTAATTCATTCGTACGATCCATTCTAATTCATTCGTACGATCGATTCTAATTCATTCGCACTATCCATTCTAATTCATTCGTACGATCCATTCTAATTCATTCGTATGATCCATTCTAATTTATTCGTTCAAATATATCCATTCTAATTCATTCCTACGATCCATTCTAATTCATTCGTACGATCCATTCTAATTCATTCGTATGATCCATTCTAATTCCTTCGTACGATCCATTCTAATTCATTCGTACGATCCATTCTAATTCATTCGCGCAATCTATTCTAATTCATTCGTACGATCCATTCTAATTCATTCGTACGATCCATTCTAATTCATTCATACAATCCATTCTAATTTATTCGCACGAATGTATCCATTCTAATTCATTCGTACTATCCATTCTAATTCATTAATATGATCCATTCTAATTCATTCGTACGATCCATTCTAATTCTTTCGTATGATCCATTCTAATTCATTCGGATGAAAGTAACCATTCTAATTCATTCATTTGATCCATTCTAATTCATTCATACGATCCATTCTAATTCATTCGCCCGATCCATTCTAATTTATTCGCACGAATGTATCCATTCTAAACCATTCATATGATCTATTCTAATTTATTCATACGATCCATTCTAATTCATTCGTAAGATCCATTCTAATTCATTCGTACGATCCGTTCTAATTCATTCGTACGATCCATTCTAATTCATTCGTAAGATCCATTCTAATTCATTCGTACGATCCATTCTAATTCATTCGTACGATCCATTCTAATTCATTCGCACGAATGTATCTATTCCAGTTCATTCGTACGATCCATTCTAATTCATTCGTACGATCCATTCTAATTCATTCGCACGATCCATTCTAATTCATTCATACGATCCATTCTAATTCATTCATACGATCCATTCAAATTCATTCGTGCGATCCATTCTAATTCATTCGCACAAATGTATCTATTCTAATTCATTCGTACGATCCATTCTTATTCATTCGCACGATCCATTCTAATTCATTCGTACGATCCATTCTAATTCTTTCACACGATCCATTCTAATTCATTCGTACGATCCATTCTAATTCATTCGCACGATCCATTCTAATTCATTCATACGATCCAATCTAATTCATTCATACGATCCATTCTAATTCATTCGTACGATCCATTCTAATTCATTCGCACAAATGTATCCATTCTAATTCATTCGTACGATCCATTCTAATTCATTCGCACGATCCATTCTAATTCATTCATATGATCCATTCTAATTCATTCGCACGATCTGTTCTTATTCATTCGCACAATCCATTCTAATTCATTCGCACGAATGTATCCATTCTAATTCATTCGTACGATCCATTCTAATTCATTCGTACGATCCATTCTAATTCATTGGTATGATCCATTCTAATTAATTCGTATGATCCATTCTAATTCATTCGTACGATCCATTCTAATTCATTCATACAATCCATTCTAATTCATTCGTACGATCCATTCTAATTCACTCATACGATCAATTCTAATACATTCATACGATCCATTCTAATTCATTTGCACGAATATATCCATTCTAATTCATTCGTACGATCGATTCAAATTCCTTTGTACGATCCATTCTAATTCATTCGTAGGATCTTTTCTAATTTATTCGTACGATTCTATCTAATTCATTCGTACGATCCATTCTAATTCCTTCGTACGATCCATTCTAATTCATTCGTACGATCCATTCTAATTCATTCATACAATCTATTCTAGTTCATTCGTACGAATGGATACATTCGTGTGAATGAATTAGAATGGATCGTACGAAGGAATTAGAATGGATCGTACGAATGAATTAGAATGGATATATTCGTGCAAATGAAATAGAATGGATCATACGAATGAGTAAGAATGGATCGTACGAATGAAATAGAATAGATTGTACGAATGAATTAGAATGGATCCTACGAATGAATTAGAATAGATCGTGTGAAAGAATTAGAATGGATTGTATGAATGAATTAGAATGGATCGTACGAATGAATTAGAATGGATCGTACGAAGGAATTAGAATGGATCGTGCGAATGAATTAGAATGGATCGTACGAAGGAATTAGAATGGATCGTACGAATGAATTAGAATGGATATATTCGTGCAAATGAATTAGAATGGATCGTATGAATGTATTAGAATGGATCGTATGAATGAATTAGAATGGATCGTGTGAAGGAATTAGAATGGATCGTACGAATGAATTAGAATGGATCGTGCGAATGAATTAAAATGGATCGTACGAATGAATTAGAATGGATCGTACGAATGAATTAGAATGGATATATTCGTGCAAATGAATTAGAATGGATCGTGTGAAAGAATTAGAATGGATCGTACGAATGAATTAGAATGGATCGTGCAAATGAATTAGAATGGATCGTATGAATGTATTAGAATGGATCGTATGAGTGAATTAGAATGGATCGTACGAATGAATTAGAATGGATTGTATGAATGAACTAGAATGGATCGTACGAATGAATTAGAATGGATCGTATGAATGAATTAGAATGGATCGTACGAATGAATTAGAATGGATCGTGCGAATGAATTAGAATGGATCGTACGAATGAATTAGAATGGATCGTACGAATGAACTAGAATGGATACATTCGTGCGAATGAATTGGAATGGATCGTCCGAATGAATTAGAATGGATCGTACGAATGAATTAGAATGGATCGTATGAATGGATTAGAATGGATCATACGAATGAATTAGAATGGATCGTGCGAATGAATTAGAATGGATCGAACGAATGAATTAGAATGGATAAATTCGAGCGAATGAATTAGAATAGATCGTAGGAATGAATTAGAATGGATCATACGAATGAATTACAATGGATCGTACGAATAAATTAGAATGAATCGTACGAATGAATTAGAATAGATCGTGTGAATGTATTAGAATGGATACATTCATGCGAATGAATTAGAATGGATCGTACGAATGGATTAGTATGGATCGTACGAATGGATTAGAATAGATACATTTGTGCAAATGGATTAGAATGGATCGTACGAATGAATTAGAATGGATCGTATGAATGAATTAGAATGGGTACATTCGTGCGAATGAATTAGAATGGATCGGACGAATGAATTAGACTGGATCGTACGAATGAATTAGAATGGATCAAATGAATGAATTAGAATGGTTACATTCATGCGAATGAATTAGAATGGATCGTACGAATGGATTAGAATGGATCGTACGAATGGATTAGAATGGATACAGTCGAGCGAATGAATTAGAATGGATCGTACGAATGAATTAGAATGGATCGTACGAATGAATTAGAATGGATCCTACGAATGGATTAGAGTGGATACCTTTGTGCATATGAATTAGAATGGATCGTACGAATGAATTAGAATGGATCTTATTAATGAATTAGAATGGATCGTACGAATGAATTAGAATGGATCGTACGAATGAATTAGAATGGATCGTACGAAGGAATTAGAATGGATCGTATGAATGAATTAGAATGGATCGTACGAATGAATTAGAATAGATCGTACGAATGAATTAGAATGGATCGTACGATGGAATTAGAATGGATCGTACGAATGAATTAGAATAGATAAATTCGTGCAAATGAATTAGAATGGATCGTATGAATGAATTAGAATGCATTGTATGAATGAAGTAGAATGGATTGTATGAATGAATTAGAATGGATCGTGCGAATGAATTCGAATACATCGCATGATCCATTCGAATAGAATGGATCGTATGAATGAATTAGAATGGATCGGGCGAATGAATTAGAATGGATTGCAGGAATGAATTAGAATGGATCGTATGAATGAATTAGAATGGATCGTACGAATGAATTAGAATGGATCGTGTGAAAGAATTAGAATGGATCTTACGAATGAATTAGAATAGATCGTACGAATGAACTAGAATAGATCGTACGAATGAATTAGAATGGATACATTCGTGGGAATGAATTAGAATGGATACATTCGTGCGAAAGAATTAGAATAGATCGTATGAATGAATTGGAATGGATCCTATGAATGAATTATAATGGATCGTTCGAATGAATTAGAATGGATCGTGCTAATGAATTAGAATTGATCGAACGAATGAATTAGCATGGATCGTGCTAATGAATTAGAATGGAACGTACGAATGAATTAGAATGGATCGTGTGAAAGAATTAGAATGGATTGTATGAATGAATTAGAATGGATCGTACGAAGGAATTAGAATGGTTCGTACGAATGAATTAGAATGGATCGTACGAATGAATTAGAATAGATCGTACGAATGAATTAGAATGGATCGTACGAATGAATTAGAATGGATCGTGTGAAAGAATTAGAATGGATCGTACGAATGAATTAGAATGGATCGTGCGAATGAATTAGAATGGATCGTACGAATGAATTAGAATGGATCGTGCTAATGAATTAGAATTGATCGAACGAATTCATTCTAATTCATTCATACAATCCATTCTAATTCTTTCACACGATCCATTCTAATTCATTCGTACGTTCCATTCTCATTCATTCGTATGATCCATTCTAATTAATTCGTATGATCCATTCTAATTCATTCGTACGATCCATTCTAATCCATTCATACAATCCATTCTAATTCATTCGTATGATCCATTCTAATTCACTCATACGATCCATTCTAATACATTCATACGATCCATTCTAATTCATTTGCATGAATATATCCATTCTAGTTTATTCGTACGACATTCATACAGTCCATTCTAATTCTGTCACACGATCCATTCTAATTCATTCGTACGTTCCATTCTAATTCAATGGCACGATCCATGCTAATTCATTCGTTCGATCAATTCTAATTCATTAGCACGATCCATACTAATTCATTCGTACGATCCATTCTAATTCATTCGCACGATCCATTCTAATTCATTCATAGGATCCGTTCTAATTCATTCATACGATCTATTCTAATTCTTTCGCACGAATGTATCTATTCTAATTCTTTCGCACGAAGGTATCCATTCTAATTCATTCATACGAACCATTCTAATTCATTCGTACGATCCATTCGAATTCATTCGCACGATCCATTCTAATTCATTCATACGATCCATTCTAATTCATTCATACAATCCATTCTAATTCTTTCACCCGATCCATTCTAATTCATTCGTAGGATCCATTCTAATTCATTCGTACAATCTATTCTATTTCATTCGTACGATCCATTCTTACTCATTCGTATGATCCATTCTAATTCATTCGGACGAATGTATCCATTCTAATTTATTCGTACGATCCATTCTAATTCATTCGTACGATCCATTCTAATTCATTCGTACGATCCATTCTTACTCATTCGTATGATCCATTCTAATTCATTCGTACGATCCATTCTAATTCATTCGTACGATCCATTCTAATTCATTCGCACAATCTATTCTAATTCATTCGTACGATCCATTCTAATTCATTCATACGATCGTACGAATGAATTAGAATGGATCGTACGGAATAAATTAGAATGGATTGTATGAATGAATTAGAATGGATACATTCGTGCGAATGAATTAGAATGGATCATACGAATGAGTAAGAATGGATCGTACGAATGAAATAGAATGGATTGTACGAATGAATTAGAATGGATCGTACAAATGAATTAGAATGGATCGTACGAATGAATTAGAATGGATCATACGAATGAGTAATAATGGATCGTACAAATGAAATAGAATGGATTGTACGAATGAATTAGAATGGATCGTACGAATGAATTAGAATGGATCGTGTGAAAGAATTAGAATGCATTGTCTGAATGAATTAGAATGGATCGTATGAATGAATTAGAATGGATCGTGCGAATGAATTCGAATGGATCGCATGATCCATTCGAATAGAATGGATCGTATGAATGAATTAGAATGGATCGGGCGAATGAATTAGAATGGATTGTAGGAATGAATTAGAATGGATCGTATGAATGAATTAGAATGGATCGTATGAATGAATTAGAATGGATCATGCGAATGAATTAGAATGGATCGTACGAATGAATTAGAATGGATCGTACGAATGAATTAGAATGGATCATACGAATGAATTAGAATGGATCATACGAATGAGTAAGAATGGATCGTACGAATGAAATAGTATGGATTGTACGAATGAATTAGAATAGATACATTCATGCGAATGAATTAGAATGGATCGGACGATTGAATTAGAATGGATCGTACGATTCATTCTAATTCATTCGTACGATCCATTCTAATACATTCGTACGATTTATGCTAATTCATTCACACGATCCATTCTAATTCATTCGTACGATCCATTCTTATTCATTCATACGATCCATTCTAATTCATTCGCACAATCCATTCTAATTCATTCGTACAATCCATTCTAATTCATTCGTATGATCCATTCTAACTCATTCGGTGGATCCATTCTAATTCATTCGTACGATCCATTCTAATTCATTCCCACGATCCATTCTAATTTATTCGTACGATCCATTGTAATTCATTCGTACGATCTATTCTAATTCATTCGCACGAATGCAACCTTTCTAATTCATTCATATGATTCATTCTAATTCATTCGTATGAGCTATTCTAATTCATTCGTACGATCCATTCTAATTCATTTGTACGATCCATTGTAATTCATTCATACAATCCATTTAGATTCATTCGCACAAATGTATCCATTCAAATTCATTCATACGATCCAGTCTAATTCATTCGTACGATCCATTCTAATTCGTTCGCACGAATATATCCATTCTAATTCTTTCGTACGATGCATTCTAATTCATTCATACGATCCATTCTAATTCATTCTCACAAATGAATCCATTATAATTCATTCAAACGATCCATTCTAATTCATTCCTACGATCTATTCTAATTCATTCGCTTGAATGTATCCATTTTAATTCATTCGTACGATCCATTCTAATTCATTCGTACGATCTTATTCATTCATACGATCCATTCTAATTCATTCGTACGATCGATTCTAATTCATTCGCACTATCCATTCTAATTCATTCGTACGATCCATTCTAATTCATTCGTATGATCCATTTTAATTTATTCGTTCAAATATATCCATTCTAATTCATTCGTCCGATCCATTCTAATTCATTCGCACGATCCATTCTAATTCATTCGCACGAATGTATCCATTCTAATTCATTTGCACGATCCATTCTAATTCATTCCTATGATCTATTCTAATTCATTCGTACGATCCATTCTAATTCATTCGCTCGAGTGTATCCATTCTAATTCATTCGTATGATCCATTCTAATTCGTTCATATGATCCATTCTAATTCGTTCGTACGATCCATTCTAATTCGTTCGTACGATCCATTCTAATTCATTCGTATGATCCATTCTAATTCATTCCTACGATCTATTCTAATTCATTCGCTCGAATATATCCATTCTAATTCATTCGTTCGATCCATTCTAATTCATTCGCACGATCCATTCTAATTCATTCGTATGATCCATTCTAATCCATTCGTACGATCCATTCTAATTCATTCGTACGATCCATTCTCATTCATTCGTACGATCCATTCTAATTCATTCGCAAGAATGTATCCATTCTAGTTCATTCCTACGATCCATTCTAATTCATTCGTACGATCCATTCTAATTCATTCGCACGATCCATTCTAATTCATTCGTACGATCAATTCTAATTCATTCGCACGAATGTATCCATTCTAATTCATTCGTACGATCCAGAATTAGAATGGATCGTACGAATGAATTAGAATGGATACCTTTGTGCATATGAATTAGAATGGATCGTACGAATGGATACATTTGTGCGAATGAATTAGAATGGATCGTACGAATGAATTAGAATGGATACATTCATCCGAAGGAATTAGAATGGATCGGACGAATGAATTAGAATGGATCGTACGAATAAATTAGAATGGATCGTACAAATGAATTAGAATGGATACATTTGTGCGAATGAATTAGAATGGATCGTACGAATGAATTAGAATGGATCGGACGAATGAATTAGAATGGATCGTACGAATAAATTAGAATGGATCGTACGAATGAATTAGAATGGATACATTTGTGCGAATGAATTAGAATGGATCGTACGAATGAATTAGAATGGATACATTCGTCCGAATGAATTAGAATGGATCGGACGAATGAATTAGAATGGATCGTACGAATGAATTAGAATGGATCGTACGAATGAATTAAAATGGATCGTACGAAGAAATTAGAATGGATCGTACGAATGAATTAGAATGGATATATTCGTGCAAATGAATTAGAATGGATCGTATGAATGTATTAGAATGGATCGTATGAGTGAATTAGAATGGATCGTACGAATGAATTAGAATGGATCGTATGAATGAATTAGAATGGATACATTCGTGTGAATGAATTAGAATGGATTGTATGAATGAATTAGAATAGATTTTGTGAATGAATTAGAACTGATCGTACGAATGAATTAGAATGGATACATTCGTGCGAATGAATTAGAATGGATTGTATGAATGAATTAGAATGGATCGTACGAATGAATTAGAATGGATCGTACCAATGAATTAGAATGGATACATTCGTGCGAATGAATTAGAATGGATCGGACGAATGAATTAGAATGGATCGTACGAATGAATTAGAATGGATCGTACGAATAAATTATAATGGATACATTCGTCCAAATGAATTAGAATGGATCATACGAATGAGTAAGAATAGATCGTATGAATGAAATAGAATAGATTGTACGAATGAATTAGAATGGATTCATACGAATGAATTAGAATGGATACATTCATGCGAATGAATTAGAATGGATTGTACCAATGAGTAAGAATGCATCGTATGAATGAAATAGAATGGATTGTGTGAATGAATTAGAATGGATCGCACGAATGTATCCATTCTAATTCATTCGTACGATCCATTCTAATTCATTCGTATGATCCATTCTAATTAATTCGTATGATCCATTCTAATTCATTCGTACGATCCATTCTAATTCATTCATACAATCCATTCTAATTCATTCGTACGATCCATTCTAATTCACTCATACGATCCATTCTAATACATTCATACGATCCATTCTAATTCATTTGCACGAATATATCCATTCTAATTCATTCGTACGATCCATTCTAATTCCTTCGTACGATCCATTCTAATTCATTCGTACGATCTATTCTAATTCATTCGTACGATCCATTCTAATTCATTCGTACGATCCATTCTAATTCCTTCGTACGATCCATTCTAATTCATTCGTACGATCCATTCTAATTCATTCGTACAATCTATTCTAATTCATTCGTACGAATGGATACATTCGTGTGAATGAATTAGAATGGATCGTACGAATGAGTAAGAATAGATCGTACGAATGAAAAAGAATGGATTGCACGAATGAATTAGAATGGATCGTATGAATGAATTTGAATGGATCGTACGAAGGAATTAGAATGGATCGTACGAATGAATTAGAATGGATCGTACGAAGGAAATAGAATGGATCGTACGAATGAATTAGAATGGATCGTGCTAATGAATTAGAATTGATCGAACGAATGAATTAGCATGGATCGTGCTAATGAATTAGAATGGAACGTACGAATGAATTAGAATGGATCTTGTGAAAGAGTTAGAATGGATTGTATGAATGAATTAGAATGAATTCGTACGGTCCATTCGAATTCATTCGCACGATCCATTCTAATTCATTCATACGATCCATTCTAATTCATTCATACAATCCATTCAAATTCTTTCACACGATCCATTCTAATTCATTCGTAGGATCCATTCTAATTCATTCGTACAATCTATTCTATTTCATTCGTACGATCCATTCTTACTCATTCGTATGATCCATTCTAATTCTTTCGGACGAATGAATCCATTCTAATTTATTCGTACGATCCATTCTAATTCATTCGTACGATCCATTCTAATTCATTCGTACGATCCATTCTAATTCATTCGTTCGATCCATTCTAACTCATTCGCACGAATGTATCCATTCTAATTCATTCGTACGATCCATTCTAATTCATTCGTACGATCCATTCTAATTCATTCGTACGATCCATTCTAATTCATTCGCACGATCTATTCTAATTCATTCGTACGATCAATTCTAATTCATTCGCACGAATGTATCCATTCTAATTCATTCGTACGATCCTGAATTAGAATGGATCGTACGAATGAATTAGAATGGATACCTTTGTGCATATGAATTAGAATGGATCGTACGCATGAATTAGAATGGATCATATTAATGAATTAGAATGGATCGTACGAATGAATTAGAATGGATCGTACGAATGAATTAGAATGGATCTTACGAATGGATTAGAATGGATACATTCGTGCGAATGAATTAGAATGGATCGGACGAATGAATTAGAATTGATCGTACGAATGAATTAGAATGGATCAAATGAATGAATTAGAATGGTTACATTCATGCGAATGAATTAGAATGGATCGTACGAATGGATTAGAATGGATCGTACGAATGGATTAGAATGGATACGTTCGACCGAATGAATTAGAATGGATCGTACGAATGAAATTAGAATGGATCGTACGAATGAATTAGAATAGATCGTACGAATGAATTAGAATGGATCGTATGAATGAATTAGAATGGATCGTGTCAAAGAATTAGAATGGATCGTACGAATGAATTAGAATGGATCGTGCGAATGAATTAGAATGGATTATACAAATGAATTAGAATGGATCGTGCTAATGAATTAGAATTGATCGAACGAATGAATTAGCATGGATCATGCATTCGTACGATCCATTCTAATTCATTCATATGATCCATTCTAATTCATTCGTACGATCCATTCTAATTCATTCGCACGAATGTATCCATTCTAATTCATTCGTACGATCCATTCTAATTCATTCGTACGATCCATTCTAATTCATTCATACGATCTATTCTAATTCATTCATACAATCCATTCTAATTCTTTCACACGATCCATTCTAATTCATTCGTACGATCCATTCTAATTCATTCGCACAATCCATTCTATTTCATTCGTACGATCCATTCTTACTCATTCGTATGATCCATTCTAATTCATTCGCACGAATGTATCCATAATGGATCATACGAATGAGTAAGAATGGATCGTACGAATGAAATAGAATGAATTAGAATGGATACATTCGTGCGAATGAATTAGAATGGATCGAACGAATGAATTAGAATGGATCGTACGAATGAATTAGAATGGATCGTACGAATGAATTAGAATGGATCGTACGAATAAATTAGAATGGATACATTCGTCCGAATAAATTAGAATGGATCATACGAATGAGTAAGAATGGATGGTACGAATGAAATAGAATAGATTGTACGAATGAATTAGAATGGATACATTCGTGCGAATGAATTAGAATGGATCGTGCGAATGAATTAGAATGGATCGTACGAATGAATTAGAATGGATCGTGCGAATGAATTAGAATGGATCATATTAATGAATTTGAATGGATCGTACGAATGAATTACAATAGATACATTCGTGCGAATGAATTAGAATGGATCGTGCGAATCCATTAGACTGGATCGTGCGAATGAATAAGAATGGATCATACGAATGAATTAGAATGGATCGTATGAATTAATTAGAATGGATACATTCGTGCGAATGAATTAGAATGGATTGTATGAATGAATTAGAATGGATCGTACGAATGAATTAGAATGGATCATACGAATTAATTAGAATGGATCATACGAATGAATTAGAATGGATCGTACGAATGAACTTGAATGGATCGTACGAATGAACTAGAATGGATACATTCGTGCGAATGAATTAGAATGGATCGTACGATTCATTCTAATTCATTCGTACGATCCATTCTGATACATTCGTATGATTCATGCTAATTCATTCGCACGATCCATTCTAATTCATTCGTACGATCCATTTTTATTCATTCATACGATCCATTCTAATTCATTCGCATTATCCATTCTAATTCATTCGTACAATCCATTCTAATTCATTCGTATGATCCATTCTAACTCATTCGGTGGATCCATTCTAATTCATTCGTACGATCCATTCTAATTCATTCCCACGATCCATTCTAATTCATTCGTACGATCTATTCTAATTCATTCGCATGAATGTAACCATTCTAATTCATTCATACGATTCATTCTAATTCATTCGTATGAGCTATTCTAATTCATTCGTATGATCCATTCTAATTCATTCGTACGATCCATTGTAATTCATTCATACAATCCATTTAGATTCATTCGCACAAATGTATCCATTCAAATTCATTCGTACGATCCAGTCTAATTCATTCGTACGATCCATTCTAATTCATTCGCACGAATATATCCATTCTAATTCTTTCGTACGATGCATTCTAATTCATTCGTACGATCCATTCTAATTCATTCGTACGATCCATTCTAATTCATTCGTACGATCCATTCTAATTCATTCGTACGATCCATTCTAATTCATTCGTACGATCCATTCTAATTCACTCGCACGAATGTATCCATTCTAATTCATTCGTACAATCCATTCTATTTCATTCGTACGATCCATTCTTACTTATTCGTATGATCCATTCTAATTCATTCATATGATCCATTCTAATTCATTCGTACGATCCATTCTAATTTATTCGCACGATCCATTCTAATTCATTCATACGATCCATTCTAATTCATTCATACGATCCATTCTAATTCATTCGCCCGATCCATTCTAATTCATTCATACGATCCATTCTATTCGAATGGATCATGCGATCCATTCGAATTCATTCGCACGATCCATTCTAATTCATTCATACGATCCATTCTAATTCATTCGTAAGATCCATTCTAATTCATTCGTACGATCCATTCTAATTCATTCGTACGATCCATTCTAATTCATTCGCACGAATGTATCCATTCTAGTTCATTCGTACGATCCATTCTAGTTCATTCGTACGATCCATTCTAATTCATTCGTACGATCCATTCTAATTCATTCGTATAATCCATTCTAATTCATTCGTACAATCCATTCTAATTCATTCGCATGAATGTATCCATTCTAGTTCATTCGTACGATCCATTCTAATTCATTCGTACGATCCATTCTAATTCATTCGCACGATCCATTCTAATTCATTCGTATGATCTATTCTAATTCATTCGCACGAATGTATCCATTCTAATTCATTCGTACGATCCTGAATTAGAATGGATCGTACGAATGAATTAGAATGGATACCTTTGTGCATATGAATTAGAATGGATCGTACGAATGAATTAGAATGGATCATATTAATGAATTAGAATGGATCGTACGAATGAATTAGAATGGATACATTCGTGCGAATGAATTAGAATGGATCGTGCACGAATGTATCCATTCTAATTCATTCGTACGATCCATTCTAATTCACTCGTACGATCCATTCTAATTCATATGCACAAAGGTATCCATTCTAATCCATTCGTAGAATCCATTCTAATCCATTCGTACGATCCATTCTAATTCATTCGTACGAGCCATTCTAATTCATTCACTCGAATGTATCCATTCTAATCCATTCGTACGATCCATTCTAATTCATTCTCATGAATGTAACCATTCTAATTCATTCGTTTGATCCATTCTAATTCATTCGTACGATCCATTCTAATTCATTCGTCCGATCCATTTTTACTCATTCGTATTATCCATTCTAATTCATTCGGACGAATGTATCCATTCTAATTCATTCGTACGATCTATTCTAATTCATTCGTACGATCCATTCTAATTCATTCGTACGATCCATTCTAGTTCATTCGTACGATCCATTCTAATTCATTCGTACGATCCATTCTAATTCATTCGTATGATCCATTCTAATTAATTCGTATGATCCATTCTAATTCATTCGTACGATCCATTCTAATTCATTCATACAATCCATTCTAATTCATTCGCACGAATGTATCCATTCTAATTAATTCGTACGATCCATTCTAATTCATTCGTATGATCCATTCTTATTCATTCGCATGATCCAGTCTAATGGATTCGCACGACCCATTTTTATTCATTCGCACGAATGTATCCATTCTAATTTATTCGTACGATCCATTCTAATTCATTCATACGATCCATTCTAATTCATTCGTACGATCCATTCTTACTCATTCGTATGATCCATTCTAATTCATTCGTACGATCCATTCTAATTCATTCGTACGATCGATTCTAATTCATTCACACTATCCATTCTAATTCATTCGTACGATCTATTCTAATTCATTCGTATGATCCATTCTTATTTATTCGTTCAAATATATCCATTCTAATTCATTCGTACGATCCATTCTAATTCATTCGCACGAATGTATCCATTCTAATTCATTTGCACGATCCATTCTAATTCATTCCTATGATCTATTCTAATTCATTCGTACGATCCATTCTAATTCATTCTAATTCATTCGTACGATCCATTCTACGATCCATTCTAATTCATTCGTATATTTCATTCTAATTCATTAGCACGATCCATGCTAATGAATTAGAATGGATCGTACGATCCATTCTAATTCATTCGTACGATCTATTCTAATTCATTCGTACGATCCATTCTAATTCATTCGTACGATCCATTCTAATTCATTCGTACGATCCATTCTAATTCCTTCGTACGATCCATTCTAATTCCTTCGTACGATCCATTCTAATTCATTCGTACGATCCATTCTAATTCCTTCGTACGATCCATTCTAATTCATTCGTACGATCCATTCTAATTCATTCATACAATCCATTCTAATTCTTTCACACGATTCATTCTAATTCATTCGTACGATCCATTCTAATTCATTCGTGCAATCCATTCTCTTTCATTCGTACGATCCATTCTTACTCATTCGTACGATCCATTCTAATTCATTCACACGAATATATCCATTCGTACGAATGAATTAGAATAGATTGTACGAATGAATTAGAATGGATCGTACGAATGAATTAGAATGGATCGTACGAATGAATAAGAATGGATCGTGCGAATGAATTAGAATAGATTATACGAATGAATTAGAATGGATCGTTCGAAGGAATTAGAATGGATCGTACGAATGAATTAGAATGGATATATTCGTGCAAATGAATTAGAATGGATCGTATGAATGAATTAGAATGGATCGTGCGAATGAATTAGAATGGATCGTACGAATGAATTAGAATGGATACATTTGTGCGAATGAATTAGAATGGATCGTACGAATGAATTAGAATGGATACATTTGTGCGAATGAATTAGAATGGATCGTACGAATGAATTAGAATGGATCGTATGAATGAATTAGAATGGATCGTACGAATGAATTAGAATGGATCGTGTGAATGAATTAGAATGGATCGTACAAATGAATTAGAATGGATCGTGCGAATGAACTAGAATGGATACATTCGTGCGAATAAATTAGAATGGATCGTACGAATGAATTAGAATGGATCGTAAGAATGAATTAGAATGGATCTTACGAATGAATTAGAATGGATCGTACGAATGAATTAGAATGGATCGTACGAATGAATTTGAATGGATATATTCGTGCGAATGAATTAGAATGGATCGGACGAATGAATTAGAATGGATCATACGAATGAATTAGAATGGATCGTACGAATGAATTAGAATGGATCGTACGAATAAATTAGAATGGATACATTCGTCCGAATGAATTAGAATGGATCGTACGAATGAGTAAGAATGGATCGTAAGAATGAAATAGAATAGATTATACGAATGAATTAGAATGGATCCTACGAATGAATTAGAATGGATCGTGTGAAAGAATTAGAATGGATTGTATGAATGAATTAGAATGGATCGTATGAATGGATTAGAATGGATCGTGCGAATGAATTCGAATGGATCGTACGAATTCATTCTAATTCATTCAAACAATCCATTCTAATTCATTCGTAGGATCCATTCTAATTCATTCGTACAATCTATTCTATTTCATTACTACGATCCATTCTTACTCATTCGTATGATCCATTCTAATTCATTCGGACGAATGTATCCATTCTAATTTATTCGTACGATCCATTCTAATTCATTCGTACGATCCATTCTAATTCATTCGTACGATCCATTCTAATTCATTCGCACGATCCATTCTAATTCTTTCATACAATCCATTCTAATTCTTTCGTGCGAATGAATTAGAATGGATACCTTTGTGCATATGAATTAGAATGGATCGTACGAATGAATTAAAATGGATCATATTAATGAATTAGAATGGATCGTACGAATGAATCAGAATGGATACATTCGTGCGAATGAATTAGAATGGATCGTGCGAATCAATTAGACTGGATCGTACGAATGAATAAGAATAGATCATACGAATGAATTAGAATGGATCGTACGAATTAATTAGAATGGATACATTCGTGCAAATGAATTAGAATGGATTATATGAATGAATTAGAATGAATCGTACGAATGAATTAGAATGGATCATACGAATTAATTAGAATGGATCATACGAATGAATTAGAATGGATCGTACGAATGAATTAGAATGGATCGTACGAATGAATTAGAATGGATCGTGCGAATGAATTAGAATGGATCGTACGAATGAATTAGAATGGATACATTTGTGCGAATGAATTAGAATGGATCGTACGAATGAATTAGAATGGATCGTATGAATGAATTAGAATGGATCGTACGAATGAATTAGAATGGATCGTGCGAATGAATTAGATTGGATCATACGAATGAATTAGAATGGATCGTGTGAAAGAATTAAAATGGATCGTACGAATGAATTAGAATGGATCGTGCGAATGAATTAGAATGGATCGTACGAATGAATTAGAATGGATACATTTGTGCGAATGAATTAGAATGGATCGTACGAATGAATTAGAATGGATCGTATGAATGGATTAGAATGGATCGTACGAATTAATTAGAATGGATCGTGCGAATGAATTAGAATGGATCGTACGAATGAATTAGAATGGATCGTACGAATGAACTAGAATGGATACATTCGTGCGAATGAATTAGAATGGATCGTACGAATGAATTAGAATGGATCGTACGAATGAATTAGAATGGATCTTACGAATGAATTAGAATGGATCGTACGAATGAATTAGAATGGATCGTACGAATGAATTAGAATGGATATATTCGTGCGAATGAATTAGAATGGATCGGACGAATGAATTAGAATGGATCGTACAAATGAATTAGAATGGATCGTATGAATGAATTAGAATGGATCGTACGAATAAATTAGAATGGATACATTCGTCCGAATGAAATAGAATGGATCATACGAATGAGTAAGAATGGATCGTACGAATGAAATAGAATAGATTGTACGAATGAATTAGAATGGATTCGTACGAATGAATTAGAATGGATACATTCGTGCGAATGAATTAGAATGGATCGTACCAATGAGTAAGAATGGATCGTACGAATGAAATAGAATGGATTGTGCGAATGAATTAGAATGGATCGTACGAATGAATTAGAATGGATCGTGTGACAGAATTAGAATGGATTGTACGAATGAATTAGAATGGATCGTACGAATGAATTAGAATGGATACATTCGTGCGAATGAATTAGAATGGATCGGACGAATGAATTAGAATGGATCGTACGAATGAATTAGAATGGATCAAATGAATGAATTAGAATGGTTACATTCATGCAAATGAATTAGAATGGATCATATGAATGAATTAGAATAGATACATTCGTGCGAATGAATTAGAATGGATCGTACCAATGAGTAAGAATGGATCGTACGAATGAAATAGAATGGATTGTGCGAATGAATTAGAATGGATCATACGAATGAATTAGAATGGATCGTGTGAAAGAATTGGAATGGATTGTATGAATGAATTAGAATAGATCGTATGAATGAATTAGAATGGATCGTACGAATGAATTAGAATGGATCGTACGAATGAATTAGAATGGATACATTCGTGCGAATGAATTAGAATGGATACATTCATGCGAAAGAATTAGAATGGATTGTATGAATGAATTAGAATGGATCGTATGAATGAATTAGAATGGATCGTGCGAATGAATTCGAATTGATCGTACGAATGAACTAGAATGGATACATTTGTGCGAATGAATTAGAATTAGAATGGATCGTGTGAAAGAATTAGAATGGATTGTATGAATGAATTAGAATGGATCGTACGAATGAATTAGAAGGGATCGTACGAAGGAATTTGAATGGATCGTACGAATGAATTAGAATGGATCGTACGAATGAATTAGAATGGATCGTACGAAGGAATTAGAATAGATCGTACGAATGAATTAGAATGGATATATTCGTGAAAATGAATTAGAATGGATCGTACGAATGAATTAGAATGGATCGTACGAAGGAATTAGAATGGATCGTACGAATGAATTAGAATGGATATATTCTTGCAAATGAATTAGAATGGATAGTATGAATGTATTAGAATGGATCGTATGAGTGAATTAGAATGGATCGTACGAATGAATTAGAATGGATCGTATGAATGAATTAGAATGGATACATTCATGTGAATGAATTAGAATGGATCGTATGAATGAATTAGACTAGATTTTGTGAATGAATTAGAACTGATCGTATGAATGAATTAGAATGGATACATTCGTGCGAATGAATTAGAATGGATTGTATGAATGAATTAGAATGGATCGTACGAATGAATTAGAATGGATCGTATGAGTGAATTAGAATGGATACGAAGGAATTAGAATGGATCATACGATGGAATTAGAATGGATCATACGAATGAAATAGAATGGATCGTACGAAGGAAATAGAATGGAACGTACGAAGGAATTAGAATGGATCGTACGAATGAATTAGAATGGATATATTCGTGCAAATGAATTAGAATGGATCGTATGAATGAATTAGAATGGATCGTATGAGTGAATTAGAACGGATAGTACGAATGAAGTAGAATGGATCGTATGAATGAATTAGAATGGATACATTCGTGCGAATGAATTAGAATGGATCGTATGAATGAATTAGAATAGATTGTGCGAATGAATTAGAATGGATCGTACGAATGAATTAGAATGGATACATTCGTGCGAATAAATTAGAATGGATTGTATGAATAAATTAGAATGGATCGTACGAATAAATTAGAATGGATCGTACGAATGAATTAGAATAGATTACGCGAATGAATTAGAATGGATCGTACGAATGAATTAGAATGGATCGTACGAAGGAATTAGAATGGATCGTACGAATGTGTACGATCCATTGTAATTCCTTCGTACGATCCATTCTAATTCATTCGTACGATCCAATCTAATTCATTCATACAATCCATTCTAATTTTTTCACACGATCCATTCTATTTCATTCGTACGATCCATTCTAATTCATTCGTGCAATCCATTCTATTTCATTCGTACGATCCATTCTTACTCATTCGTACGATCCATTCTAATTCATTCACACGAATGTATCCATTCGTACGAATGAATTAGAATAGATTGTACGAATGAATTAGAATGGATCGTACAAATGAATTAGAATGGATCGTACGAAGGAATTAGAATGGATCATATGAATGAATTAGAATGGATCGTACGAATGAATTAGAATAGATCGTACGAATGAATAAGAATGGATCGTACGAAGGAATTAGAATGGATCGTACGAATGAATTAGAATGGATATATTCGTGCAAATGAATTAGAATGGATCGTATGAATGTATTAGAATGGATCGTATGAGTGAATTAGAATGGATCGTACGAATGAATTAGAATGGATCGTATGAATGAATTAGAATGGATACATTCGTGCGAATGAATTAGAATTGATCGTACGAATGAATTAGAATGGATCGTGCGAATGAATTAGAATGGATCGTACGAATGAATTAGAATGGATCGTACGAATGAACTAGAATGGATACATTCATGCGAATGAATTAGAATGGATCATACGAATGAATTAGAATGGATCATACGAATGAATTAGAATGGATCGTACGAATGAATTAGAATGGATCGTACGAATAAATTAGAATGGATACATTCGTGCGAATGAATTAGAATGGATCGAACGAATGAATTAGAATGGATCGTACGAATGAATTAGAATGGATCAAATGAATGAATTAGAATCGTTACATTCATGCGAATGAATTAGAATGGATCGTACGAATGGATTAGAATGGATCGTACGAATGGATTAGAATGGATACATTCGAGCGAATGAATTAAAATGGATCGTACGAATGAATTAGAATGGATCGTACGAATGGATTAGAATGGATCCTACGAATGGATAAGAATGGATACCTTTGTGCATATGAATTAGAATGGATCGTACGAATGAATTAGAATAGATCATATTAATGAATTAGAATGGATCGTACGAATGAATTAGAATGGATACATTCATGCGAATGAATTAGAATGGATCGTGCGAATCCATTAGACTGGATCATGCGAATGAATAAGAATGGATCATACGAATGAATTAGAATGGATCGTACGAATTAATTAGAATGGATACATTCGTGCGAATGAATTAGAATGGATTGTATGAATGAATTAGAATGGATCGTACGAATGAATTAGAATGGATCATACGAATTAATTAGAATGGATCATACGAATGAATTAGAATGGATCGTACGAATGAATTAGAATGGATCGTACGAATGAACTAGAATGGATCATACAAATGAACTAGAATGGATACATTCGTGCGAATGAATTAGAATGGATCGTACGAATGAATTAGAATGGATCGTACGAATGAATTAGAATGGATCTTAGGAATGAATTAGAATGGATCGTACGAATGAATTAGAATGGATACATTCGTGCGAAATGAATTAGAATGGATCAGACGAATGAATTAGAATGGATCGTACGAATGAATTAGAATGGATCTTACGAATGAAATAGAATAGATTATACAAATTAATTAGAATGGATTCGTACGAATGAATTAGAATGAATACATTCGTGCGAATGAATTAGAATGGATCGTACCAATGAGTAAGAATGGATCTTACGAATGAAATAGAATGGATTGTGCGAATGAATTAGAATGGATCGCACGAATATATCCATTCTAATTCATTCGTACGATCCATTCTAATTCATTCGTACGATCCATTCTAATTCATTCGTATGATCCATTCTAATTAATTCGTATGATCCATTCTAATTCATTCGTACGATCCATTCTAATTCATTCGTACGATCCATTCTAATTCACTCATACAATCCATTCTAATATATTCATATAATCCATTCTAATTCATTTGCACGAATATATCCATTCTAATTCATTCGTACGATCCATTCTAATTCCTTCGTAAGATCCATTCTAATTCATTCGTACGATCTATTCTAATTCATTCGTACGATCCATTCTAATTCCTTCGTACGATCCATTCTAATTCATTCGTACGATCCATTCTAATTTATTCGTACAATCTATTCTAATTCATTCGTACGAATGGATACATTCGTGTGAATGAATTAGAATGGATCGTACGAATGAGTAAGAATGGATCGTACGAATGAAATAGAATGGATTGCACGAATGAATTAGAATGGATCGTACGAATGAATTAGAATGGATCGTACGAATGAATTAGAATGGATCGTACGAATGAATAAGAATGGATCGTACGAAGGAATTAGAATGGATCGTACGAATAAATTAGAGTGGATCATGCTAATGAATTAGAATTGATCGAACGAATGAATTAGCATTGATCGTGCTAATGAATTAGAATGGAACGTACGAATGAATTAGAATGGATCGTGTGAAAGAATTAGAATGGATTGTATGAAAGAATTAGAATGAATTCGTATGATCCATTCGAATTCATTCGCATGATCCATTATAATTCATTAATACGATCCATTCTAATTCATTAATACAATCCATTCTAATTCTTTCACACGATCCATTCTAATTCATTCGTAGGATCCATTCTAATTCATTCGTACAATCTATTCTATTTCATTCGTACGATCCATTCTTACTCATTCGTACGATCCATTCTAATTCATTCGGACGAATGTATCCATTCTAATTTATTCGTACGATCCATTCTAATTCATTCGTACGATCCATTCTAATTCATTCGTTCGATCTATTCTAATTCATTCGTACGATCCATTCTAATTTCATTCGTACGATCCATTCTAATTCATTCGCTCGAATATATCCATTCTAATCCATTCGTACGATCCATTCTAATCCATTCGTACGATCCATTCTAATTCATTCGCATGAATGTAACCATTCTAATTCATTCATTTGATCCATTCTAATTCATTCGTACGATCCATTCTAATTCATTCGTCCGATCCATTCTAATTCATTCGCACGAATGTATCCATTCTAATTCATTCGTACGATCCATTCTAATTCATTCGTACGATCCATTCTAATTCATTCGTAAGATCCATTCTAATTCATTCGTACGATCCATTCTAATTCATTCGTACGATCCATTCTAATTCATTCGCACGAATGTATCCATTCTAGTTCATTCGTACGATCCATTCTAATTCATTCGTACGATCCATTCTAATTCATTCGCACGATCCATTCTAATTCATTCGTACGATCAATTCTAATTCATTCGCACGAATGTATACATTCTAATTCATTCGTAGGATCCTGAATTAGAATGGATCGTACGAATGAATTAGAATGGATAACTTTGTGATTATGAATTAGAATGGATCGTACGAATGAATTTGAATGGATCATATTAATGAATTAGAATCGATCGTACGAATGAATTAGAATGGATCTTACGAATGGATTAGAATGGATACATTCGTGCGAATGAATTAGAATGGATCGGACGAATGAATTAGAATGGATCGTACGAATGAATTAGAATGGATCAAATGAATGAATTAGAATGGTTACATTCATGCGAATGAATTAGAATGGATCGTACGAATGGATTAGAATGGATCGTACGAATGGATTAGAATGGATACATTCGAGCGAATGAATTAGAATGGATCGTACGAATGAAATTAGAATGGATCGTATGAATGAATTAGAATGGATCGTACGAATGAATTAAAATGGATCGTACGAATGAATTAGAATGGATCGTGTGAAAGAATTAGAATGGATCGTACGAATGAATTAGAATGGATCGTGCGAATGAATTAGAATGGATCGTACGAATGAATTAGAATGGATCGTGCTAATGAATTAGAATTGATCGAACGAATGAATTAGCATGGATCGTGCATTCGTACGATCCATTCTAATTCATTCGTAAGATCCATTCTAATTCATTCGTACGATCCATTCTAATTCATTCGTACGATCCATTCTAATTCATTCGCATGAATGTATCCATTCTAGTTCATTCGTACGATCCATTCTAATTCATTCGTACGATCCATTCTAATTCATTCATACGATCTATTCTAATTCATTCATACAATCCATTTTAATTCTTTCACACGATCTATTCTAATTCATTCGTACGATCCATTCTAATTCATTCGTACAATCCATTCTATTTCATTCTTACGATCCATTCTTACTCATTCGTATGATCCATTCTAATTCATTCGCACGAATGTATCCATAATGGATCATACGAATGAGTAAGAATGGATCGTACGAATGAAATAGAATGGATTGTGTGAATGAATTAGAATATTCCGTACAAATGAATTAGAATGGATACATTCATGCGAATGAATTAGAATGGATCGGACGAATGAATTAGAATGGATCGTACGAATGAATTAGAATGGATCGTACGAATGAATTAGAATGGATCGTACGAATAAATTAGAATGGATACATTCGTCCGAATGAATTAGAATGGATCATACGAATGAGTAAGAATGGATCGTACGAATGAAATAGAATAGATTGTACGAATGAATTAGAATGGATCGTGCGAATGAATTAGAATGGATCGTACGAATGAATTAGAATGGATCGTACGAATGAATTAGAATGGATCGTGCGAATGAATTAGAATGGATCATATTAATGAATTTGAATGGATCGTATGAATGAATTAGAATGGATACATTCGTGCGAATGAATTAGAATGGATCATGCGAATCCATTAGACTGGATCGTGCGAATGAATAAGAATGGATCATACGAATGAATTAGAATGGATCGTACGAATTAATTAGAATGGATACATTCGTGCGAATGAATTAGAATGGATTGTATGAATGAATTAGAATGGATCGTACGAATAAATTACAATGGATCATATGAATTAATTAGAATGGATCATACGATTGAATTAGAATGGATCGTACAAATGAATTAGAATGGATCGTACGAATGAACTAGAATGGATCGTACGAATGAACTAAATAGATACATTCGTGCGAATGAATTAGAATGGATCGTATGAATGAATTAGAATGGATCGTACGATTCATTCTAATTTATTCGTACGATCCATTCTAATACATTCGTACGATTCATGCTAATTCATTCGCACGATCCATTCTAATTCATTCGTACGATCCATTCTTATTCATTCATACGATCCATTCTAATTCATTCGCACAATCCATTCTAATTCATTCGTATGATCCATTCTAACTCATTCGGTGGATCCATTCTAATTCATTCGTACAATCCATTCTAATTCATTCCCACGATCCATTCTAATTTATTCGTACGATCCATTCTAATTCATTCGTACGATCTATTCTAATTCATTCGCACGAATGTAACCATTCTAATTCATTCATACGATTCATTCTAATTCATTCATATGAGCTATTCTAATTCATTCGTACGATCCATTCTAATTCATTCGTACGATCCATTGTAATTCATTCATAAAATCCATTTAGATTCATTCGCACAAATGTATCCATTCAAATTCATTCGTACGATCCAGTCTAATTCATTCGTACGATCCATTCTAATTCATTTGCACGAATATATCCATTCTAATTCTTTCGTACGATGCATTCTAATTCATTCGTACGATCCATTCTAATTCATTCGTACGATCCATTCTAATTCATTCGCACGAATATATCCATTCTAATTCATTCGTACAATCCATTCTATTTCATTCGTACGATCCATTCTTACTCATTCGTATGATCCATTCTAATTCATTCGTATGATCCATTGTAATTCATTCGTACGATCCATTCTAATTCATTCGTACGATCCATTCTAATTCATTCGCACGATCCATTCTAATTCATTCATACGATCCATTCTAAATCATTCCTACAATCCATTCTAATTCATTCGCCCGATCCATTCTAATTCATTCATACGATCCATTCTATTCGAATGGATCATGCGATCCATTCGAATTCATTCGCACGATCCATTCTTATTCATTCATACGATCCATTCTAATTCATTCATACAATGCATTCTAATTCTTTCACACGATCCATTCTAATTCATTCGTACGATCCATTCTAATTCATTCGTACAATCCATTCTATTTCATTTGTACGATCCATTCTTACTCATTCGTATGATCCATTCTAATTCATTCGTACGATCCATTCTAATTCATTCGTACGATCCATTCTAATTTATTCGTACAATCCATTCTATTTCATTCGTACGATCCATTCTTACTCATTCGTATGATCCATTCTAATTCATTCGCACGAATGCATCCATTCTAATTCATTTATACAATCCATTCTAATTCATTCCGTACGATCTATTCTAATTCATTCGTACGATCGTACGAATGAATTAGAATGGATCGTACGAATGAATTAGAATAGATTGTGCGAATGAATTAGAATGAATCATACGAATGAATTAGAATGGATCATACGAATGAGTAAGATTGGATCGTACGAATAAATTAGAATGGATCATACGAATGAATTAGAATGGATCGTACGAATAAATTAGAATGGATATATTCGTCCGAATGAATTAGAATGGATCATACGAATTAGTAAGAATGGATCGTACGAATAAAATAGAATAGATTGTACGAATGAATTAGAATGGATCCTATGAATGAATTAGAATGGATCGTGTGAAAGAATTAGAATGGATTGTATGAATGAATTAGAATAGATCGTATGAATGAATTAGAATGGATCGTACGAATGAATTAGAATGGATCGTACGAACGAATTTGAATGGATACATTTGTGCGAATGAATCTAAATGGATTGTATGAATGAATTACAATGGATCGTACGAATGAATTAGAATGGATCGTACGAATGAATTAGAATAGGTCATACGAATGAATTAGAATGAATCGTATGAATGAATTAGAATGGTTACATTCGTGCGAATGAATTAGAATAGATCGTACAAATGAATTAGAATGGATCGTACGAATAAATTAGAATGGATCGTGGAAATGAATTAGAATGGATCGTACGAATGAATTAGAATGGATCCACCGAATGAGTTAGAATGGATCATACGAATGAATTAGAATGGATTGTACGAATGAATTAGAATGGATTGTGCGAATGAATTAGAATGGATCGTATGAATGAATAAGAATGGATCGTACGAATGAATTAGAATGGATCGTGCGAATGAATTAGCATGAATCGTACGAATGTATTAGAATGGATCATACGAATGAATTAGAATGAATCGTACGATCCATTCTAATTCAATCGTTCAATCCATTCTAATTCATTCGCATGAATGTATCCATTCTAATTCATTCGTACAATCCATTCTATTTCTTTCGTACGATCCATTCTTACTCATTCGTATGATCCATTCTAATTCATTCGTATGATCCATTCTAATTCATTCGTACGATCCATTCTAATTCATTCGTATGATCCATTCTAATTCATTCGCACGATCCATTCTAATTCATTCATACGATCCATTCTAATTCATTCATACGATCCATTCTAATTCATTCCTACAATCCATTCTAATTCATTCGCCCGATCCATTCTAATTCATTCATACGATCCATTCTATTCGAATGGATCATGCGATCCATTCGAATTCATTCGCATGATCCATTCTTATTCATTCATACGATCCATTCTAATTCATTCATACAATGCATTCTAATTCTTTCGCACGATCCATTCTAATTCATTCATACGATCAATTCTAATTCATTCGTACGATCCATTCTAATTCACTCATACGATCCATTCTAATTCATTCATACGATCCATTCTAATTCATTTGCACGAATATATCCATTCTAATTCATTCGTAAGATCCATTCTAATTCCTTCGTACGATCCATTCTAATTCCATCATACGATCCATTCTAATTCCTTTATACGATCCATTATATTTCATTCGTATGATCCATTCTAATTCCTTCATTTGATCCATTCTAATTCCTTCGTATCCATTCTAATTCATTCATACAATCCATTCTAATTTATTCGCACGAATGTATCCATTCTAATTCATTTGCACGATCTATTCTAATTCATTCCTATGATCTATTCTAATTCATTCGTATGATCCATTCTAATCCGTTCTAATCCATTCTTTCATACGATCCATTCTAATTCATATGCACAAAGGTATCCATTCTAATCCATTCGTAGGATCCATTCTAATCCATTCGTACGATACATTCTAATTCATTCGTACAATCCATTCTAATTTATTTGCACAAATGTATCCATTCTAATTCATTCGTACGATCCATTCTAATTCATTCGCACAATCTATTCTAATTCATTCATACGATCCATTCTAATTCATTCGCACGAATGTATCCATTCTAATTCATTCATACGATCCATTCTAATTCATTCGCACGAATGTATCCATTCTAATTCATTCATACGTTCCATTCTACTTCATTCGTACTATCCGTTCTAATTCACTCATACGATCCATTCTAATTCATTCATACGATCCATTCTAATTCATTTGCACAAAGGTATCCATTCTTATTCATTCGTACGATCCATTCGAATTCATTCGCACGATCCATTCTAATTCATTCGTACGATCCATTCTAATTCATTCGTACGATCCATTCTAATTCATTCGCACGATCCATTCTAATTCATTCGTACAATCTATTCTATTTCATTCGTACGATCCATTCTTACTCATTCGTATGATCCATTCTAATTCATTCTAACGATCCATTCTAATTCATTTGTACGATCCATTCTAATTCATTCGTCCGATCCATTCTAATTCATTCACACGATCCATTCTAATTCATTTGTACGATCCATTCTAATTCATTCATACAATCCATTCTAATTCATTCGTACGATCCATTCTAATTCACTCATACGATCCATTCTAATACATTCATACGATCCATTCTAATTCATTTGCACGAATATATCCATTCTAATTGATTCGTACGATCCATTCTAATTCCTTCTTACGATCCCTTCTACTTCTTTCGTACGATCTACTTTAATTCATTCGTACGATCCATTCTAATTCATTCATACGATCCATTCTCATTCCTTCGTACGATCCATTCTAATTCATTCGTACGATCCATTCTAATTTATTCGTACAATCTATTCTAATTCATTCGTACGAATGGATACATTCGTGTGAATGAATTAGAATGGATCGTACGAATGAGTAAGAATGGATCGTACGAATAAAATAGAATGGATTGCACGAATGAATTAGAATGGATCGTACGAATGAATTAGAATGGATCGTGTGAATGAATTAGAATGGATTGTATGAATGAATTAGAATGGATCGTACGAAGGAATTAGAATAGATCGTACGAATAAATTAGAATGGATCGTACGAATAAATTAGAATAGATCGTACGAATGAATTAGAATGGATCGTACGAATGAATTAGAATGGATCGTGTGAAAGAATTAGAATGGATCGTACGAATGAATTAGAATGGATCGTGCGAATGAATTAGAAAAGATTGCGCGAATGAATTAGAATGGATCGTGCGAATGAATTAGAGTGGATCGTACGAATGAATTAGAATGGATCGTACGAATGAATTAGAATAGATTGCGTGAATGAATTAGAATGGATCGTACGAATGAATTAGAATGGATCGTACGAAGGAATTAGAATGGATCGTACGAATGAATTAGAATGGATCGTACGAATGAATTAGAATGGATCGTACGAAGGAATTAGAATGGATCGTACGAATGTATTAGAATGGATCGTACGAATGAATTAGAATGGATCTTACAAAAGAATTAGAATGGATCGTACGAATGAATTAGAATGGATCATACGAATGAATTAGAATGGATACATTCGTGCGAATGAATTAGAATGGATCGGACGAATGAATTAGAATGGATCGTACGAATAAATTAGAATGGATCGTACGAATGAATTAGAATGGATCGTACGAATAAATTAGAATGGATACATTCGTCCGAATAAATTAGAATGGATCATACGAATGAGTAAGAATGGATCGTACGAATGAAATAGAATAGATTGTACGAATGAATTAGAATGGATTCGTACGAATGAATTAGAATGGATACATTCGTGCGATTGAATTAGAATGGATCATACCAATGAGTAAGAATGGATCGTACGAATGAAATAGAATGGATTGTTCGAATGAATTAGAATGGATCGTACGAATGAATTAGAATGGATCGTGTGAAAGAATTAGAATGGATTGTATGAATGAATTAGAATAGATCATATGAATGAATTAGAATGGATCGCACGAATGAATTAGAATGGATCATACGAATGAATTAGAATAGATCGTACGAATGAATTAGAATGGATCGTACGAATGAATTAGAATGGATCGTGTGAAAGAATTAGAATGGATCGTACGAATGAAATAGAATGGATTGCACGAATGAATTAGAATTGATCGTACGAATGAATTAGAATGGATCGTGTGAAAGAATTAGAATGGATTGTATAAATGAATTAGAATGGATCGCACGAAGGAATTAGAATGGATCGTACGAATAAATTAGAATGGATCGTATGAATGAATTAGAATAGATCGTACGAATGAATTAGAATGGATCGTACGAATGAATTAGAATGGATCGTGTGAAAGAATTAGAATGAATCGTACGAATGAATTAGAATGGATCGTGCGAATGAATTAGAATAGATTGCGCGAATGAATTAGAATGGATCGTGCGAATGAATTAGAATGGATCGTACGAATGAATTAGAATGGATCGTACGAATGAATTAGAATAGATTGCGTGAACGAATTAGAATGGATCGTACGAATGAATTAGAATGGATCGTACGAAGGAATTAGAATGGATCGTATGAATGAATTAGAATGGATCGTACGAATGAATTAGAATTGATCGTACGAAGGAATTAGAATGGATCGTACGAATGAATTAGAATGGATCGTACGAATGAATTAGAAAGGATCTTACGAATGAATTAGAATGGATTGTACGAATGAATTAGAATGGATCGTACGAATGAATTAGAATGGATACATTTGTGCGAATGAATTAGAATGGATCGGACGAATGAATTAGAATGGATTGTACGAATGAATTAGAATGGATCGTACGAATTAATTAGAATGGATCGTACGAATAAATTAGAATGGATACATTCGTCCGAATGAATTAGAATGGATCATACGAATGAGTAAGAATGGATCGCACGAATGAAATAGAATAGATTGTACGAATGAATTAGAATGGATTCGTACGAATGAATTAGAATGGATACATTCGTGCGAATGAATTAGAATGGATCTCACCAATGAGTAAGAATGGATCGTACGAATGAATTAGAATGGATCGTGTGAAAGAATTAGAATGGATTGTATGAATGAATTAGAATAGATCGTATGAATGAATTAGAATGGATCGCACGAATGTATCCATTCTAATTCATTCGTACGAATCCATTCTAATTCATTCGTACAATCCATTCTATTTTATTCGTACGATCCATTCTTACTCATTCGTATGATCCTTTCTAATTCATTCGCACGAATGTATCCATTCTAAATCATTCGTACGATCCATTCTAATTCATTCATACGATCCATTCTAAATCATTCGTACAATCCATTCTATTTCATTCGTACGATCAATTCTAATTCATTAGCACGATCCATTCTAATTCATTCGTATGATCCATTCAAATTCATTCGCACGATCCATTCTAATTCATTCGTACAATCGATTCTATTTCATTCGTACGATCCATTCTTACTCATTCGTATGATCCATTCTAATTCATTCGCACGAATGTATCCATTCTAATCCATTCGTACGATCCATTCTAATCCATTCGTACGATCCATTCTAATTCATTCGCATGAATGTAACCATTCTAATTCATTCATTTGATCCATTCTAATTCATTCGTACGATCCATTCTAATTCATTCGTCCGATCCATTCTAATTCAATCTAATTCATTCGCACGAATGTATCCATTCTAATTCATTCGTACGATCAGTTCTAATTCATTCACAAAATCTATTCTAATTCATTCATACGATCCATTCTAATTCATTCACACGAATGTATCCATTCTAATTCATTCATACGATCCATTCTAATTCATTCGTACGATCCATTGTAATTCACTCATACGATCCATTCTAATACATTCATACGATCCATTTTAATTCATTTGCAGGAATATATCCATTCTAATTCATTCGTACGATCCATTCTAATTCCTTCGTATGATCTATTCTAATTCATTCATACGATCCATTCTAATTCATTCGTACGATCCATTCTAATTCCTTCGTACGATCCATTCTAACTCATTCGTACGATCCATTCTAATTCATTCGTACAATCTATTCTAATTCATTCGTACGAATGGATACATTCGTGTGAATGAATTAGAATGGATCGTACGAATGAGTAAGAATGAATCGTACGAATGAAATAGAATGGATTGCACGAATGCATTAGAATGGATCGTACGAATGAATTAGAATTGATCGTGTGAAAGAATTAGAATGGATTGTATGAATGAATTAGAATGGATCGTATGAAGGAATTAGAATGGATCGTACGAATGAATTAGAATGGATCGTACGAATGAATTAGAATAGATCGTACGAATGAATTAGAATGGATCGTACGAATGAATTAGAACGGATCGTGTGAAAGAATTAGAATGGATCGTACGAATGAATTAGAATGGATCGTGCGAATGAATTAGAATAGATTGCACGAATGAACTAGAATGGATCATGCGAATCAATTAGAATGGATCGTACGAATGAATTAGAATGGATCGTACGAATGAATTAGAATAGATTGCGCGAATGAATTAGAATGGATCGTACGAATGAATTAGAATGGATCGTACGAATGAATTAGAATGGATCGTACGAATGAATTAGAATGGATCTTACGAATGAATTAGAATAGATCGTACGAATGAATTAGAATGGATCGTACGAATGAATTAGAATAGATACATTCGTGCGAATGAATTAGAATGGATCGGACGAATGAAGTAGAATGGATCGTACGAATGAATTAGAATGGATCGTACGAATGAATTAGAATGGATCGTACGAATAAATTAGAATGGATACATTCGTCCGAATGAATTAGAATGGATCACACGAATGAGTAAGAATAGATCGTACAAATGAAATAGAATAGATTGTACGAATGAATTAGAATGGATTCGTACGAATGAATTAGAATGGATACATTCATGCGAATGAATTAGAATGGATCGTACCAATGAGTAAGAATGGATCGTACGAATGAAATAGAATGAATTGTGCGAGTGAATTAGAATGGATCGTACGAATGAATTAGAATGGATCGTGTGAAAGAATTAGAATGGATTGTATGAATGAATTAGAATAGATCGTATGAATGACTTAGAATGGATCGCACGAATGTATCCATTCTAATTCATTCGTACGAATCCATTCTAATTCATTCGTATAATCCATTCTATTTCATTCGTACGATCCATTCTTACTCATTCGTATGATCCATTCTAATTCATTCGCATGAATGTATCCATTCTAAATCATCTGTAAGATCCATTCTAATTCATTCGTACGATCCATTCTAAATCATTCGTACAATCCATTCTATTTCATTCGTACGATCAATTCTAATTCATTAGCATGATCCATTCTAATTCATTCGTACGATCCATTCAAATTCATTCGCACGATCCATTCTAATTCATTCGTACAATCCATTCTATTTCATTCGTACGATCCATTCTTACTCATTCGTATGATCCATTCTAATTCATTCGCACGAATGTATCCATTCTAATCCATTCGTACGATCCATTCTAATCCATTCGTACGATCCATTCTAATTCATTCGCATGAATGTAACCATTCTAATTCATTCATTTGATCCATTCTAATTCATTCGTACGATCCATTCTAATTCATTCGTCCGATCCATTCTAGTTCATTCTAATTCATTCGCACGAATGTATCCATTCTAATTCATTCGTACGATCAGTTCTAATTCATTCACAAAATTTATTCTAATTCATTCATACGATCCATTCTAATTCATTCACACGAATGAATCCATTCTAATTCATTCATACGATCCATTCTAATTCATTCATACGATCCATTCTAATTCACTCATACGATCCATTCTAATACATTCATACGATCCATTCTAATTCATTTGCATGAATATATCCATTCTAATTCATTCGTACGATCCATTCTAATTCCTTCGTATGATCCATTCTAATTCATTCGTACGATCTATTCAATTTCATTCGTACGATCCATTCTTACTCATTCATACGATCCATTCTAATTCATTCGTCCGATCCATTCTAATTCATTCGCACGAATGTATCCATTCTAATTCATTTGCACGATCCATTCTAATTCATTCCTATGATCTATTCTAATTCATTCGTACGATCCATTCTAATTCATTCTAATTCATTCATACGATCCATTCTACGATCCATTCTAATTCATTCATACGATCCATTCTAATTCATATGCACAAAGGTATCCATTCTAATCCATTCGTAGGATCCATTCTAATCCATTCGTACGATACATTCTAATTCATTCGTACGATCCATTGTAATTTATTCGCACGAATGTATCCATTCTAATTCATTCGTACGAACCATTCAAATTCATTCGCACAATCTATTCTAATTCATTCATACGATCCATTCTAATTCATTTGCACGAATATATCCATTCTAATTCATTCATACGATCCATTCAACTTCATTCGTACTATCCGTTCTAATTCACTCATACGATCCATTCTATTTCATTCATACGATCCATTCTAATTCATTTGCACAAAGGTATCCATTCTAATTCATTCGTACGATCCATTCAAATTCATTCGCACGATCCATTCTAATTCATTCGTACGATCCATTCTAATTCATTCGTACGATCCATTCTAATTCATTCGCACGATCCATTCTAATTCATTCGTACAATCCATTCTATTTCATTCGTACGATCCATTCTTACTCATTCGTATGATCCATTCTAATTCATTCGGACGAATGTATCCATTCTAATTTATTCGTACGATCCATTCTAATTCATTCGTATGATCCATTCTAATTCATTCGTCCGATCCATTCTAATTCATTCACACGACCCATTCTAATTCATTCGTACGATCCATTCTAATTCATTCATACAATCCATTCTAATTCATTCGTACGATCCATTCTAATTCACTCATACGATCCATTCTAATACATTCATACGATCCATTCTAATTCATTTGCACGAATATATCCATTCTAATTCATTCGTACGATCCATTCTAATTCCTTCGTACGATCCATTCTAATTCATTCGTACGATCTATTCTAATTCATTCGTACGATCCATTCTAATTCATTCATACGATCCATTCTAATTCCTTCGTACGATCCATTCTAATTCATTCGTACGATCCATTCTAATTCATTCGTACAATCTATTCTAATTCATTCGTACGAATGGATACATTCGTGTGAATGAATTATAATGGATCGTACGAATGAGTAAGAATGGATCGTACAAATGAAATAGAATGGATTGCACGAATGAATTAGAATGGATCGTACGAATAAATTAGAATGGATCGTGTGAAAGAATTAGAATGGATTGTATGAATGAATTGGAATGGATCGTACGAAGGAATTAGAATGGATCGTACGAATGAATTAGAATGGATCGTACGAATGAATTAGAATAATTCGTACGAATGAATTAGAATGGATCGTGTGAAAGAATTAGAATGGATCGTACGAATGAATTAGAATGGATCGTGCGAATGAATTAGAATTGATTGCGCGAATGAATTAGAATGGATCGTGCGAATGAATTAGAATGGATCGTACGAATGAATTAGAATGGATCGTACGAATGAATTAGAATAGATTGCGTGAATGAATTAGAATGGATCGTACGAATGAATTAGAATGGATCGTACGAAGGAATTAGAATGGATCGTACGAATGAATTAGAATGGATCGTACGAATGAATTAGAATGGATCGTACGAAGGAATTAGAATGGATCGTACGAATGAATTAGAATGGATCGTACGAATGAATTAGAATGGATCTTACAAATGAATTAGAATGGATCTTACGAATGAATTAGAATGGATCGTACGAATGAATTAGAATGGATCGTACGAATGAATTAGAATGGATACATTCGTGCGAATGAATTAGAATGGATCAGACGAATGAATTAGAATGGATCGTACGAATGAATTAGAATGGATCGTACGAATGAATTAGAATGTATCGTACGAATAAATTAGAATGGATACATTCGTCCGAATGTATTAGAATGGATCATACGAATGAGTAAGAATGGATCGTACGAATAAAATAGAATAGATTGTACGAATGAATTAGAATGGATTCGTACGAATGAATTAGAATGGATACATTCGTGCGAATGAATTCGAATGGATCGTACCAATGAGTAAGAATGGATCGTACGAATGAAATAGAATGGATTGTGCGAATAAATTAGAATGGATCGTACGAATGAATTAGAATGGATCATGTGAAAGAATTAGAATGGATTGTATGAATGAATTAGAATAGATCGTATGAATGAATTAGAATGGATCGCACGAATGTATCCATTCTAATTCATTCGTACAAATCCATTCTAATTCATTCGTACAATCCATTCTATTTCATTCGTACGATCCATTCTTACTCATTCGTATGATCCATTCTAAATCATTCGCACGAATGTATCCATTCTAAATCATTCCTACGATCCATTCTAATTCATTCGTATGATCCATTCTAAATCATTCGTACAATCCATTCTATTTCATTCGTACGATCAATTCTAATTCATTAGCACGATCCATTCTAATTCATTCGTACGATCCATTCAAATTCATTTGCACGATCCATTCTAATTCATTCGTACAATCCATTCTATTTCATTCGTACGATCCATTCTTACTTATTTGTATGATCCATTCTAATTCATTCGCACGAATGTATCCATTCTAATCCATTCGTACGATCCATTCTAATCCATTTGTACGATCCATTCTTATTCATTCGCATGAATGTAACCATTCTAATTCATTCATTTGATCCATTCCAATTCATTCGTACGATCCATTCAAATTCATTCGTCCGATCCATTCTAATTCATTCTAATTCATTCGTACGAATGTATCCATTCTAATTCATTCATACGATCAGTTCTAATTCATTCACAAAATCTATTCTAATTCATTCATACGATCCATTCTAATTCATTCACACGAATGTATCCATTCTAATTCATTCATGCGATCCATTCTAATTCATTCGTGCGATCCATTCTAATTCACTCATACGATCCATTCTAATACATTCATACGATCCATTCTAATTCATTTGCACGAATATATCCATTCTAATTCATTCGTACGATCCATTCTAATTCCTTCGTACGATCCATTATAATTCATTCGTACGATCTATTCTATTTCATTCGTACGATCCATTCTTACTCATTCGTACGATACATTCTAATTCATTCGTCTGATCCATTCTAATTCATTCGCACGAATGTATCCATTCTAATTCATTTGCACGATCCATTCTAATTCATTCCTATGATCTATTCTAATTCATTCGTACGATCCATTCTAATTCATTCTAATTCAGTCGTACGATCCATTCTACGATCTATTCTAATTCATTCATACGATCCATTCTAATTCATCTGCACAAAGGTATCCATTCTAATCCATTCGTAGGATCCATTCTAATCCATTCGTACGATACATTCTAATTCATTCGTACGATCCATTCTAATTTATTCGCACGAATGTATCCATTCTAATTCATTCGTACGATCCATTCTAATTCATTCGCACAATCTATTCTAATTCATTCATACGATCCATTCTAATTCATTCGCACGAATGTATCCATTCTAATTCATTCATACGATCCATTCTACTTCATTCGTACTATCCGTTCTAATTCACTCATATGATCCATTCTAATTCATTCATACGATCCATTCTAATTCATTTGCACAAAGGTATCCATTCTAATTCATTCGTACGATCCATTCGAATTCATTCGCACGGTCCATTCTAATTCATTCGTACGATCCATTCTAATTCATTCGTACGATCCATTCTAATTCATTCATACAATGCATTCTAATTCTTTCACACGATCAATTCTAATTCATTCGTACGATCCATTCTAAATCATTCGTGCAATCCATTCTATTTCATTCGTACGATCAATTCTAATTCATTCATAGGATCCATTCTAATTCATTCATACGATCTATTCTAATTCTTTCACACGATCCATTCTATTTCATTCGTACGATCCATTTTTACTCATTGGTACGATCCATTCTAATTTATTCGTACGATCCATTCTAATTCATTCGTACGATCCATTCTAATTCATTCGTACGATCCATTCTAATTCATTCGTACAATCTATTCTAATTCATTCATACGAATGGATACATTCGTGTGAATGAATTATAATGAATCGTACGAATGAGTAAGAATGGATCGTACGAATGAAATAGAATGGATTGCACGAATGCATTAGAATGGATCGTACGAATGAATTAGAATTGATCGTGTGAAAGAATTAGAATGGATTGTATGAATGAATTAGAATGGATTGTACGAAGGAATTAGAATGGATCGTACGAATGAATTAGAATGGATCGTACGAATGAATTAGAATAGATCGTACGAATGAATTAGAATGGATCGTACGAATGAATTAGAACGGATCATGTGAAAGAATTAGAATGGATCGTACGAATGAATTAGAATGGATCGTGCGAATGAATTAGAATAGATTGCGCGAATGAATTAGAATGGATCGTGCGAATCAATTAGAATGGATCGTACGAATGAATTAGAATGGATCGTACGAATGAATTAGAATAGATTGCGCGAATGAATTAGAATGGATCGTACGAATGAATTAGAATGGATCGTACGAATGAATTAGAATGGATCGTACGAATGAATTAGAATGGATCGTACGAATGAATTTGAATTGATCGTACGAATGAATTAGAATGGATCGTACGAATGAATTAGAATAGATACATTCGTGCGAATGAATTAGAATGGATCGGACGAATGAATTAGAATGGATCGTACGAATGAATTAGAATGGATCGTACGAATGAATTAGAATGGATCGTACGAATAAATTAGAATGGATACATTCGTCCGAATGAATTAGAATGGATCATACGAATGAGTAAGAATGGATCGTACGAATGAAATAGAATAGATTGTACGAATGAATTAGAATGGATTCGTACGAATGAATTAGAATGGATACATTCGTGCGAATGAATTAGAATGGATCGTACCAATGAGTAAGAATGGATCGTACGAATGAAATAGAATGGATTGTGCGAATGAATTAGAATGGATCGTACGAATGAATTAGAATGGATCGTATGAAAGAATTAGAATGGATTGTATGAATGAATTAGAATAGATCGTATGAATGAATTAGAATGGATCGCACGAATTCATTCGTATGATCCATTCTACGATCCATTCTAATTCATTCATACGATCCATTCTAATTCATATGCACAAAGGTATCCATTCTAATCCATTCGTAGGATCCATTCTAATCCATTCGTACGATACATTCTAATTCATTCGTACGATCCATTCTAATTTATTCGCACGAATGTATCCATTCTAATTCATTCGTACGATCCATTCTAATTCATTCGCACAATCTATTCTAATTCATTCATAAGATCCATTCTAATTCATTCGCACGAATGTATCCATTCTAATTCATTCATACGATCCATTCTACTTCATTCGTACTATCCGTTCTAATTCACTCATACGATCCATTCTAATTCATTCATACGATCCATTCTAATTCATTTGCACAAAGGTATCCATTCTAATTCATTCGTAGATCCATTCGAATTCATTCGCACGGTCCATTCTAATTCATTCGTACGGTCCATTCTAATTCATTCGTATGATCCATTCTAATTCATTCATACAATGCATTCTAATTCTTTCACACGATCAATTCTAATTCATTCGTACGATCCATTCTAAATCATTCGTGCAATCCATTCTATTTCATTCGTACGATCAATTCTAATTCATTCATAGGATCCATTCTAATTCATTCATACGATCTATTCTAATTCTTTCACACGATCCATTCTATTTCATTCGTACGATCCATTTTTACTTATTGGTACGATCCATTCTAATTTATTCGTACGATCCATTCTAATTCATTCGTCCGATCCATTCTAATTCATTCGCACGAATGTATCCATTCTAATTCATTCGTACGATCCATACTAATTCATTCATACGATCCATTCTAATTCATTCGTAAGATCCATTCTAATTCATTCGTACGATCCATTCTAATTCATTCGTACAATCCATTCTAATTCCTTCGTACGATCCATTCTAATTCATTCGTACGATCCATTCTAATTCATTCGTACGATCCATTCTAATTCCTTCGTACGATCCATTCTAATTCATTCGTACGATCTATTCTAATTCATTCGCGCAATCTATTCTAATTCATTCGTACGATCCATTCTAATTCATTCGTACGATCCATTCTAATTCATTCGCACGATCCATTCTAATTCTTTCACACGATCCATTCTAATTCATTCGTACGATCCATTCTAATTCATTCGTACGATCTATTCTAATTCATTCGTACGATCCATTCTAATTCATTCGTACGATCCATTCTAATTCCTTCGTACGATCCATTCTAATTCATTCATACAATCTATTCTAATTCTTTCACACGATCCATTCTAATTCATTCGTACGATCCATTCTAATTCATTCGTGCAATCCATTCTTTTTCATTCGTACGAATGAATTAGAATGGATACATTTGTGCGAATGAATTAGAATGGATCGTACGAATGAATTAGAATGGATACATTTGTGCGAATGAATTAGAATGGATCGTACGAATGGATTAGAATCGATCGTACGAATGGATTAGAATGGATACATTCGTGCGAATGAATTAGAATGGATCATACGAATGAGTAAGAATGGTCTAATTCATTCGTACGATCCATTCTAATTCATTTGTATATTCCATTCTAAGATCCTACGAATGAATTAGAATGGATCGTACGAATGAATTAGAATGGATCATACGAATGAATTAGAATGGATCGTGCGAATGATTAGAATGGATACATTCGTGCGAATGAATTACAATTGATCGTACGAATGAATTAGAATGGATCATGCGAATGAATTAGAATAGATCGTACGAATGAATTAGAATAGATCGTACGAATGAATTAGAATGGATCGTGCTAATGAATTAGAATTGATCGAACGAATGAATTAGCATGGATCGTGCTAATGAATTAGAATGGAACGTACGAATGAATTAGAATGGATCGTGTGAAAGAATTAGAATGTATTAGAATGGATCGTGTGAAAGAATTAGAATGAATTAGAATGGATCGTACGAATGAATTAGAATGGATTGTGCGAATGAATTAGAATGGACCGTACGAATGAATTAGAATGGATCGTATGAATGAATTAGAATGGATACATTCGTGCGAATGAATTAGAATGGAGCGGATGAATGAATTAGAATGGATCGTACAAATGAATTATAATGGATCAAATGAATGAATTAGAATGGTTACATTCATGCGAATAAATTAGAATGGATCGTACGAATGGATTAGAATGGATCGTACGAATGAATTAGAATGGATCATATGAATGAGTAAGAATGAATCGTACGAATGAATTAGAATGGATATATTTGTGCGAATGAATTAGAATGGATCGTACGAATGAATTAGAATGGATACATTTGTGCGAATGAATTAGAATGGATCGTACGAATGCATTAGAATGGATCGTAGGAATGAATTAGAATGGATCGTACGAATGAATTAGAATGGATCGTACAAATGAATTAGACTGGATCGTACGAATGAATTTGAATGGATACATTTGTGCGAATGAATCTAAATGGATTGTATGAATGAATTACAATGGATCATACTAATGAATTAGAATGGATCGTACGAATGAATTAAAATAGCTCATACGAATGAATTAGAATGAATCGTATGAATGAATTAGAATGGTTACATTCGTGCGAATGAATTAGAATAGATCATACGAATGAATTAGAATGGATCGTACGAATAAATTATAATGGATCGTGGGAATGAATTAGAATGGATCATAAATTAGAATGGATCCACCGAATGAGTTAGAATGGATCATACGAATGAATTAGAATGGATTGTACGAATAAATTAGAATCGATTGTGCGAATAAATTAGAATGGATCGTATGAATGAATAAGAATGGATCGTACGAATGAATTAGAATGGATCGTGCAAATGAATTAGCATGAATCATACGAATGTATTAGAATGGATCATATGAATGAATTAGAATGAATCGTACGATCCATTCTAATTCATTCGTACGATCCATTCTAATTCATTCGCACGAATGTATCCATTCTAGTTCATTCGTACGATCCATTCTAGTTCATTCGTATGATCCATTCTAATTCATTTGTACGATCCATTCTAATTCATTCGTATGATCCATTCTAATTAATTCGTATGATCCATTCTAATTCATTCGTACGATCCATTCTAATTCATTCATACAATCCATTCTAATTCATTCGCACGAATGTATCCATTCTAATTAATTCGTACGATCCATTCTAATTCATTCATATGATCCATTCTTATTCATTCGCACGATCCAGTCTAATGGATTCGCACGATCCATTCTAATTCATTCGCACGAATGTATCCATTCTAATTTATTTGTACGATCCATTCTAATTCATTAATATTACCCATTCTAATTCATTCGCACGATCCATTCTAATTCATTCGTACGATCCATTCTAATTCTTTCGTACGATCCATTCTAATTCATTCGCACTATCCATTCTAATTCATTCGTACAATCTATTCTATTTCATTCGTACGATCCATTCTTACTCATTCGTATGATCCATTCTAATTCATTCGGACGAAAGTATCCATTCTAATTTATTCGTACGATCCATTCTAATTCATTCGTACGATCCATTCTAATTCATTCATACGATCCATTCTAATTCAATCGTCCGATCCATTCTAATTCATTCGCACGAATGTATCCATTCTAATTCATTCGTACGGTCCATTCTAATTCATTCGCACAATCCATTCTATTTCATTCGTACGATCCATTCATACTCATTTGTATGATCCATTATGGATACATTCGTGCGAATGAATTAGAATGGATCATACGAATGAGTTAGAATGGATCGTACGAATGAAATAGAATGGATTGTGCGAATGAATTAGAATGGATCGTACGAATGAATTAGAATGGATCATGTGAAAGAATTAGAATGGATTGTATGAATGAATTAGAATAGATCGTATGAATGAATTAGAATGGATCGTACGAATAAATTAGAATGGATCGTAAGAATGAACTAGAATGGATACATTCGTGCGAATGAATTAGAATGGATCGTACGAATGAATTAGAATGGATCGTGTGATCCATGCTAATTCATTCGTTCGAACAATTCTAATTCATTAGCATGATCCATTCTAATTCATTCGTACGATCCATTCTAATTCATTCGCACGATCCATTCTAATTCATTCGTACGATCCATTCTAATTCTTTCACACGATTCATTCTAATTCATTCGTACGATCCATTCTAATTCATTCGTACGATCTATTCTAATTCATTCGTACGATCCATTCTAATTTCATTCGTACGATCCATTCTAATTCATTCGCTCGAATGTATCCATTCTAATCCATTCGTACGATCCATTCTAATCCATTCGTACGATCCATTCTAATTCATTCGCATGAATGTAACCATTCTAATTCATTCATTCGATCCATTCTAATTCATTCGTACGATCCATTCTAATTCATTCGTCCGATCCATTCTAATTCATTCGCACGAATGTATCCATTCTAATCCATTCGTAAGATCCATTCTAATTCATTTGTACGATCCATTCTAATTCATTCATACGATCCATTCTAATTCATTAATATGATCCATTCTAATTCATTCATACGATCCATTCTAATTCATATGCACAAAGGTATTTATTCTAATTTATTTGTACGATCCATTCTAATTCAGGATCGTACGAAAGAATTAGAATGGATACATTCGTGCGAATGAATTAGAATTGATCGTACGAATGAATTAGAATGGATCGTGCGAATGAATTAGAATGGATCGTACGAATGAATTAGAATGGATCGTACGAATGAATTAGAATGGATCATACAAATGAATTAGAGTGGATCTTACGAATGAATTAGAATGGATCGTACGAATGAATTAGAATGGATTGTACGAATGAATTAGAATTGATACATTCGTGCGAATGAATTAGAATGGATCGGACGAATGAACTAGAATGGATCGTATAAATGAATTAGAATGGATCAAATCAACGAATTAGAATGGTTACATTCATGTGAATGAATTAGAATGGATCGTACGAATAGATTAGAAAGGATCGTACGAATGGATTAGAATGGATACATTCGAGTGAATGAATTAAAATGGATCTTACGAATGAAATTAGAATGGATCGTACGAATGAATTAGAATAGATCGTACGAATGAATTAGAATGGATCGTACGAATGAATTAGAATGGATCGTACGAATAAATTAGAATGGATACATTCGTCCGAATAAATTAGAATGGATCATACGAATGAGTAAGAATGGATCGTACGAATGAAATAGAATAGATTGTACGAATGAATTAGAATGGATCCTACGAATGAATTAGAATGGATCGTGTGAAAGAATTAGAATGGATTGTATTAATGAATTAGAATGGATCGTGTGAATGAATTCGAATGGATCGAACGAATCCATTCTAATTCATTCAAACAATCCATTCTAATTCTTTCAAACGATCCATTCTAATTCATTCATACGTTCCATTCTAATTCATTAGCACGATCCATGCTAATTCATTCGTTTGATCAATTCTAATTCATTAGCACGATCCAATCTAATTCATTCGTACGATCTATTCTATTTCCTTCGTACGATCCATTCTAATTCATTCGTACGATCTTTTCTAATTCATTCGTATGATCCATTCGAATTCATTCGTACGATCCATTCTAATTCATTCGTACGATCCATTCTAATTCATTCGTACGATCCGTTCTAATTCATTCGTGCAATCCATTCTATTTCATTCGTACGATCCATTATTACTCATTCGTAAGATCCATTCTAATTCATTCACACGAATGTATCCATTCGTACGAATGTATCCATTCGTACGAATGAATTAGAATAGATTGTACGAATGAATTAGAATGGATCGTACGAATGAATTAGAATGGATCGTATGAAGGAATTAGAATGGATCGTACGAATGAATTAGAATGGATCGTACGAATGAATTAGAATAGATCGTACGAATGAATTAGAATGGATCGTACGAAGGAATTAGAATGGATCGTACGAATGAATTAGAATGGATATATTCGTGCAAATGAATTAGAATGGATCGTATGAATGTATTAGAATGGATCGTATGAGTGAATTAGAACGGATCGTACGAATGAATTAGAATGGATTGTATGAATGAATTAGAATGGATCGTACGAATGAATTAGAATCGATCATACGAATTAATTAGAATGGATCATACGAATGAATTAGAATGGATCGTATGAATGAATTAGAATGGATACATTCGTGCGATCCATTCTAATTCATTCGCACAATCCATTCTATTTCATTCGTACGATCCATTCTTACTCATTGGTACGATCCATTCTAATTCATTCGCACGAATGTATCCATTCTAATTCATTCGTACGAATCCATTCTAATTCATTCGTACAATCTATTCTATTTAATTCGTAAGATCTATTCTAATTCATTCATACGATCCATTCTAATTCATTCGTACGATCCATTCTAATTCATTCATAGGATCCATTCTAATTCATTCATACAATCCATTCTAATTCATTCGCACGAATGTATCCATTCTAGTTCATTCGTACGATCAGTTATAATTCATTCACAAAATCTATTCTAATTCATTCATTTGATCCATTCTAATTCATTCACACGAATGTATCCATTCTAATTCATTCATACGATCCATTCTATTCATTCGTACGATCCATTCTTACCATTGGTACGATCCATTCTAATTCATTCGCACGAATGTATCCATTCTAATTCATTCGTACGAATCCATTCTAATTCATTCGTACGATCCATTCTAATACATTCATACGATCCATTCTAATTCATTTGCACGAATATATCCATTCTAATTCATTCGTACGATCCATTCTAATTCCTTTGTACGATCCATTCTAATTCATTCGTACGATATATTCTAATTCATTCGTACGATCCATTCTAATTCATTCGTACGATCCATTCTAATTCCTTCGTACGATCCATTCTAATTTATTCGCACGAATGTATCCATTCTAGTTCATTTGTACGATCCATTCTAATTCATTCGTACGATCCATTCTAATTCATTCATACGATCTATTCTAATTCATTCATACAATCCATTCTAATTCTTTCACACGATCCATTCTAATTTATTCGTATGATCCATTCTAATTCATTCGTAAGATCCATTCTAATTCATTTGTACGATCCATTCTAATTCATTCGTACAATCCATTCTATTTCATTCGTACGATCCATTCTTACTCATTCGTATGATCCATTCTAATTCATTCGCACGAATGTATCCATTCTAATTCATTGATACAATCCATTGTAATTCATTCCGTACGATCCATTCTAATTCATTCGTACGATCGTACGAATGAATTAGAATGGATCGTACGAAAGAATTAGAATAGATTGTACGAATGAATTAGAATGGATCCTACGAGTGAATTAGAATAGATCATGTGAAAGAATTAGAATGGATCATACAAATGAAGTAGAATGGATCGTACGAATGAATTTGAATGGATCGTACGAATGAATTAGAATGGATCGTACGAATGAATTAAACTGGATCGTACGAATGAATTTGAATGGATACATTTGTGCGAATGAATCTAAATGGATTGTATGAATGAATTACAATGGATCGTACGAATGAATTAGAATGGATCGTACGAATGAATTAAATAGCTCATACGAATGAATTAGAATGATCGTATGAATGAATTTGAATGGTTACATTCGTGCGAATGAATTAGAATAGATCGTACGAATGAATTAGAATGGATCGTTAGAATAAATTAGAAAGGATCGTGGGAATGAATTAGAATGGATCGTACGAATGAATTAGAATGGATCCACCAAATGATTTAGAATGGATCGTACGAACGAATTAGAATGGATTGTACGAATGAATTAGAATGGATTGTGCGAATGAATTAGAATGGATCGTATGAATGAATAAGAATGGATCGTACGAATTAATTAGAATGGATCGTGCGAATGAATTAGCATGAATCGTACGAATGTATTAGAATGGATCGTACGAATGAATTAGAATGAATCGTACGATCCATTCTAATTCATTCGTACGATCCATTCTAATTCATTTGCACGAATGTATCCATTCTAGTTCATTTGTACGATCCATTCTAGTTCATTCGTATGATCCATTCTAATTCATTCGTACGATCCATTCTAATTCATTCGTATGATCCATTCTAATTAATTCGTATGATCCATTCTAATTCATTCGTACGATCCATTCTAATTCATTCATACAATCCATTCTAATTCATTCGCACGAATGTATCCATTCTAATTAATTCGTACGATCCATGCTAATTCATTCGTATGATCCATTCTTATTCATTCGCACGATCCAGTCTAATGGATTCGCACGATCCATTCTAATTCATTCGCACGAATGTATCCATTCTAATTCATTCGTACGATCTATTCTAATTCATTAATATGATCCATTCTAATTCATTCGCACGATCCATTCTAATTCATTCGTACGATCCATTCTAATTCATTCGTACGATCCATTCTAATTCATTCGCACGATCCATTCTAATTCATTCATACAATCTATTCTATTTCATTCGTACGATCTATTCTTACTCATTCATATGATCCATTCTAATTCATTTGGATGAATGTATCCATTCTAATTTATTCGTACGATCCATTCTAATTCATTCGTACGATCCATTCTAATTCATTCATACGATCCATTCTAATTCAATCGTCCGATCCATTCTAATTCATTCGCACGAATGTATCCATTCTAATTCATTCGTACGGTCCATTCTAATTCATTCGCACAATCCATTCTATTTCATTCGTACGATCCATTCTTACTCATTCGTATGATCCATTATGGATACATTCGTGCAAATGAATTAGAATGGATCATACGAATGAGTAAGAATGGATCGTACGAATGAAATAGAATGGATTGTGCGAATGAATTAGAATGGATCGTACGAATGAATTAGAATGGATCGTGTGAAAGAATTAGAATGGATTGTATGAATGAATTAGAATAGATCGTATGAATGAATTAGAATGGATCGTACGAATGAATTAGAATGGATCGTATGAATGAACTAGAATGGATACATTCGTGCGAATGAATTAGAATGGATCGTACGAATGAATTAGAATGGATCGTACGAATGAATTAGAATGGATCTTACGAGTGAATTAGAATGGATCGTGCGATCCATGCTAATTCATTTGTTCGATCAATTCTAATTCATTAGCACGATCCATTCTAATTCATTCGTACGATCCATTCTAATTCATTCACACGATCCATTCTAATTCATTCGTACGATCCATTCTAATTCTTTCACACGATCCATTCTAATTCATTCGTACGACCCATTCTAATTCATTTGTACGATCTATTCTAATTCATTCGTACGATCCATTCTAATTTCATTCGTACGATCCATTCTAATTCATTCGCTCGAATGTATCCATTCTAATCCATTCGTACGATCCATTCTAATCCATTCGTACGATCCATTCTAATTCATTCGCATGAATGTAACCATTCTAATTCATTAATTTGATCCATTCTAATTCATTCGTATGATCCATTCTAATTCATTTGTCCGATCCATTCTAATTCATTCGCACGAATGTATCCATTCTAATCCATTCGGAAGATCCATTCTAATTCCTTCGTACGATCCATTCTAATTCATTCGTACGATCCATTCTAATTCATTAATATGATCCATTCTAATTCATTCGTACGATCCATTCTAATTCATATGCACAAAGGTATCCATTCTAATTCATTCGTACGATCAATTCTAATTCAGGATCGTACGAATGAATTATAATGGATACATTTGTGCGAATGAATTAGAATTGATCGTAGAATGAATTAGAATGGATCGTGCGAATGAATTAGAATGGATCGTACGAATGAATTAGAATGGATCGTACGAATGAACTAGAATGGATACATTCGGGCGAATGAATTAGAATGGATCGTACGAATGAATTAGAATAGATCGTACGAATGAATTAGAATGGATCTTACGAATGAATTAGAATGGATCGTACGAATGAATTAGAATGGATCGTACGAATGAATTAGAATGGATATATTCGTGCGAATGAATTAGAATGGATCGGATGAATGAATTAGAATGGATCGTATGAATGAATTTGAATGGATCAAATGAATGAATTAGAATGGTTACATTCATGCGAATGAATTAGAATGGATCGTACGAATGGATTAGAATGGATCGTACGAATGGATTAGAATGGATACATTCGAGCGAATAAATTAAAATGGATCGTACGAATGAAATTAGAATGGATCGTATGAATGAATTAGAATAGATCGTACGAATGAATTAGAATGGATCATACGAATGAATTAGAATGGATCGTACGAATAAATTAGAATAGATACATTCATCCGAATGAATTAGAATGGATCATACGAATGAGTAAGAATGGATCGTACGAATGAAATAGAATAGATTGTACGAATGAATTAGAATGGATCCTACGAATGAATTAGAATGCATCGTGTGCAAGAATTAGAATGGATTGTATGAATGAATTAGAATGGATCGTATGAATGAATTAGAATGGATCGTGTGAATGAATTCGAATGGATCGTACGAATTCATTCTAATTCATTCATACAATCCATTCTAATTCTTTCACACGATCCATTCTAATTCATTCGTACGGTCCATTCTAATTCATTAGCACGATCCATGCTAATTCATTCGTTCGATCAATTCTAATTCATTAGCACGATCCATTCTAATTCATTCGTACGATCCATTCTAATTCCTTCGTACGATCCATTCTAATTCATTCGTACGATCCATTCTAATTCCTTCGTACGATCCATTCTAATTCATTCGTACGATCCATTCTAATTCATTCATGCAATCCATTCTATTTCATTCGTACGATCCATTCGTACTCATTCGTACGATCCATTCTAATTCATTCACACGAATGTATCCATTCGTACGAATGAATTAGAATAGATTGTACGAATGTATGAATGAGTAAGAATACATTCTAATTCATTCGCACGAATTAGAATGTATCGCCTGAGCTCGCCCAGGAGCTCACGAATGAAATAGAATAGATTCTATTTCATTCATACATACGATCCATTCTAATTCTTTCACACGATCCATTCTAATTAGAATGAATTAGAATTAGATTCTATTTGTACAATGGATTACGATCCATTCTAATTCATTCGCACTAAATTAGAATGGATCGTACGAATGAATTGGTACGATCCATTCTAATTCATTCGTACGAATTCATTCGTACGATCCATTCTTACATTCTTACATTCTAATTCGTGAGAATCCATTCTAATTCATTCATACGATCCATTCGTGCGAATTCATTAGAATGGATCGTACGAATGTATTCATTCATTCTAATCCATTCTAATTTATTCGTACGATCAATTAGAATGAATTAGAATGGATCGTGCGAATTCATTCGTAGGAATGGATCTAATTCATTCGTACGATCCATTATAATTCATTCGCTAAATACAATAGAATAAATTCGTAAGATCCATTCTAATTCATTCGCACGATCCATTCTAATTCATTCCTATGATCTAATGAATGAATTAGAATTGATCATACGAATGAATTACAAATGTATTTTGCTTTCCATTTCTCTGTAGCCTTGATCTATAAAAGGCCAGAGCTGTAATGTGAATATTCCTTTTTTGTTTCTTGGGCGGGGTCCCTAATAAAATCCCCATAGCTTTGATTAAAAAAAAAAAAAAAAAAGAATTAAAATGGATCGTACGAATGAATTAGAATGGATTGTATGAATGAATTAGAATGGATCGTACGAATGAATTAGAATGGATCATACGAATTAATTAGAATGGATCATACGAATGAATTAGAATGGATCGTACGAATGAATTAGAATGGATCGTACGAATGAATTAGAATGGATACATTCGTGCGAATGAATTAGAATGGATTGTGCGAATGAATAAGAACAGATCGTGCGAATGAATTAGAATGGATCGTACGAATGAATTAGAATGGATCGTGCGAATGAGTTAGAATGGATCGTACGAATGAATTAGAATGGATACATTTGTGCGAATGAATTAGAATGGATCGTACGAATGAATTAGAATGTATCCATAATGGATCATACGAATGAGTAAGAATGGATCGTACGAATGAAATAGAATGGATTGTGCGAATGAATTAGAATGGACCGTACGAATGAATTAGACGTACGAATGAATTAGAATGGATACATTCGTGCGAATAAATTAGAATGGATCATACGAATGAGTAAGAATGGATCGTCATTCTAATTCATTCGTATGATCCATTCTAATTCATTTGTATCCATTCTATTTCATTCGCACGATCCATTCTAATTCATTCGCACAATCTATTCTAATTCATTCGTACGATCCATTCTAATTCATTCGTACGATCCATTCTAATTCATTCATTCAATCCATTCTAATTCATTCGTACGATCCATTCTAATTCATTCATACAATCCATTTGTATAATTATATTTCATTCGTACGATCCATTCTTACTCATTCGTACGATCCATTCTAATTCATTCACACGAATGTATCCATTCGTACGAATGAATTAGAATGGATCGTACGAATGAATTAGAATGGATCGTACGAATGAAATTAGAATAGATCCATTTGTGCGAATGAATTAGAATGGATCGTACGAATGAATTAGAATGGATCGTATGAATGAATTAGAATGGATCGTACGAATGAATTAGAATGGATCCTATGAATGAATTCTAATCGTATGAATGAATTAGAATGGATCGTACGAATGGATCTATTCTAATTAGAATGGATAAATTCGTGTGAATGAATTAGAATGGATCAGACGAATGAATTAGAATGGATCGTACGAATGAGTAAGAATGGATCGTACGAATGAAATAGAATTGATCGTACGAATGAATTAGAATGGATCGTACGAAGGAATTAGAATGGATCGTACGAATGAATAGAATGGATATATTCGTGCAAATGAATTAGATTGGATCGTATGAATGTATTAGAATGGATCGTATGAGTGAATTAGAATGGATCGTACGAATGAATTAGAATGGATCGTATGAATGAATTAGAATGGATACATTCGTGTGAATGAATTAGAATGGATCATATGAATGAATTAGAATAGATTTTGTGAATGAATTAGAACTGATCGTACGAATGAATTAGAATGGATACATTCGTGCGAATAAATTAGAATGGATTGTATGAATTAATTAGAATGGATCGTACGAATTAATTAGAATGGATCGTACGAATGAATTAGAATGGATCGTGCGAATGAATTAGAATGGATCGTACGAATGAATTAGAATGGATACATTTGTGCGAATGAATTAGAATGGATCGTACGAATGAATTAGAATGGATCGTATGAATGAATTAGAATGGATCATACGAATGAATTAGAATGGATCGTGCGAATGAATTAGAATGGATCGTACGAATGAATTAGAATGGATTGTATGAATGAATTAGAATGGATCGTACGAATGAACTAGAATGGATACATTCGTGCGAATGAATTAGAATGGATCGTACGAATGAATTAGAATGGATCGTACGAATGAATTAGAATGGATCGTACGAATGAATTAGAATAGATTGCGCGAATGAATTAGAATGGATTGTGCGAATGAAATAGAATGGATACAAATGAATTAGAATAGATCATACGAATGAATTAGAATGACGATCCATTCTTACTCATTCGTGTGATCCATTCTAATTTATTCGCATGAATGTATCCATTCTAATTAGAATGAATTAGAATGGATCGTATGAATGGATCATACGAATGGATTAGAATGGATCATACCAATGAGTAAGAATGGATCGTCATTCTAATTCATTCGTATGATCCATTCTAATTCATTTGTATCCATTCTATTTCATTCGCACGATCCATTCAAATTCATTCGTACGATCCATTCTAATTCATTCATACGATCCATTCTAATTCATTCGTACGATCCATTCTAATTCATTCGTCCGATCCATTCTAATTCATTCGCACGATCCATTCTTACTCATTGGTATGATCCATTCTAATCCATTCGTATGATCCATTCATACGATCTATTCTAATCATTCTAATTCATTCGCACAAATGTATCCATTCTAATTCATTCATACGATCCATTCTAATTCATTCGCACGATCCATTCTAATTCATTCGTATGATCCATTCTAATTCATTTGTATCCATTCTATTTCATTCGCACGATCCATTCTAATTCATTCGCGCAATCTATTCTAATTCATTCGTACGATCCATTCTAATTCATTCGTACGATCCATTCTAATTCATTCGTACGATCCATTCTAATTCATTCGCACGAATGTATCCATTCTAATTCATTCGTACGATCCATTCTAATTCATTCATACAATCAATTCTAATTCATTCGCACGAATGTATCCATTCTAATTCATTCGTACGATCCATTCTAATTCATTCACAAAATCTATTCTAATTCATTCATACGATCCATTCTAATTCATTCCTACAATCCATTCTAATTCATTTGCCCGATCCATTCTAATTCATTCATACGATCCATTCTATTCGAATGGATCATACGATCCATTCGAATTCATTCACACGATCCATTCTAATTCATTCATACGATCCATTCTAATTCATTCATACAATGCATTCTAATTCTTTCACATGATCCATTCTAATTCATTCGTACTATCCATTCTAATTCATTTGTACAATCAATTCTATTTCATTTGTATGGTCCATTCACACTCATTCGTATGATACATTCTAATTCAATCGTATGATCCATTCTAATTCATTTGTACGATCCATTCTAATTCATTCGTACAATCCATTCTATTTCATTTGTACGATCCATTCTTACTCATTCGTATGATCAATTCTAATTCATTCGCACGAATGTATCCATTCTAATTCATTCATACAATCCATTCTAATTCATTCCGTACGATCCATTCTAATTCATTCGTACGATCGTACGAATGAATTAGAATGGATCGTACGAATGAATTAGAATAGATTGTGCCAATGAATTAGAATGGATCGTACGAATGAATTAGAATGGATCGTACGAATGAATTAGAATGGATCATACGAATGAGTAAGAATGGATCGTACGAATGAATTAGAATGTATCGTACGAATGAATTAGAATGGATCGTACGAATAAATTAGAATGGATACATTCGTCCGAATGAATTAGAATGGATCATACGAATGAGTAAGAATGGATCGTACGAATAAAATAGAATAGACTGTACGAATGAATTAGAAGGGATCCTACGAATGAATTAGAATGGATCGTGTGAAAGAATTAGAATGGATTGTATGAATGAATTAGAATGGATCGTATGAATGAATTAGAATGGATCGTGCGAATGAATTCGAATGGATCGTACGAATTCATTCTAATTCATTCATACAATCAATTCTAATTCTTTCACACGATCCGTTCTAATTCATTCGTACGTTCCATTCTAATTCAGTAGCACGATCCATGCTAATTCATTCGTTCAATCAATTCTAATTCAATAGCACGATCCATTATAATTCATTCGTACGATCCATTCTAATTCATTCGCACGATCCATTCTAATTCATTCATAGGATCCATTCTAATTCATTCATACGATCTATTCTAATTCTTTCGCACGAATGTATCCATTCTAATTCATTTGCATGAATGTATCCATTCTAATTCATTCGTACGATCCATTCTAATTCATTCACACGATCCATTCTAATTCATTAGTATAATCAATTCTAATTCATTCGCACGAATGTATCCATTCTAATTCATTCGTACGATCCATTCTAATTCATTCATAGGATCCATTCTAATTCATTCATACAATCCATTCTAATTCATTCGCACGAATGTATCCATTCTAATTCATTCGTACGATCAGTTCTAATTCATTCACAAAATCTATTCTAATTCATTCATACGATCCATTCTAATTCATTCACACGAATGTATCCATTCTAATTCATTCATACGATCCATTCTAATTCATTCGTACGATCCATTCTAATTCACTCATACAATCCATTCTAATACATTCATACGATCCATTCTAATTCATTTCCACGAATATATCCATTCTAATTCATTCGTACGATCCATTCTAATTCCTTCGTACGATCCATTCTAATTCATTCGTACGATCTATTCTATTTCATTCGTATGATCCATTCTTACTCATTCGTACGATTCATTCTAATTCATTCGTCCGATTCATTCTAATTCATTCGTACAATCCATGCTAATTCATTCGTTCGATCAATTCTAATTCATTAGAAGGATCCATTCTAATTCATTCGTACGATCCATTCTAATTCATTCGCACGATCCATTCTAATTCATTCATAGGATCCATTCTAATTCATTCATACGATCTATTCTAATTCTTTCGCACGAATGCATCCATTCTAATTCATTCGCACGAATGTATCCATTCTAATTCATTCGTACGATTCATTCTAATTCATTCGCACGATCCATTCTAATTCATTCATAGGATCCATTCTAATTCATTCATACGATCAATTCTAATTCTTTCGCACGAATGTATCCATTCTAATTCATTCGCACGAATGTATCCATTCTAATTCATTCGTACGAATCCATTCTAATTCATTCGTACAATCTATTCTATTTCATTCGTACGATCCATTCTAGTTCATTCGTACGATCCATTCTACTTCATTCGTACGATCCATTCTAATTCATTCGTATGATCCATTCTAATTAATTCGTATGATCCATTCTAATTCATTCATACGATCAATTCTAATTCATTCATACAATCCATTCTAATTCATTTGCACGAATGTATCCATTCTAATTAATTCGTACGATCCATTCTAATTCATTCGTATGATCCATTCTTATTCATTCGCACGATCCAGTCTAATGGATTCGCACGATCCATTCTAATTCATTCGCACGAATGTATCCATTCTAATTCATTCATACGATCCATTCTAATTCATTCATACGATCCATTCTAATTCATTCGCACAAATGTATCCATTCTAATTCATTCGTATGATCCATTCTAATTCATTCGTACAATCAGTTCTAATTCATTCACAAAATCTATTCTAATTCATTCATACGATCCATTCTAATTCATTCGCACGATCCATTCTAATTCATTCGTACGATCCATTCTAATTCTTTGACACGATCCATTCTAATTCATTCGTACGATCCATTCTAATTCATTCGTACGATCCATTCTAATTCATTCATACGATCCATCCTAATTCATTCGTACGATCCATTCTAATTCATTCGCACAAATGTATCCAATCTAATTCATTCATACGATCCATTCTTACTCATTCGTATGATCCATTCTATTTCATTCGTACGATCTATTCTAATTCATTCGTACGATCCATTCTAATTCATTCGTATGATCCATTCTAATTCCTTCGTACGATCCATTCTAATTCATTCGTACGATTAATTCTAATTCATTCATACAATCCATTCTAATTCTTTCACACGATCCATTCTAATTCGTTCGTACGATCCATTCTAATTCATTCGTGCAATCCATTCTATTTCATTCGTACGATCCATTCTTACTCATTCGTACGATCCATTCTAATTCATTCACACTAATGTATCGATTCCTACGAATGAATTAGAATAGATTGTACGAATGTATTAGAATGGATCGTACGAATGAATTAGAATGGATCGTACGAAGGAATTAGAATGGATCGTACGAATGAATTAGAATGGATCGTACGAATGAATTAGAATAGATCGTACGAATGAATTAGAATGGATCGTACGAAGGAATTAGAATGGATCGTACGAATTAATTAGACTGGATCGTACGAATGAATTTGAATGGATATATTTGTGCGAATGAATCTAAATGGATTGTATGAATGAATTACAATGGATCGTACGAATGAATTAGAATGGATCGTACGAATGAATTAGAATAGCTCATATGAATGAATTAGAATGAATCGTATGAATGAATTAGAATGGTTACATTCGTACGAATGAATTAGAATAGATCGTACGAATGAATTAGAATGGATCGTACAAATAAATTAGAATGGATCGTGGGAATGAATTAGAATGGATCGTACGAATGAATTAGAATGGATCCACCGAATGAGTTAGAATGGATCATACGAATGAATTAGAATGGATTGTACGAATGAATTAGAATGGATTGTGCGAATGAATTAGAATGGATCGTATGAATGAATAAGAATAAATCGTACGAATGAATTTGAATGGATCGTGCGAATGAATTAGCATGAATCGTACGAATGTATTAGAATGGATCGTACGAATGAATTAGAATGAATCGTACGATCCATTCTAATTCAATCGTCCGATCCATTCTAATTCATTTGCATGAATGTATCCATTCTAATTCATTCGTACAATCCATTCTATTTCATTCGTACGATCCATTCTTACTCATTTGTATGATCCATTCTAATTCATTCGTACGATCCATTCTAATTCATTCGTACGATCCATTATAATTCATTCGCACGATCCATTCTAATTCATTCATACAATCCATTCTAATTCATTCATACGATCCATTCTAATTCATTCCTACAATCCATTCTAATTCATTCGCCCGATCTATTCTAATTCATTCATACGATCCATTCTATTCGAATGGATCATGCGATCCATTTGAATTCATTCGCACGATCCATTCTAATTCATTCATACGATCTATTCTAATTCATTCATACAATGCATTCTAATTCTTTCACACGATCCATTCTAATTCATTCGTACGATCCATTCTAATTCATTCGTACAATCTATTCTATTTCATTTGTACGATCCATTCTTACTCATTCGTATGATACATTCTAGTTCATTCGTACGATCCATTCTAATTCATTCGTACGATCCATTCTAATTCATTCCCATGATCCATTCTAATTTATTCGTACGATCCATTCTAATTCATTCGTATGATCTATTCTAATTCATTCGCACGAATGTATCCATTCTAATTCATTCATACAATCCATTCTAATTCATTCCGTACGATCCATTCTAATTCATTCGTACGATCGTACGAATGAATTAGAATGGATCGTACGAATGAATTAGAATAGATTGTGCGATCGAATTAGAATGGATCGTACGAATGAATTAGAATGGATCATACGAATGAGTAAGAATGGATCGTACGAATGAATTAGAATGGATCGTACGAATGAATTAGAATGGATCGTACGAATAAATTAGAATGGATACATTCGTCCGAATGAATTAGAATGGATCATACGAATGAGTAAGAATGGATCGTACGAATGAAATAGAATAGATTGTACGAATGAATTTGAATGGATCCTACGAATGAATTAGAATGGATCGTGTGAAAGAATTAGAATGGATTGTATGAATGAATTAGAATGGATCATATGAATGAATTAGAATGGATCGTGCGAATGAATTCGAATGGATCGTACGAATTCATTCTAATTCATTCATACAATCCATTCTAATTTTTTCACACGATCCATTCTAATTTATTCGTACGTTCCATTCTAATTCATTAGCACGATCCATGCTAATTCATTCATTCGATCAATTCTAATTCATTAGCATGATCCATTCTAATTCATTCTTACGATCCATTCTAATTCATTCGCATGATCCATTCTTATTCATTCATAGGATCCATTCTAATTCATTCATATGATCTATTCTAATTCTTTCGCACGAATGTATCCATTCTAATTCATTCGCACGAATGTATCCATTCTAATTCATTCGTACGATCCATTCTAATTCATTCGCACGATCCATTCTAATTCATTCATATAATCAATTCTAATTCATTCGCACGAATGTATCCATTCTAATTCATTCGTACGATCCATTCTAATTCATTCATAGGATCCATTCTAATTCATTCATACAATCCATTCTAATTCATTCGCACGAATGTATCCATTCTAATTCATTCGTACGATCAGTTCTAATTCATTCACAAAATCTATTCTAATTCATTCATACGATCCAATCTAATTCATTCACACGAATGTATCCATTCTAATTCATTCATACGATCCATTCTAATTCATTCGTACGATCCACTCTAATTCACTCATACGATCCATTCTAATACATTCATACGATCCATTCTAATTCATTTGCACGAATATATCCATTCTAATTCATTCGTACGATCCATTCTAATTCCTTCGTACGATCCATTCTAATTCATTCGTACGATCTATTCTATTTCATTCGTACGATCAATTCTTACTCATTTGTACGATCCATTCTATTTCATTCGTCCGATCCATTCTAATTCATTCGTACAATCCATGCTAATTCATTTGTTCGATCAATTCTTATTCATTAGCACGATCCATTCTAATTCATTCGTACGATCCATTCTAATTCATTCGCACGATCCATTCTAATTCATTCATAGGATCCATTCTAATTCATTCATACGATCTATTCTAATTCTTTCGCACGAATGTATCCATTCTAATTCATTCGCACGAATGTATCCATTCTAATTCATTCGTACGATCCATTCTAATTCATTCGCACGATCCATTCTAATTCATTCGTACGATCCATTCTAATTCATTAGCACGATCCATTCTAATTCATTCGTATGATCCATTCAAATTGATTCGCACGATCCATTCTAATTCATTCGTACAATCCATTCTATTTCATTCGTACGGATCGTACGAATGAATTAGAATGGATCGTACGAATGAACTAGAATGGATACATTCATGCGAATGAATTAGAATGGATTGTACGAATGAATTAGAATGGATCGTACGAATGAATTAGAATAGATCTTATGAATGAATTAGAATGAATCATACGAATGAATTAGAATGGATCGTACGAATGAATTAGAATGGATACATTCGTGGGAATGAATTAGAATGGATCAGACGAATGAATTAGAATGGATCGTACGAATGAATTAGAATGGATCAAATGAATGAATTAGAATGGATCGTACGAGTGAATTAGAATGGATACATTCGTGCGAATGAATTAGAATGGATCGTGCACGAATGTATCCATTCTAATTCATTCGTACGATCCATTCTGCACAAAGGTATCCATTCTAATCCATTCGAAGGATCCATCCTAATCCATTCCTACGATCCATTCTAATTCATTCGTACGATCCATTCAAATTCATTCGCTCGAATGTATCCATTCTAATCCATTCGTACGATCCATTCTAATCCATTCGTACGATCCATTCTAATTCATTCGCATGAATGTAACCATTCTAATTCATTCATTTGATCCATTCTAATTCATTCGTACGATCCATTCTAATTTATTCGCACGAATGTATCCATTCTAATTCATTCGTACGATCCATTCTAATTCATTCGTTCGATCCATTCTAATTCATTCGTAAGATCCATTCTAATTCATTCGTACGATCCATTCTAATTCATTCGTACGATCCATTCTAATTCATTCGCACGAATGTATCCATTCTAGTTCATTCGTACGATCCATTCTAATTCATTCGTACGATCCATTCTAATTCATTCGCACGATCCATTCTCATTCATTAGTACGATCAATTCTAATTCATTCGCACGAATGTATCTATTCTAATTCATTCGTACGATCCATTCTAATTCATTCGTACGATCCATTCTAATTCAATCATACAATTTATTCTAATTCTTGCACATGATTCATTCTAATTCATTCGTAGGATCCATTCTAATTCATTCGTACAATCTATTCTATTTCATTCGTATGATCCATTCTTACTCATTCGTATGATCCATTCTAATTCATTCGCACGAATGTATCCATTCTAATTCATTCGTACGAATCCATTCTAATTCATTCGTACAATCCATTCTATTTCATTCGTACGATCCATTCTTACTCATTCGTACGATCCATTCTAATTCATTCGTACGATCCATTCTAATTCATTCGTACGATCCATTCTAATTCATTCGTACGATCCATTCTAATTCATTCGCACGAATGTATCCATTCTAGTTCATTCGTACGATCCATTCTAATTCATTCGTACGATCCATTCTAATTTATTGGCACGATCTATTCTAATTCATTCGTACGATCAATTCTAATTCATTCGCATGAATGTATCCATTCTAATTCATTCATACGATCTATTCTAATTCATTCGTACGATCCATTCTAATTCACTCATAGGATCCATTCTAATACATTCATACGATCCATTCTAATTCATTTGCACGAATATATCCATTCTAATTCATACGATCCATTCTAATTCATTCGTACGATCCATTCTAATTCCTTCGTACGATCCATTCTAATTCATTCGTACGATCCATCCTAATTCAATCGTACAATCCATTCTAATTCATTCGCACGAATGTATCCATTCTAGTTCATTCGTACGATCCATTCTAATTCATTCGTACGATCCATTCTAATTCATTCGTACGAATGTATCCATTCGAAATCATTTGTATAATCCATTCTAATTCATTCGCACGATCCATTCTAATTCATTCGTACGATCCATTCTAATTCATTCGTACGATCCTTTCTAATTCATTCGTCTGATCCATTCTAATTAATACATATGATCCATTCTAATTCATTCGTACAATCCATTCTAATTCATTTGCACGAATATATCCATTCTAATTCTAATTCATTAGCACGATCTATTCTAATTCATTCATACGATCCATTCTAATTCATTCGCACGAATGTATCCATTCTAATTCATTCATACGATCCATTCTAATTCATTCGCACGATCCATTCTAATTCATTAGCACGAATATGTACATTCTAATTCATTCGCACGATCCATTCTAATTCATTCGTACGATCCATTCTAATTCATTCATACGATCCATTCTAATTCATTTGCACGAATGTATCCATTCTAATTCATTAGCACGATCCATTCTAATTCATTCGTATGATCCATTCTAATTCCTTCATACGATCCATTCTAATTCCTTCGTATCCATTCTAATTCACTCATACGATCCATTCTAATTCATTCATACGATCTAGTCTAATTCATTCATACAATCCATTCTAATTCTTTCACATGATCCATTCTAATTCATTCGTACGATCCATTCTAATTCATTCGCACAATCCATTCTAATTCATTCGCACGAATGTATCCATTCAAAATCATTTGTACAATCAATTCTATTTCATTCGTACGATCCATTCTTACTCATTGTACGAATGAATTAGAATGGATCCTACGAATGAATTAGAATGGATCGTGTGAAAGAATTAGAATGGATCGTACGAATGAATTAGAAGAGATACATTCGTGCGAATGAATTAGAATGGATACATTCGTGCGAAAGAATTAGAATAGATCGTATGAATAAATTAGAATGGATCCTATGAATGAATTAGAATTGATCGTACGAATGAAATAGAATGGATCGTACGAATGAATTAGAATGGATCGTACGAAGGAATTAGAATGGATCGTACGAATGTATTAGAATGGATCCTATGAATGAATTAGAATGGATCATGCGAATGAATTAGAATGGATCGTACGAATGAATTAGAATGGATCATGCTAATGAATTAGAATTGATCGAACGAATGAATTAGCATGGATCGTGCTAATGAATTAGAATGGATCGTGCGAATGAATTAGAATGGATCGTACGAATGAATTAGAATGGATCGTACGAATGAACTAGAATGGATACATTCGTGTGAATGAATTAGAATGGATCGTACGAATGAAATAAAATGGATCATTCTAATGAATTAGAATGGATCGTACGAATGAATTAGAATGGATCGTACGAATGAATTAGAATGGATACATTCGTGCGAACGAATTAGAATGGATCGTGCGAATGAATTAGAATGGATCGTACGAATGAATTAGAATGGATTCATACGAATGAATTAGAATGGATACATTCGTGCGTACGAATGAATTAGAATTGATCATACGAATGAATTAGAATAGATTGTATGAATGAATTAGAATGGATCATACGAATGAATTAGAATGGATCATACAAATTAATTAGAATGGATCATACGAATGAATTAGAGTGGTTCGTACGAATGAATTAGAATGGATACATTCGTGGGAATGAATTAGAATGGATTGTGCGATTGAATTAGAATGGATCGTACGAATGAATTAGAATGGATCATATTAACGAATTAGATCCATTCTAATTCATTCGTACGATCCATTCTAATTCATTCGCTCGAATGTATCCATTCTAATCCATTCGTATGATCCATTCTAATCCATTCGTACGATCCATTCTAATTCATTCGCATGAATGTAACCATTCTAATTCATTCATTTGATCCATTCTAATTCATTCCTATGATCCATTCTAATTCATTCGTCCGATCCATTCTAATTCATTCGCACGAATGTATCCATTCTAATTCATTCGTACGATCCATTCTAATTCATTCGTACGATCCATTCTAATTCATTCGTACGATCCATTCTAATTCATTCGTACGATTCATTCTAATTCATTCGCACGAATGTTTCCATTCTAGTTCATTCGTACGATCCATTCTAATTAATTCGCACGATCCATTCTAATTCATTCGTACGATCAATTCTAATTCATTCGCACGAATATATCCATTCCAATTCATTCATACGATCTATTCTAATTCATTCGTACGATCCATTCTAATTCATTCGTACGATCCATTCTAAATCATTCGTTCGATCCATTCTAATTCATTCGCACGAATGTATCCATTCTAGTTCATTCGTACGATCCATTCTATTTCATTCGTACGATCCATTCTTACTCATTCGTATGATCTATTCTAATTCATTCGGACGAATGTATCCATTCTAATTTATTCGTACGATCCATTCTAATTCATTCGTACGATCCATTCTAATTCATTCGTACGATCCATTCTAATTCATTCGTCCGATCCATTCTAATTCATTCGCACGAATGTATCCATTCTAATTCATTCGTACGATCCATTCTAATTTATTCGTACGATCCATTCTAATTCATTCGTAAGATCCATTCTAATTCATTCGTACGATCCATTCTAATTCATTCGTATGATCCATTCTAATTCATTCGTACGAATGTATCCATTCTAGTTCATTCGTACGATCCATTCTAATTCATTCGTACGATCCATTCTAATTCATTCGCACGATCCATTCTAATTCATTCGTACAATCAATTCTAATTCATTCACACGAATGTATCCATTCTAATTCATTCGTACGATCCATTCAAATTCATTCGTACGATCCATTCTAATTCATTCATACAATCCATTCTAATTCTTTCACACGATCCATTCTAATTCATTCGTAGGATCCATTCTAATTCATTCGTACAATCTATTCTATTTCAGTCATACGATCCATTCTTACTTATTCGTATGATCCATTCTAATTCATTCGCACGAATGTATCCATTCTAATTCATTTGTTTGAATACATTCTAATTCATTCGTACAATCCATTCTATTTCATTCGTACGATCCATTCTTACTCATTCGTACGATCCATTCTAATTCATTCATAAGATCCATTCTAATTCATTCGTACGATCCATTCTAATTCATTCGCAGGATCCATTCTAATTCATTCATATAATCCATTCTAATTCATTCCGTACGATCCATTCTAATTCATTCGCTCGAATGTATCCATTCTAATCCATTCGTACGATCCATTCTAATCCATTCGTACGATCCATTCTAATTCATTCGCATGAATGTAACCATTCTAATTCATTCATTTGATCCATTCTAATTCATTCGTACGATCCATTCTAATTCATTTGCACGATCCATGCTAATTCATTCGTTCGATCAATTCTAATTCATTAGCACGATCCATTCTAATTCATTCGTATGATCCATTCTAATTCATTCGCACGATCCATTCTAATTCATTCATCGGATCCATTCAAATTCATTCATACGATCTATTCTAATTCTTTCGCACGAATGTATCTATTCTAATTCATTCGCACGAATGTATCCATTCTAATTCATTCATACGAATCTATTCTAATTCATTCGTACAATCTTTTCTATTTCATTCGTACGATCCATTCTAGTTCATTCGTACGATCCATTCTAATTCATTCGTAGGATCCATTCTAATTAATTCGTATGATCCATTCTAATTCATTCGTACGATCCATTCTAATTCATTCATACAATCCATTCTAATTCATTCGCACGAATGTATCCATTCTAATTAATTCATACGATCCATTCTAATTCATTCTTATGATCCATTCTTATTCATTCGCACGATCCAGTCTAATGGATTCGCACGATCCATTCTAATTCATTCGCACGAATGTATCCATTCTAATTCATTCATACGATCCATTCTAATTCATTCGTACGATCCATTCTAATTCATTCGCACAAATGTATCCATTCTAATTCATTCGTACGATCCATTCTAATTCATTCGTACGATCAGTTCTAATTCATTCACAAAATCTTTTCTAATTCATTAATATGATCCATTCTAATTCATTCGCACGATCCATTCTAATTCATTCGTACGATCCATTCTAATTCTTTCACACGATCCATTCTATTTCATTCGAACGATCCATTTTAATTCATTCGCACGATCCATTCTAATTCATTCGTACGATCCATTCTAATTCATTCATATGATCCATTCTAATTCATTCGTACGATCCATTCTAATTCATTCGCACAAATGTATCCAATCTAATTCATTCATACGATCCATTCTTACTCATTCGTATGATCCATTCTATTTCATTCGTACGATCTATTCTAATTCATTCATACGATCCATTCTAATTCTTTAACACGATCCATTCTAGTTCATTCGTACGATCCATTCTAATTCATTCGTGCAATCCATTCTATTTCATTCGTACGATCCATTCTTACTCATTTGTACGATCCATTCTAATTTATTCACACGAATGTATCCATTCGTACGAATGAATTAGAATGGATCGTACAAATGAATTAGAATGGATCGTACGAAGGAATTAGAATGGATCGTACGAATGAATTAGAATGGATCGTACGAATGAATTAGAATAGATCGTACGAATGAATTAGAATGGATCGTACGAAGGAATTAGAATGGATCGTACGAATGAATTAGACTGGATCGTACGAATGAATTTGCATGGATACATTTGTGCGAATGAATCTAAATGGATTGTATGAATGAATTACAATGGATCGTACGAATGAATTAGAATGGATCATACGAATGAATTAGAATAGCTCATACAAATGAATTAGAATGAATCGTATGAATGAATTAGAATGGTTACATTCGTGCGAATGAATTAGAATAGATCGTACGAATGAATTAGAATGGATCGTACGAATAAATTAGAATGGATCGTGGGAATGAATTAGAATGGATCGTACGAATGAATTAGAATGGATCCACCGAATGAGTTAGAATGGATCATACGAATGAATTAGAATGGATTGTACGAATGAATTAGAATGGATAAATGAAATAGAATGGATTGTACGAATGAATTAGAATGGATCGTGCGAATGAATTAGAATGGATCGTACGAATGAATTAGAATGAATCGTACGAATGAACTAGAATGGATACATTCGTGCGAATGAATAAGAATGGATCGTACGAATGAATTAGAATGGATCGTACGAATGAATTAGAATGGATCGTACGAATGAATTAGAATGGATCGTACGAATGAATTAGAATGGATCGTGGGAATGAATTAGAATGGATCGTACGAATGAATTAGAATGGATCCACCGAATGAGTTAGAATGGATCATACGAATGAATTAGAATGGATCGTACGAATGAATTAGAATAGATCGTACGAATGAATTAGAATGGATCATACGAATGAGTAAGAATGGATTGTATGAATGAATTAGATTGGATACATTTGTATGAATGAATTAGAATGGATCGGACGAATGAATTAGAACTAGAATGGATTGTATGAATTAATTATAATGGATCGTACGAATGAATTAGAATGGATCATACAAATTAATTAGAATGGATCATACGAATGAATTAGAATGGATCGTACGAATGAATTAGAATGGATCGTACGAATGAATTAGAATGGATATATTCATGCGAATGAATTAGAATGGATTGTGCGAATGAATAAGAACAGATCGTGCGAATGAATTAGAATGGATCGTACGAATAAATTAGAATGGATCGTGCGAATGAATCAGAATGGATCGTACGAATGAATTAGAATGGATACATTTGTGCGAATGAATTAGAATGGATCGTACGAATGTATTAGAATGGATCGTACGAATGAATTAGAATGGATCGTGCGAATGAATTAGAATGGATCGTGTGAAAGAATTAGAATGGATCATACGAATGAATTAGAATGGATCGTGCAATTGAATTAGAATGGATCGTACGAATGAATTAGAATGGATACATTTGTGCGAATGAATTAGAATGGATCGTACGAATGAATTAGAATGGATCGTATAAATGAATTAGAATGGATCGTACGAATGAATTAGAATGGATCGTGCGAATGAATTAGAATGGATCGTACGAATGAATTAGAATGGATCGTACGAATGAACTAGAATGGATACATTCGTGCGAATGAATTAGAATGGATCGTACGAATGAATTAGAATGGATCGTACTAATGAATTAGAATGGATACATTCGTGCGAATGAATTAGAATGGATACATTCGTGCGAAAGAATTAGAATAGATCGTATGAATGAATTAGAATGGATCCTATGAATGAATTAGGATGGATCATGCGAATGAATTAGAATGGATCGTGCTAATGAATTAGAATTGATCGAACGAATGAATTAGCATGGATCGTGCTAATGAATTAGAATGGAACGTACGAATGAATTAGAATGGATCGTGTGAAAGAATTATAATGGATTGTATGAATGAATTAGAGTGGATCCATTCTAATTCATTCGTACGTTCATTCTTATTCATTCTAATTCTAATTCATGGTTAATTAATTTGTACGATCCATTCTAACTCATGCGAATGAATAAGAATAGATCATACGAATGAATTAGAATGGATCGTACGAATTAATTAGAATGGATACATTCGTGCGAATGAATTAGAATGGATTGTATGAATGAATTAGAATGGATCGTATGAATGAATTAAAATGGATCATACGAATTAATTAGAATGGATCATACGAATGAATTAGAATGGATCGTACGAATGAATTAGAATGGATCGTACGAATGAATTAGAATAGATACATTCGTGCGAATGAATTAGAATGGATTGTGCGAATGAATAAGAACAGATCGTGCGAATGAATTATAATGGATCGTACGAATGAATTAGAATGGATCGTGCGAATGAATTAGAATGGATCGTACGAATGAATTAGAATGGATACATTTGTGCGAAATAATTAGAATGGATCGCACGAATGAATTAGAATGGATCGTATGAATGAATTAGAATGGATCGTACGAGTGAATTAGAATGGATCGTGCGAATGAATTAGAATGGATCGTACGAATGAATTAGAATGGATCGTACGAATGGACTAGAATGAATACATTCGTGCGAATGAATTAGAATGGATCGTACGAATGAATTAGAATGGATCGTACGAATGAATTAGAATGGATCAAATGAATGAATTAGAATGGTTACATTCATGCGAATGAATTAGAATGGATCGTACGAATGGATTAGAATGGATCGTACGAATGGATTAGAATGGATACATTCGTGCGAAGGAATTAAAATGGATTGTATGAATGAATTAGAATGGATCGTACGAATGAATTAGAATGGATCGTATGAGTGAATTACAATGGATACGAAGGAATTAGAATGGATCGTACGAAGGAATTAGAATGGATCATACGAATGAAATAGAATGGATCGCACGAAGGAATTAGAATGGATCATACGAAGGAATTAGAATGGATCGTACGAATGAATTAGAATGGATATATTCGTGCAAATGAATTAGAATGGATCGTATGAATGAATTAGAATGGATCGTATGAGTGAATTAGAACGGATAGTACGAATGAAGTAGAATGGATCGTATGAATGAATTAGAATGGATCCATTCTAATATGGATCGTATGAATGAATTAGAATGGATCGTACGAATGAATTAGAATGGATCGTACGAATGGATTAGAATGGATACATTCGTGTGAATGAATTAGAATAGATCATTTGTACGAATGAAAGAATTCTAATCCATTCGTAAGATCCATTCTAATTCATTCGTACGATCCATTCTAATTCATTCATACGATGCATTCTAATTCATTAATATGATCCATTCTAATTCATTCGTACGATCCATTCTAATTCATTCATAGGATCCATTCTATTGTATAGCTAATATATTAGAATGGATCATACGTACAAATGTATCCATTCGAATGTATCGTACGATCCATATTAGAATGTATCCATTCATACAATCCATTTTAATTCATTCGCACAAATGTATCCATTCTAATTCATTCGTACGATCCATTCTAATTCATTCGTACGATCAGTTCTAATTCATTCATACGATCCATTCTAATTCATTCGTATGATCCATTCTAATTCACTCATACGATCCATTCTAATACATTCGTGCGAATGAATTATTAGAATGGATCGGACGAATGAAATAGAATGGATCGTACGAATGAATTAGAATGGATCAAATATATGAATTAGAATGGTTACATTCATGCGAATGAATTAGAATGGATCGTACGAATGGATTAGAATGGATCGTACGAATGGATTAGAATGGATACATTCGTGCGAATGAATTAGAATGGATTGTATGAATGAATTAGAATGAATCGTACGAATGAATTAGAATGGATCGTATGAGTGAATTAGAATGGATACGAAGGAATTAGAATGGATCGTACGAAAGAATTAGAATGGATCATACGAATGAAATAGAATGGATCGTACGAAGGAATTAGAATGGATCGTACGAAGGAATTAGAATGGATCGTACGAATGAATTAGAATGGATATATTCGTGCAAATGAATTAGAATGGATCGTATGAATGAATTAGAATGGATCGTATGAGTGAATTAAAACGGATAATACGAATGAACTAGAATGGATCGTATGAATGAATTAGAATGGATATATTCGTGCGAATGAATTAGAATGGATCGTATGAATGAATTAGAATAGATTGTGCGAATGAATTAGAATGGATCGTACGAATGAATTAGAATGGATACATTCGTGTGAATAAATTAGAATGGATTATATGAATGAATTAGAATGGATCGTACGAATGAATTAGAATGGATCATACGAATGAATTAGAATAGATTGCGCGAATGAATTAGAATGGATCGTGCGAATGAAATAGAATGGATACTAATGAATTAGAATGGATCATACGAATGAATTAGAATAACGATCCATTATTACTCATTCGTATGATCCATTCTAATTTATTCGCACGAATGTATCCATTCTAATTCATTTGTATGATCCATTCTAATTCATTTGTATCCATTCTAATTTATTCCTATGATCGTATGAATGAATTAGAATGGATCGTGCAAATGAATTCGAATGGATCGTACGAATTCATTCTAATTTATTCATACAATCCATTCTAATTCTTTCACACGATCTATTCTAATTCATTCGTAGGTTCCACTCTAATTCATTCGTACAATCTATTCTATTTAATTCGTACGATCCATTCTTACTCATTCGTATGATCCATTCTAATTCATTCGTATGATCCATTCTAAATCATTCGTACGATCTATTCTATTTCATTCGTACGATCCATTCTTACTCATTCGTATGATCCATTCTAATTCATTCGCACGAATGTATCCATTCTAAATCATTCGTACGATCCATTCTAATTCATTCGTACGATCCATTCTAAATCATTCGTACAATCCATTCTATTTCATTCGTACGATCAATTCTAATTCATTAGCACGATCCATTCTAATTCATTCGTATGATCCATTCAAATTCATTCGCATGATCCATTATAATTCTTTCACACGATCCATTCTAATTCATTCGTACGATCCATTCTAATTCATTCGTCCGATCCATTCTAATTCATTCGCACGAATGTATCCATTCTAATTCATTCGTACGATCCATTCTAATTCATTCGTACGATCCATTCTAATTCATTCGCACGAATGTATCTATTCTAGTTCATTCGTACGATCCATTCTAATTCATTCTAATTCGAATGGAATATATTGTAATTAATATTACTAATTCGTAAGATCCATTCTAATCCATTCATACGAATGGATACATTCTAATTAGAATGTATCCATTCATACATTCTATTTCATTCGTACGATCCAGTCTAATTCATTCTCCGAATGAATTAGAATGGATCGTACGAATAAATTAGAATGGATCGTGCGAATGAATTAGAATGGATCGTACGAATGAATTAGAATGGATCGTGTGAGTGAATTAGTTCATGCGATAATATATTAGAATGAGTGAATTAGAATGAATTAGAATGGATTGTATGATCTAATCCATTCTATTTACCCATTAGAATGGATACATTCTAATTCTTACATTCATTCGTGCAAATGAATTAGAATGGCTCGGACGAATGTATCGGACGAATTAGAATGGATCTTACGAATGAATTAGAATGGATCTTACGAATGAATTAGAATGGATCTTACGAATGAATTAGAATGGATCGTACGAATGAATTAGAATGGATACATTCTAATTAGAATGAGTAAGAATGAATGGATCGTACGATTAATTCTAATTCATATGATACATTCTAATCCATTCGTACTCTAATATGGATCGTATGAATGAAATAGAACTAATTCACTCATACGATAAGAACTAATTCATTCTAATTAGAGTGAAATAGAATGGATCGTACGAATGAATTAGAATGGATCGTACGAATGAATTAGAATGGATCGTACGAATGAATTAGAATGGATCGTACGAATAAATTAGATAGGATACATTCGTCCGAATGAATTAGAATGGATCATACGATTGAGTAAGAATGGATCGTACGAATTAATGAATTAGAATTAGAATTAATTAGAATGAATGAATTAGTATGAATTAATTAGAATGGATTCATTCGTACAATCCATTCTATTTCATTCGTACGATCCATTCTAATTCATTCGTACGATCCATTCTAATTCATTCGCACGATCCATTCTAATTCATTCGTACGATCCATTCTAATTCATTCGCACGATCCATTCTAATTCATTCATAGGATCCATTCTAATTCATTCATACGATCTATTCTAATTCTTTCGCACGAATGTATCCATTCTAATTCATTCGCACGAATGTATCCATTCTAATTCATTCGTACGATCCATTCTAATTCTTTCACACGATCCATTCTAATTCATTCGTACGATCCATTCTAATTCATTCGCACAATCCATTCTATTTTATTCGTACGATCCATTCTTACTCATTCGTATGATCCATTCTAATTCATTCGTACGAATGAATTAGAATGGATCGTGTGAAAGAATTAGAATGGATTGTATGAATGAATTAGAATGGATCGTACGAATGAATTAGAATGGATCGTACAAATGAATTAGAATGGATCTTACGAATGGGTAAGAATGGATCGTACGAATGAATTAGAACGGATCGTACGAATGAATTAGAATGGATCGTACGAATGAATTAGAATGGATCAAATGAAAGAATTAGAATGGTTACATTCATTCGTACGATCCATTCTAATTCATTCGTAGGATCCGTTCTAATTCATTCGTACGAATTACAATCCATTCTAATTAGAATATATCCATTCATACATTCTAATTAGAATGGATCGTACATTTGTGCGAATGAATTAGAATAGATCGTACGAATGAATTAGAATGGATCGTACGAATGAATTAGAGTGGATCGTGCGAATGAATTAGAATGGATCGTATGAATAAAATTAGAATGGATCGTACGAATGAATATGAATTAATATTCTAATTAGAATGAATTCGAATTAGAATGAATTAGAATGGATATATTCTAATTCATATTAATTAGAATTAGAATGGATCGTACGATCTATTCGTATGATCCATTCTAATTCTAATGAATCGCACGAATGAATTCTAATTCTAACTAGAATTCATTCGTGCGAATTAGAATGTATTCGTTCGTGCGAATTCATTCGTTCTAATCTATTTCATTAGAATAGATTCTATTTCATTCTAATTTATTCTAATGAATTAGAATAGAATTAGAATGGATCGTAAGAATGTATCCATTCATATGAATGAATTAGAATAGATCCGATGAATGAATTAGAATGGATCGTACGAATGAATTAGAATGGATCCTATGAATGAATTAGAATGGATCGTATGAATGAATTAGAATTGATACATTCGTGCGAAAGAATTAGAATAGATCGTATGAATGAATTAATTAATTCTAATTCATTCGTACGATCCATTCTAATTCATTCGCACGATCCATTCTAATTCATTCGTACGATCCATTCTAATTCATTCGCACGATCTGTTCTTATTTATTCGCACAATCCATTCTAATTCATTCGCACGAATGTATCCATTCTAATTCATTCGTACGATCCATTCTAATTCATTCGTATGATCCATTCTAATTAATTCGTATGATCCATTCTAATTCACTCGTACGATCTATTCTTATTCATTCATACGATCCATTCTAATTCATTCGCACAATCCATTCTAATTCATTCATACAATCCATTCTAATTCATTCGTATGATCCATTCTAACTCATTCGGTGGATCCATTCTAATTCATTCGTATGATCCGTTCTAATTCATTCCCACGATCCATTCTAATTAATTCGTACGATCCATTCTAATTCATTCTATTCATTCTAATTCATTCTAATTCATTCTAATTAGAATATTTGTATTCATTCGCACAATCTATTCTATTTCATTCGTACGATCCATTTTTACTCATTCGTATGATCCATTCTAATTCATTTGCACGAATGTATCCATAATGGATCATACGAATGAGTAAGAATGGATCGTACGAATGAAATACGTACGAATGAATTAGAATGGATCGTACGAATGAACTAGAATGGATCGTACGAATGAAATAGAATAGATTGTATGAATGAATTGGAATGGATTCGTACGAATGAATTAGAATGGATACATTCGTGCGAATGAATTAGAATGGATACATTCGTGCGAAAGAATTAGAATAGATCGTATGAATGAATTAGAATGGATCCTATGTATGAATTAGAATGGATCGTGCGAATGAATTAGAATGGATCGTACGAATGAAATAGAATTAGAATAGATCGTATGAATGAATTAGAATGGATTGTACGATTCATTCTAATTCATCCGTACGATCCATTCTAATGCATTCGTACGATTCACTCTAATTCATTCGCACGATCCATTCTAATTCATTCGTACGACCCATTCTTATTCATTCATACGATCCATTCTAATTAATTCGCACAATCCATTCTAATTCATTCGTACGATCCATTCTAATTCATTCGTTTGATCCATTCTAATTCATTTGTACGATCCATTCTAATTCATTCGCACGATCCATTCTTACTCATTCGTATGATCCATTCTTATTCATTAGAATTAGAATTCATTCTAATTAGAATATTAATTAGAATGAATATATTCCATTCGAATTCATTCTAATTCATTCGTATGATCCATTCTAATTCATTCTAATTACGAATTACAATCCATTCTAATTAGAATGGATCGTATGAATGAATTAGAATGGATACATTCGTGCGAATGAATTAGAATGGATCGTACCAATGAGTAAGAATGGCTCGTACGAATAAAATAGAATGGAATGTACGAATGAATTAGAATGGATCGTACGAAGGAATTAGAATGGATCGTACGAATGAATTAGAATGGATCGTACGAATGAATTAGAATAGATCGTACGAATGAATTAGAATGGATCGTACGAAGGAATTAGAATGGATCGTACGAATTAATTAGACTGGATCGTACGAATGAATTTGAATGGATACATTTATGCGAATGAATCTAAATGGATTGTATGAATGAATTACAATGGATCGTACGAATGAATTAGAATGGATCGTACGAATGAATTACAATAGCTCATACGAATGAATTAGAATGAATCGTATGAATGAATTAGAATGGTTACATTCGTGTGAATGAATTAGAATAGATCGTACGAATGAATTAGAATGGATCGTACGAATAAATTAGAATGGATCATGGGGATGAATTAGAATGGATCGTACGAATGAATTAGAATGGATCCACCGAATGAGTTAGAATGGATCATACGAATGAATTAGAATGGATTGTACGAATGAATTAGAATGGATTGTGCGAATGAATTAGAATGGATCGTATGAATGAATAAGAATGGATCATATGAATGAATTTGAATGGATCGTGCGAATGAATTAGCATGAATCGTACGAATGTATTAGAATGGATCGTACGAATGAATTAGAATGAATCGTACGATCCATTCTAATTCAATCGTCCGATCCATTCTAATTCATTTGCATGAATGTATCCATTCTAATTCATTCGTACAATCCATTCTATTTCATTCGTACGATCCATTCTTACTCATTTGTATGATCCATTCTAATTCATTAGCACGATCCATGCTAATTCATTCATTCGATCAATTCTAATTCATTAGCACGATCCATTCTAATTCATTCGTACGATCCATTCTAATTCATTCGCACGAACCATTCTAATTCATTCATAGGATCCATTCTAATTCATTCATACGATCTATTCTAATTCTTTCGCACGAATGTATCCATTCTAATTCATTCGCATGAATGTATCCATTCTAATTCTTTCGTACGATCCATTCTAATTCATTCACACGATCCATTCTAATTCATTCGTACGATCCATTCTAATTCATTCGCACAATCCGTTCTATTTTATTCGTACGGTCCATTCTAATTAGAATGGATCGTACGAATGAATTAGAATGGATCGTACGAATAAATTAGAATGGATCGTACGAATAAATTAGAATGGATACATTCGTCCGAATGAATTAGTATGGATCATACGAATGAGTATGAATGGATCGTACGAATGAAATAGAATAGATTGTACGAATGAATTAGAATGGATCCTACGAATGAATTAGAATGGATCGTGTGAAAGAATTAGAATGGATTGTATGAATGAATTAGAATGGATCGTACGAATGAATTAGAATGGATCGTACGAAAGAATTAGAATGGATACATTCGTGCAAATGAATTAGAATTGATCGTACAAATGAATTAGAATGGATCGTGCGAATGAATTAGAATAGATCGTACGAATGAATTAGAATGGATCGTACGAATGAACTAGAATGGATACATTAGTGCGAATGAATTAGAATGGATCGTACGAATGAATTAGAATGGATCGTACGAATGAATTAGAATGGATCGTACGAATGAATTAGAATGGATCGTACGAAAGAATTAGAATGGATCTTACGAATGAATTAGAATAGATCTTACGAATGAATTAGAAGGGATACATTCGTGCGAATGAATTAGAATGGATCAGACGAATGAATTAGAATGGATCGTACGAATGAATTAGAATGGATCGTACGAATAAATTAGAATGGATACATTCGCCCGAATGAATTAGAATGGATCTTACGAATGAATTAGAATAGATCGTATGAATGAATTAGAATGTATCCATTCTAATTCAAATTAGAATTAGAATGAATTAGAATGGATTGTGAGAATGAATTAGAATGGATCGTATGAATGAATTAGAATGGATACATTCGTGCGAATGAATTAGAATGGATCGTACGAATGAATTAGAATGGATCGTACGAATGAATTAGAATGGATCTTACGAATGAATTAGAATGGAACGTACGAATGAATTAGAATAGATTGTACGAATGAATTAGAATGGATCGTACGAAGGAATTAGAATGGATCGTACGAATGAATTAGAATGGATCGTACAAATGAATTAGAATAGATCGTACGAATGAATTAGAATGGATCGTACGAAGGAATTAGAATGGATATATTCGTGCAAATGAATTAGAATGGATCGTATGAATGTATTAGAATGGATCGTATGAGTGAATTAGAATGGATCGTACGAATGAATTAGAATGGATTGTATGAATGAATTAGAATGGATCGTACGAATGAATTAGAATTGATCGTGTGAATGAATTAGAATGGATCGGACGAATGAATTAGAATGGATCGTACGAATGAATTAGAGTGGATCGTACGAATGAATTAGAATGGATCGTACAAATAAATTAGAATGGATACATTCGTCCGAATGAATTAGAATGGATCATACGAATGAGTAAGAATGGATCGTACGAATGAAATAGAATAGATTGAACGAATGAATTAGAATGGATCGTGCGAATGAATTAGAATGGATCGTACGAATGAATTAGAATGGATACCTTTGTGCAAATGAATTAGAATGGATCGTATGAATGAATTAGAATGGATCGTATGAGTGAATTAGAACGGATAGTACGAATGAAATAGAATGGATCGTATGAATGAATTAGAATGGATACATTCGTGCGAATGAATTAGAATGGATCGTATGAATGAATTAGAATAGATTGTGCGAATGAATTAGAATGGATCGTACGAATGAATTAGAATGGATACATTCGTGCAAATAAATTAGAATGGATCGTACGAATGAATTAGAATGTATCGTACGAATGGATTAGAATGGATCCTACGAATGGATTAGAATGGATACCTTTGTGCATATGAATTAGAATGGATCGTATGAATGAATTAGAATGGATCGTACAAATGAATTAGAATGAATTAGAATGGATCGTACGAATGAATTAGAATAGATCATAGGAATGAATTAGAATGGATCGTGCAAATGAATTAGAATGGATACATTCGTGCGAATGAATTAGAATGGATCGGACAAATGAATTAGAATGGATCGTACGAATGAGTAAGAATGGATCGTACGAATGAAATAGAACAGATCGTACGAATGAATTAGAATGGATCATACGAAGGAATTAGAATGGATCGTACGAATGAATTAGAATGGATATATTCATGCAAATGAATTAGAATGGATCGTATGAATGTATTAGAATGGATCCTATGAGTGAATTAGAATGGATCGTACGAATGAATTAGAATGGATCGTATGAATGAATTAGAATGGATACATTCGTGTGAATGAATTAGAATGGATCGTATGAATGAATTAGAATAGATTTTGTGAATGAATTAGAACTGATCGTACGAATGAATTAGAATGGATACATTCGTGCGAATGAATTTGAATGAATTAGAATGGATCGGACGAATGAATTATAATGGATCGTACGAATGAATTAGAATGGATCAAATGAATGAATTAGAATGGTTACATTCATGCGAATGAATTAGAATGGATTGTACGAATGGATTAGAATGGATCGTACGAATGGATTAGAATGGATACATTCGTGCGAATGAATTAGAATGGATCATACGAATGAGTAAGAATGGATCGTACGAATGAAATAGAATCGATTGTACGAACGAATTAGAATGGATCGTGCGAATGAATTTGAATGGATCGTACGAATGTATTAGAATGGATCGTGCTAATGAATTAGAATTGATCGTACGAATGAAATAGAATGGATTGTACGAATGATTTAGAATGAATCGTATGAATGAATTAGAATGGATCGTACGAATGATTTAGAATGGATACATTCGTGCGAATGAATTAGAATGGATCATACGAATGAGTAAGAATGGATCGTACGAATGAAATAGAATGGATTGTACGAATGAATTAGAATGGATTCGTACGAATGAATTAGAATGGATACATTCGTGCGATCCATTCTAATTCATTCATACGATCTATTCTAATTCATTCATACAATCCATTCTAATTCTTTCACACGATCCATTCTAATTCATTCGTACGATCCATTCTAATTCATTCGCACAATCCATTCTATTTCATTCGTACGATCCATTCTTACTCATTGGTGCGATCCATTCTAATTCATTCGCACGAATGTATCCATTCTAATTCATTCGTACGAATCCATTCTAATTCATTCGTACAATCTATTCTATTTCATTCGTACGATCCATTCTTACTCATTCGTATGATCCATTCTAATTCATTCGGACGAATGTATCCATTCTAATTTATTCGTATGATTCATTCTAATTAATTCGTAAGATCCATTCTAATTCATTCGTACGATCCATTCTAATTCATTCGTCCGATCCATTCTAATTCATTCGCACGAATGTATCCATTCTAATTCATTAGTTCGATCCATTCTAATTCATTCGTACAATCCATTCTAATTCATTCATAAGATCCATTCTAATTCATTCGTACGATCCATTCTAATTCCTTCGTATGATCAATTCTAATTCATTCGTACGATCCATTCTAATTCATTCGTACGATCCATTCTAATTCCTTCGTACGATCCATTCTAATTCATTCGTACGATCCATTCTAATTCGTTCGCGCAATCTATTCTAATTCATTCGTACGATCCATTCTAATTCATTCGTACGATCCATTCTAATTCATTCGCACGATCCATTCTAATTCATTCGCGCAATCTATTCTAATTCATTCGCACGATCCATTCTAATTCATTCATACGATCCATTCTAATTCTTTCACACGATCCATTCTAATTAATTCGTACGATCCATTCTAATTCATTCGTACGATCTATTCTAATTCATTCATACGATCCATTCTAATTTATTAGTACGATCCATTCTAATTCCTTCGTACGATCCATTCTAATTCATTTATACAATCCATTCTAATTCTTTCACACGATCTATTCTAATTCATTCGTACGATCCATTCTAATTCATTCGTGCAATCCATTCTATTTCATTCGTACGATCCATTCTAATTCTTTCACACGATCCATTCTAATTCATTCGTACGATCCATTCTAATTCATTCGTACGATCTATTCTAATTCATTCGTATGATCCATTCTAATTCCTTCGTACGATCCATTCTAATTCATTCATACAATCCATTCTAATTCTTTCACACGATCCATTCTAATTCCTTCGTACGATCCATTCTAATTCATTCGTGCAATCCATTCTATTTCATTCGTACGATCCATTCTTACTCATTCGTACGATCCATTCTAATTCATTCACACGAATGTATCCATTCGTACGAATGAATTAGAATAGATTGTACGAATTAATTAGAATGGATCGTACAAATGAATTAGAATGGATCGTACGAATGAATTAGAATGGATCGTACGAATGAATTAGAATAGATCGTACGAATGAATTAGAATGGATCGTACGAAGGAATTAGAATGGATCGTACGAATGAATTAGAATGGATATATTCGTGCAAATGAATTAGAATGGATCGTATGAATGTATTAGAATGGATCGTATGAGTGAATTAGAATGGATCGTACGAATGAATTAGAATGGATTGTATGAAAGAATTAGAATGGATCGTACGAATGAATTAGAATGGATCGTGTGAATGAATTAGAATGGATCGAACGAATGAATTAGAATGGATCGTACGAATGAATTAGAATGGATCGTACGAATGAATTAGAATGGATCGTACGAATAAATTAGAATGGATACATTCGTCCGAATGAATTAGAATGGATCATACGAATGAGTAAGAATGGATCGTATGAATGAAATAGAATAGATTGTGCGAATGAATTAGAATGGATCGTGCGAATGAATTAGAATGGATCGTACGAATGAATTAGAATGGATCGTACGAATGAATTAGAATGGATCCGGCGAATGAATTCGAATGGATCGTACGAATGAATTAGAATGGATACCTTTGTGCAAATGAATTAGAATGGATCGTATGAATGAATTAGAATGGATCGTATGAGTGAATTAGAACGGATAGTACGAATGAAGTAGAATGGATCGTATGAATGAATTAGAATGGATACATTCGTGCGAATGAATTAGAATGGATCGTATAATTGAATTAGAATAGATTGTGCGAATGAATTAGAATGGATCGTACGAATGAATTTGAATGGATATATTCGTGCGAATAAATTAGAATGGATCGTACGAATGAATTAGAATGTATCGTACGAATGGATTAGAATGGATCCTACGAATGGATTAGAATGCATACCTTTGTGCATATGAATTAGAATGGATCGTATGAATGAATTAGAATGTATCGTAGAATGGATCGTACGAATGAATTAGAATGAATTAGAATGGATCGTATGAATGAATTAGAATAGATCATAGGAATGAATTAGAATGGATCGTGCAAATGAATTAGAATGGATACATTCGTGCGAATGAATTAGAATGGATCGGACGAATAAATTAGAATGGATCGTACGAATGAGTAAGAATGGATCGTACGAATGAAATAGAATAGATCGTGCGAATGAATTAGAATGGATCGTACGAAGGAATTAGAATGGATCGTACGAATGAATTAGAATGGATATATTCGTGCAAATGAATTAGAATGGATCGTATGAATGTATTAGAATGGATCGTATGAGTGAATTAGAATGGATCGTCCGAATGAATTAGAATGGATCGTATGAATGAATTAGAATGGATATATTCATGTGAATGAATTAGAATGGATCGTATGAATGAATTAGAATAGATTTTGTGAATGAATTAGAACTGATCGTACGAATGAATTAGAATGGATACATTCGTGCGAATGAATTAGAATGGATCGGACGAATAAATTAGAATGGATCGTACGAATGAATTAGAATGGATCAAATGAATGAATTAGAATGGTTACATTCATGCGAATGAATTAGAATGGATCGTACGAATGGATTAGAATGGATCGTACAAATGGATTAGAATGGATACAAACGTGCGAATGAATTAGAATGGATCATACGAATGAGTAAGAATGGATCGTACGAATGAAATAGAATGGATTGTACGAATGAATTAGAATGGATCGTGCGAATGAATTTGAATGGATCGTACGAATGAATTAGAATGGATCGTGCTAATGAATTAGAGTTGATCGTACGAATGTAATAGAATGGATTGTACGAATGATTTAGAATGGATCGTACGAATGAATTAGAATGGATCGTACGAATGATTTAGAATGGATACGTTCGTGCGAATGAATTAGAATGGATCATACGAATGAGTAAGAATGGATCGTACGAATGAAATAAAATGGATTGTACGAATGAATTAGAATGAATTCGTACGAATGAATTAGAATGGATACATTCGTGCGATCCATTCTAATTCATTCATATGATCTATTCTAATTCATTCATACAATCCATTCTATTTCTTTCACACGATCCATTCTAATTCATTCGTACGATCCATTCTAATTCATTCGCACAATCCATTCTATTTCATTCGTACGATCCATTCTTACTCATTGGTTGATCCATTCTAATTCAATCGCACGAATGTATCCATTCTAATTCATTCGTACGAATCCATTCTAATTCATTCGTACAATCTATTCTATTTCATTAGTACGATCCATTCTTACTCATTCGTATGATCCATTCTAATTCATTCGGACGAATGTATCCATTCTAATTTATTCATACGATCCATTCTAATTCATTCGTACGATCCATTCTAATTCATTCGTACGATCCATTCTAATTCATTCGTTCGATCCATTCTAATTCATTCACACGATCCATTCTAATTCATTCGTACAATCCATTCTAATTCATTCATACAATCCATTCTAATTCATTCGTACGATCCATTCTAATTCACTCATTCGATCCATTCTAATACATTCATACGATCCATTCTAATTCATTTGCACGAATATATCCATTCTAATTCATTCGTACGATCCATTCTAATTCCTTCGTACGATCCATTCTAATTCATTCGTACGATCTATTCTATTTCATTCGTACGATCCATTCTTACTCATTTGTACGATCCATTCTAATTCATTCGTCCGATCCATTCTAATTCATTCGTACAATCCATTCTAATTCATTTGCACGAATATATCCATTCTAATTCATTCGTACGATCCATTCTAATTCCTTCGTACGATCCATTCTAATTCATTCGTACGATCCATTCTAATTCATTCGTACGATCCATTCTAATTCCTTCGTACGATCCATTCTAATTCATTCGTACGATCCATTCTAATTCATTCACGCAATCTATTCTAATTCATTCGTACGATCCATTCTAATTCATTCGTACGATCCATTCTAATTCATTCGCACGATCCATTCTAATTCATTCGCGCAATCTTTTCTAATTCATTCGCACGATCCATTCTAATTCATTCGTACGATCCATTCTAATTCTTTCACACGATCCATTCTAATTCATTCGTACGATCCATTCTAATTCATTCGTACGATCTATTCTAATTCATTCGTACGATCCATTCTAATTCATTCGTACGATCTATTCTAATTCCTTCGTACGATCCATTCTAATTCATTCATACAATCCATTCTAATTCTTTCACACGATCCATTCTAATTCATTCTTACGATCCATTCTAATTCATTCATGCAATCCATTCTATTTCATTCGTACGATCCATTCTTACTCATTCGTACGATCCATTCTAATTCATTCACACGAATGTATCCATTCGTACGAATGAATTAAAATAGATTGTACGAATGAATTAGAATGGATCGTACGAATGAATTAGAATGGATCGTACGAAGGAATTAGAATGGATCGTATGAATGAATTAGAATGGATGGTACGAATGAATTAAAATAGATCGTACGAATGAATTAGAATGGATCGTACGAAGGAATTAGAATGGATCTTACGAATGAATTAGAATGGATATATTCGTGCAAATGAATTAGAGTGGATCGTATGAATGTATTAGAATGGATCGTATGAGTGAATTAGAATGGATCGTACGAATGAATTAGAATGGATTATATGAATGAATTAGAATGGATCGTACGAATGAATTAGAATGGATCGTGTGAATGAATTAGAATGGATCGGACGAATGAATTAGAATGGATCGTACGAATGAATTAGAATGGATCGTACGAATGAATTAGAATGGATACATTCGTCCGAATGAATTAGAATGGATCATACGAATGAGTAAGAATGGATCGTACGAATGAAATAGAATAGATTGTACGAATGAATTAGAATGGATCGTGCGAATGAATTAGAATGGATCGTACGAATGAATTAGAATGGATCGTACGAATGAATAAGAATGGATCATGCGAATGAATTCGAATGGATCGTACGAATGAATAAGAATGGATACCTTTGTGCAAATGAATTAGAATGGATCGTATGAATGAATTAGAATGGATCGTATGAGTGAATTAGAACGGATAGTACGAATGAAGTAGAATGGATCGTATGAATGAATTAGAATGGATACATTCGTGCGAATGAATTAGAATGGATCGTATGAATGAATTAGAATGGATACATTCGTGCGAATGAATTAGAATGGATCGTATGAATGAATTAGAATAGATTGTGCGAATGAATTAGAATGGATCGTACGAATGAATTAGAATAGATACATTCGTGCGAATAAATTAGAATGGATCGTACGAATGAATTAGAATGTATCGTACGAATGGATTAGAATGGATCCTACGAATGGATTAGAATGGATACCTTTGTGCATATGAATTAAAATGGATCGTATGAAAGAATGGATTAGAATGGATTAGAATGGATCGTACGAATGAATTAGAATAGATCATAGGAATGAATTAAAATAGATCGTGCAAATGAATTAGAATAGATACATTCGTGTGAATAAATTAGAATGGATTGTATGAATGAATTAGAATGGATACGAAGGAATTAGAATGGATCGTATGAAGGAATTAGAATGGATCATACGAATGAAATATAGTGGATCGTATAAAGGAATTAGAATGGATCGTATGAAGGAATTAGAATGGATCGTACGAAGGAATTAGAATGGATCGTACGAATGAATTAGAATGGATATATTCGTGCAAATGAATTAGAATGGATTGTATGAATGAATTAGAATGGATCGTATGAGTGAATTAGAATGGATCGTACGAATGAATTAGAATGGATCGTATGAATGAATTAGAATGGATCGTGTGAAAGAATTAGAATGCATTGTATGAATGAATTAGAATGGATCGTATGAATGAATAAGAATGGATCGTGCGAATGAAGTCGAATGGATCGCATGATCCATTCGAATAGAATGGATCGTATGAATGAATTAGAATGGATCGGGCGAATGAATTAGAATGGATCGTATGAATGAATTAGAATGGATCGTATGAATGAATTAGAATGGATCGTGCGAATGAATTAGAATGGATCATACGAATGAATTAGAATGGATCATACGAATGAATTAGAATGGATCATACGAATGAATTAGAATGGATCATACGAATGAGTAAGAATGGATCGTACGAATGAAATAGAATGGATTGTACGAATGAATTAGAATGGATACATTCATGCGAATGAATTAGAATGGATCGAACGATTGAATTAGAATGGATTGTACGATTCATTCTAATTCATTCGTACGATCCATTCTAATACATTCGTACGATTCATGCTAATTCATTCGCACGATCCATTCTAATTCATTCGTACGATCCATTCTTATTCATTCATACGATCCATTCTAATTCATTCGCACAATCCATTCTAATTCATTCGTACAATCCATTCTAATTCATTCGTATGATCCATTCTAACTCATTCGGTGGATCCATTCTAATTCATTCGTACGATCCATTCTAATTCATTCCCACGATCCATTCTAATTTATTCGTACAATCCATTCTAATTCATTCGTACGATCTATTCTTATTCATTCGCACGAATGTAACCATTCTAATTCATTCATACGATTCATTCTAATTCATTCATATGAGCTATTCTAATTCATTCGTATGATCCATTCTAATTCATTCGTACGATCCATTGTAATTCATTCAAATAATCCATTTAGATTCATTCGCACAAATGTATCCATTCAAATTCGTTCGTACGATCCATTCTAATTCATTCGTACGATCCATTCTAATTCATTCATACGATCTATTCTAATTCATTCATACAATCCATTCTAATTCTTTCACACGATCCATTCTAATTCATTCGTACGATCCATTCTAATTCATTCGTACGATCCATTCTAATACATTCATACGATCCATTCTAATTCATTTGCACGAATATATCCATTCTAATTCATTCGTACGATCCATTCTAATTCATTCATACGATCCATTCTAATTCATTTGCACGAATATATCCATTCTAATTCATTCGTACGATCCATTCTAATTCCTTCGTACGATCCATTCTAATTCGTTCGTACGATCCATTCTAATTCATTCGTACGATCCATTCTAATTCATTAATATGATCCATTCTAATTCATTCGTACGATCCATTCTAATGAATTAGAATTGATCGTACGAATGAAATAGAATGGATTGCACGAATGATTTAGAATGGATCGTACGAATGAATTAGAATGGATCGTGTGAAAGAATTAAAATGGATTGTATGAATGAATTAGAATGGATCGTATGAATGAATTAGAATGGATCTTACAAATGAATTAGAATGGATTAGAATGGATTAGAATGGATTGTGCGAATGAATTAGAATGGATCGTATGAATGAATAAGAATGGATCGTACGAATGAATTAGAATTGATCGTGCGAATGAATTAGCATGAATCGTACGAATGTATTAGAATGGATCATACGAATGAGTAAGAATGGATCGTACGAATGAAATAGAATGGATTGTATGAATGAAATAGAATGGATACATTGATACAAATGAATTAGAATGGATCGTACGAATTAATTAGAATGGATCATATGAATGAATAATAATGGATCGTACGAATGAATTAGAATGGATCGTACGAATAAATTAGAATGGATCGTGCGAATGAATTAGAATGGATCGTACGACTGAATTAGAATGGATACATTTGTGCGAATGAATTAGAATGGATCATACGAATGAATTAGAATGGATCGTATGAATGAATTAGAATGGATCGTACGAATGAATTAGAATGGATCGTGTGAATGACTTAGAATGGATCGTACGAATGAATTAGAATGGATCGTGTGAAAGAATTAGAATGAATCGTACGAATGAATTAGAATGGATTGTGCGAATGAATTAGAATGGATCGTACGAATGAATTAGAATGGATACATTTGTGCGAATGAATTAGAATGGATCGTACGAATGAATTAGAATGGATCGTGCGAATGAATTAGAATGGATCATGCGAATGAATTAGAATGGATCGTACGAATGAATTAGAATGGATCGTACGAATGAACTAGAATGGATACATTCGTGCGAATGAATTAGAATGGATCTGACAAATGAATTAGAATGGATCGTACGCTCGAATGTATCCATTCTAATCCATTCGTACGATCCATTCTAATTCATTCGCAAGAATGTAACCATTCTAATTCATTCATTTGATCCATTCTAAATCATTCGTACGATCCATTCTAATTCATTCATAGGATCCATTCTAATTCATTCGTACGATCCATTCTAATTCATTCGCATGAATGTAACCATTCTAACTCATTCATTTGATCCATTCTAATTCATTCGTACGATCCATTCTAATTCATTCGTCCGATCCATTCTAATTCATTCGCACGAATGTATCCATTCTAATTCATTCGTACGATCCATTCTAATTCATTCGCACGATCCATTCTAATTCATTCATAGCATCCATCCTAATTCATTCATACGATCTATTCTAATTCTTTCGCACGAATGTATCCATTCTAATTCATTCGCACGAATGTATCCATTCTAATTCATTCGTACGAATCCATTCTAATTCATTCGTACAATCTATTCTATTTCATCCGTACGATCCATTCTAGTTCATTCGTACGATCCATTCTAATTCATTCGTACGTATTTCATTCGTACGATCCATTCTTACTCATTCGTATGATCCATTATGGATACATTCGTGCGAATGAATTAGAATGGATCATACGAATGAGTAAGAATGGATCGTACGAATGAAACAGAATGGATTGTGCGAATGAATTAGAATGGATCGTAGAATGGATCTGAATAGATCGTGTGAAAGAATTAGAATGGATTGTATGAATGAATTAGAATGAATTCGTACGATCCATTCGAATTCATTCGCACGATCCATTCTAATTCATTCATACGATCCATTCTAATTCTTTCACACGATCTATTCTGATCCATTCTAATTCATTCGCACAATCCATTCTATTTCATTCGTGCAATCCATTCTTATTCATTCGTATGATCCATTCTAATTCATTCGCACGAATGTATCCATAATGGATCATACGAATGAGTAAGAATGGATCGTACGAATGAAATAGAATGGATTGTACGAATGAATTAGAATGGATCGTGCGAATGAATTAGAATGGATCGTACGAAGGAATTAGAATGGATCGTACGAATGAACTAGAATGGATACATTCGTGCGAATGAATTAGAATGGATCGTACGAATGAATTAGAATGGATCGTACGAATGAATTAGAATTGATTGTACGAATGAATTAGAATGGATCGTACGAATGAAATAGAATAGATTGTACGAATGAATTAGAATGGATCGTACGAATGAATTAGAATGTGTACGAATGAATTAGAATAGATCGTGTGAAAGAATTAGAATAGATTGTATGAATGAATTAGAATGAATTCGTACGATCCATTCGAATTCATTCGCACGATCCATTCTAATTCATTCATACGATCCATTCTAATTCATTCATACAATCCATTCTAATTCTTTCACACGATCCATTCTAATTCATTCGTAGGATCCATTCTAATTCATTCGTACAATCTATTCTATTTCATTCGTATGATCCATACTTACTCATTCGTATGATCCATTCTAATTCATTCGGACGAATGTATCCATTCTAATTTATTCGTACGATCCATTCTAATTCATTCGTACGATTTATTCTAATTCATTCGTATGATCCATTCTAATTCATTCGTCCGATCCATTCTAATTTATTCGCACGAATGTATCCATTCTAATTCATTCGTACGATCCATTCTAATTCATTCGTACGATCCATTCTATTCTAGTTCATTCGTACGATCCATTCTAACTCATTCGTACGATCCATTCTAATTCATTCGCACGATCCATTCTAATTCATTCGTACGATCAATTCTAATTCATTAGCACGAATGTATCCATTCTAATTCATTCGTACGATCCATTCTAATTCATTCGTACGATCCATTCTAATTCATTCATACAATCCATTCTAATTCTTTCACATGATCTATTCTAATTCATTCGTAGGATCCATTCTAATTCATTCGTACAGATTCTAATTCATTCGTACGATCCATTCTAATTCATTCGTACAATCCATTCTAATTCATTCGTACGATCCATTCTAATTCATTCGCACAATCCATTCTATTTCATTCGTACGATCCATTCTTACTCATTCGTATGATCCATTCTAATTTATTCGCACGAATGTATCCATAATGGATCAAACGAATATGTAAGAATGGATCGTACGAATGAAATAGAATGGATTGTGCGAATGAATTAGAATGGACCGTACGAATGAATTAGACGTACGAATGAATTAGAATGGATACATTCGTGCGTATAAATTAGAATGGATCATACGAATGAGTGATCCATTCTAATTCATTCGTATGATCCAATCAAATTCATTCGTACGATCCATTCTAATTCATTCGTACGATCCATTCTAATTCATTCGTACGATCCATTCTAATTCATTCGCACAAATGTATCCATTCTAATTCATTCGTACGATCCATTCTAATTCATTCGTACGATCCATTCTAATTCATTCGTAAGATCCATTCTAATTCATTCGTACGATCCATTCTAATTCATTCGTACGATCTATTCTAATTAATTCGCGAATGTATCCATTCTAATTCATTTGTGTGATCCATTCTAATTCATTCGTACGATCCATTCTAATTCATTCGTACGATCCATTCTAATTCCTTCGTACGATCCATTCTAATTCATTCGTACGATCCATTCTAATTCATTCGTATGATCCATTCTAATTAATTCGTATGATCCATTCTAATTAATTCGTACGATCCATTCTAATTCATTTGTATGAATTAGCATGGATCATACGAAGAAATTAGAATGGATCGTATGAATGAATTAGAATGGATCGTACGAAGGAATTAGAATGGATCGTACGAATAAATTAGAATGGATCGTACGAATGAATTAGAATAGATCGTACGAAGGAATTAGAATGGATCGAACGAATGAATTAGAATGGATCGTACGAATGAACTAGAATGGATACATTCGTGCGAATGAATTAGAATGGATCGTACGAATGAATTAGAATGGATCGTACGAATGAATTAGAATGGATACATTCGCGAATGAATTAGAATGGATCGTACGAATGAATTAGAATGGATCGTACGAATGAATTAGAATGGATCGTACGAATGAATTAGAATGGATCGTACGAATGAATTAGAATGGATACATTTGTGCGAATGAATTAGAATGGATCGTACGAATGAATTAGAATGGATCGTACGAATGAATTAGAATGGATCATACGAATACGAATGAGTAAGAATGGATCATACGAATGAATTAGAATGGATCATGTGAAAGAATTAGAATGGATCGTACGAATGAATTAGAATGGATCGTGCGAATGAATTAGAATGGATCGTACGAATGAATTAGAATGGATACATTTGTGCGAATGAATTAGAATGGATCGTACGAATGAATTAGAATGGATCGTGTGAAAGAATTAGAATGGATTGTACGAATGAATTAGAATGGATCCTATGAATGAATTAGAATGGATCGTGCGAATGAATTAGAAAGGATCGTACGAATGAATTAGAATGGATCAAATGAATGAATTAGAATGTACGAATGGATTAGAATGGATCGTACGAATGGATTAGAATGGATACATTCGTGCGAATGAATTAGAATGGATTGTATGAATGAATTAGAATGGATCGTATGATCCATTCGAATTCATTCGCACGATCCATTCTAATTCATTCGTACGATCTATTCTAATTAATTCATACGATCCATTCTAATTCATTCGTACGATCCATTCTAATTCATTCGTATATTCCATTCTAAGATCCTACGAATGAATTAGAATGGTTTGTACGAATGAATTAGAATGGATCGTACGAATGAATTAGAATGGATCGTGCGAATGAATTAGAATGGATAATTCGTGCGAATGAATTAGAATGGATCGGATGAATGAATTAGAATGGATCGGACGAATGAGTTAGAATGGATCAAATGAATGAATTAGAATGGTTACATTCATGCGAATGAATTAGAATGGATCGTACGAATGGATTAGAATGGATCGTACGAATGAACTAGAATGGATACATTCGTGCGAATGAATTAGAATGGATCGTACGAATGAATTAGAATGGATCGTATGAATGAATTAGAATGGATCTTACGAATGAATTAGAATGGATCGTACGAATGAATTAGAATGGATCATACGAATGAATTAGAATGGATACATTCGTGCGAATAAATTAGAAAGGATCGGACGAATGAATTAGAATGGATCGTACGAATGAATTAGAATGGATCGTACCAATGAATTAGAATGGATCGTACAAATAAATTAGAATGGATACATTCGTCCGAATGAATTAGAATGGATCATAGGAATGAGTAAGAATGGATCGTACGAATGTATTAGAATAGATTGTACGAATGAATCAGAATGGATTAGACGAATGAATTAGAATGGATCGTGTGAATGAATTAGAATGGATCGTATGAATGAATTAGAATGGATCGTGCGAATGAATTCGAATGGATCGTACGAATTTATTCTAATTCATTCATACAATCCATTCTAATTCTTTCACATGATATATTCTAATTCATTCGTAGGATCCATTCTAATTCATTCGTACAATCTATTCTATTTCATTCGTACGATCTATTCTTATTCATTTGTATGATCCATTCTAATTCATTCGGACGAATGTATCCATTCTAATTTATTTGTACGATCCATTCTAATTCATTCGTACGATCAATTCTAATTCATTCGTACGATCCATTCTAATTCATTCGTCCGATCCATTCTAATTCATTCGCACGAATGTATCCATTCTAATTCATTCGTACGATCCATTCTAATTCATTCGTAGGATCCATTCTAATTCATTCGTACGATCCATTCTAATTCATTCGTATGATCCATTCTAATTCATTCGCACGAATGTATCCATTCTAGTTCATTCGTACGATCCATTCTAATTCATTCGTACGATCCATTCTAATTCATTCGCACGATCCATTCTAATTCATTCGTACGATCAATTCTAATTCATTCGCACGAATGTATCCATTCTAATTCATTAGTACGATCCATTCTAATTCATTCGTACGATCCATTCTAATTAATTCATACAATCCATTCTAATTCTTTCACACGATCCATTCTAATTCATTCGTAGGATCTATTCTAATTCATTCGTACAATCTATTCTATTTCATTCGTACGATCCATTCTTACTCATTCGTATGATCTATTCTAATTCACTCGCACGAATGTATCCATTCTAATTCATTCTTACGAATCCATTCTAATTCATTCGTACAATCCATTCTATTTCATTCGTACGATCCATTCTTACTCATTCGTACGATCCATTCTAATTCATTCGTATGATCCATTCAAATACATTCATATGATCCATTCTAATTCATTCGTACGATCCATTCTAATTCATTCGCACGAATGTATCCATTCTAGTTCATTCGTACGATCCATTCTAATTCATTCGTACGATCCATTCTAATTCATTCGCACGATCCATTCTAATTCATTCGTACGATCAATTCTAATTCATTCGCACGAATGTATCCATTCTAATTCATTCGTACGATCCATTCTAATTCACTCATACGATCCATTCTCATACATTCATACGATCCATTCTAATTCATTTGCACGAATATATCCATTCTAATTCATTCGTACGATCCATTCTAATTCCTTCGTACGATCCATTCTAATTCATTCGTACGATCTATTCTAATTCATTCGTACAATCCATTCTAAATCATTCGTACAATCCATTCTAATTCCTTCGTACGATCCATTCTAATTCATTCGTACGATCCATTCTAATTCATTCGTACAATCTATTCTAATTCATTCGTACGAATGGATACATTCGTATGAATGAATTAGAATGGATCGTACGAATGAGTAAGAATGGATCGTACGAATGAAATAGAATGGATTGCACGAATGAATTAGAATGGATCGTACGAATGAATTAGAATGGATCGTGTGAAAGAATTAGAATGGATTGTATGAATGAATTAGAATGGATCGTACGAGTGAATTAGAATGGATCGTACGAAGGAATTAGAATGGATCGTACGAATGAATTAGAATGGATCGTACGAATGAATTAAAATGGATCGTACGAATGAATTAGAATAGATCGTACGAATGAATTAGAATGGATCGTACGAAGGAATTAGAATGGATCGTACGAATGAATTAGAATGGATATATTCGTGCAAATGAATTAGAATGGATCGTATGAATGTATTAGAATGGATCGTATGAGTGAATTAGAATGGATCGTACGAATGAATTAGAATGGATCGTATGAATGAATTAGAATGGATACATTCGTGTGAATGAATTAGAATGGATCGTATGAATGAATTAGAATATATTTTGTGAATGAATTAGAACTGATCGTACGAATGAATTAGAATGGATACATTCGTGCGAATGAATTAGAATGGATTGTAAGAATGAATTAGAATGGATCGTACGAATGAATTAGAATGGATCGTATGAGTGGATTAGAATGGATTTGAAGGAATTAGAATGGATCGTACGAATGAATTAGAATGGATCGTACGAAGGAATTAGAATGTATCGTACGAATGAATTAGAATGGATCGTACGAATGAATTAGAATAGATCGTACAAATGAATTAGAATGGATCGTACGAAGGAATTAGAATGGATCGTACAAATGAATTAGAATGGATCGTACGAATGAACTATAATGGATACACTCGTGCGAATGAATTAGAATGGATCGTACGAATGAATTAGAATAGATCGTACGAATGAATTAGAATGGATACATTCGTGTGAATGAATTAGAATGGATCGGACAAATGAATTAGAATGGATCGTACGAATGAATTAGAATGGATCGTACGAATAAATTAGAATGGATACATTCGTCCGAATGAATTAGAATGGATCATACGAATGAGTAAGAATAGATCGTACGAATTTATTAGAATAGATTGTACGAATGAATTAGAATGGATTAGACGAATGAATTAGAATGGATCGTGTGAAAGAATTAGAATGGATTGTATGAATGAATTAGAATGGATCGTAGGAATGAATTAGAATGGATCGTGCGAATGAATTCGAATGGATCGTACGAATTCATTCTAATTCATTCATACAATCCATTCTAATTCTTTCACACGATCTATTCTAATTCATTCGTAGGATCCATTCTAATTCATTCGTACAATCTATTCTATTTCATTCGTACGATCCATTCTTACTCATTCGTATGATCCATTCTAATTCATTCGGACGAATGTATCCATTCTAATTTATTCGTACGATCCATTCTAATTCATTCGTACGATCCATTCTAATTCCTTCGTACGATCCATTCTAATTCATTTGTACGATCCATTCTAATTTATTTATACGATCCATTCTAATTCATTTGTACGATCCATTCTAATTCATTCGCACAATTGTATCCATTCTAATTCATTTGTACGAAGGAATTAGAATGGATCGTACGAATGAATTAGAATGGATCGTACGAATGAATTAGAATGGATCTTACGAATGAATTAGAATGGATCGTACGAATGAATTAGAATGGATCGTACAAATGAATTAGAATGGATATATTCGTGCAAATGAATTAGAATGGATCGTATGAATGTATTAGAATGGATCGTATGAGTGAATTAGAATGGATCGTACGAATGAATTCGAATGGATCATATGAATAAATTAGAATGGTTACATTCGTGTGAATGAATTAGAATAGATCGTACGAATGAATTAGAATGGATCGTACGAATAAATTAGAATAGATCATGGGAATGAATTAGAATGGATCGTACGAATGAATTAGAATGGATCCACCGAATGAGTTAGAATGGATCATACGAATGATCCATTCTAATTCATTCATACAATCCATTCTAATTCATTTGCACGAATATATCCATTCTAATTCATTCGTACGATCCATTCTAATTCCTTCGTACGATCCATTCTAATTCCTTCGTACGATCCATTCTATTTCATTCGTATGATCCATTCTAATTCCTTCCTACGATCCATTCTAATTCCTTCGTATCCATTCTAATTCACTCATATGATCCATTCTAATTCATTCATACGATCTATTCTAATTCATTCATACAATCCATTCTAATTCTTTCACACGATCCATTCTAATTCATTCGTACGATCCATTCTAATTCATTAGCACAATCTATTCTATTTCATTCGTACGATCCATTCTTACTCATTGGTACGATCCATTCTTACTCATCGTGCGAATGAATTAGAATGGATCGTGCGAATGAATTAGAATGGATCGTGCGAATGAATTAGAATGGATCATACGAATGAATTAGAATGGATCTTATGAATGAATTAGAATGGATCGTACGAATAAATTAGAATGGATCGTATGAATGGTTTAGAATGGATACATTCGCGTGAATGAATTAGAATGGATCGGACGAATGAATCAGAATGGATCGCACGAATGAATTAGAATGGATCAAATGAATGAATTAGAATGGTTACATTCATGCGAATGAATTAGAATGGATCGTACGAATGGATTAGAATGGATCTTACGAATGGATTAGAATGGATACATTCGTGCGAATGAATTAGAATGGATCATACGAATGAGTAAGAATGGATCATACGAATGAAATAGAATGGATTGTACGAATGAATTAGAATGGATCGTGCGAATGAATTTGAATGGATCGTACGAATGAATTAGAATGGATCGTGCTAATGAATTAGAATTGATCGTACGAATAAAATTAGAATGGATCGTACCAATGAGTAAGAATGGATCGTACGAATGAAATAGAATGGATTGTGCGAATGAATTAGAATGGATCGTACGAATGAATTAGAATGGATCGTGTGAAAGAATTAGAATGGATTGTATGAATGAATTAGAATAGATCATATGAATGAATTAGAATGGATCGTACGAATGAATTAGAATGGATCGTACGAATGAATTAGAATGGATCATACGAATGAATTAGAATGGATACATTCGTGCGAATGAATTAGAATGGATACATTCGTGCGAATGAATTAGAATAGATCGTATGAATGAATTAGAATGGATCCTATGAATGAATTAGAATGGATCGTGCGAATGAATTAGAATGGATCGTACGAATGAATTAGAATGGATCGTGCTAATGAATTAGAATTGATTGAACGAATGAATTAGCATGGATCGTGCTAATGAATTAGAACGGATATATTCGTGCAAATGAATTAGAATGGATCGTGCGAATGAATTAGAATGGATCGTACGAATGAATTAGAATGGATCTTACGAATGAATTAGAATGGATCGTACGAATGAATTAGAATGGATCGTACAAATGAATTAGAATGGATACATTCGTGCGAATGAATTAGAATGGATGGGACGAATAAATTAGAATGGATCGTACGAATGAATTAGAATCGATCAAATGAATGAATTACAATGGTTACATTCATGCGAATGAATTAGAATGGATCGTACGAATGGATTAGAATGGATCGTACGAATGGATTAGAATGGATACATTCGAGCGAATGAATTAGAATGGATCGTACGAATGAATTAGAATGGATCGTACGAATGAATTAGAATGGATCCTACGAATGGATTAGAATGGATACCTTTGTGCATATGAATTAGAATGGATCGTACGAATGAAATAGAATGGATCATATTAATGAATTAGAATGGATACATTCGTGCGAATGAATTAGAATGGATCGTACGAATGAATTAGAATGGATCAGACGAATGAATTAGAATGGATCTTACGAATGAATTAGAATGGATCGTACGAATGAATTAGAATAGCTCATACGAATGAATTAGAATGAATCGTATGAATGAATTAGAATGGTTACATTCGTGCGAATGAATTAGAATAGATCGTACGAATGAATTAGAATGGATCGTACGAATAAATTAGAATGGATCGTGGGAATGAATTAGAATAGATCGTACGAATGAATTAGAATGGATCCACCGAATGAGTTAGAATGGATCATACGAATGAATTAGAATGGATTGTACGAATGAATTAGAATGGATTGTGCGAATGAATTAGAATGGATGAAATAGAATAGATCGTATGAATGAATTAGAATAGATACATTCGTGTGAATGAATTAGAATGGATCGTATGATTGAATTAGAATAGATTTTATGAATGAATTAGAACTGATCGTACGAATGAATTAGAATGCATACATTCGTGCGAATGAATTAGAATGGATTGTATGAATTAATTAGAATGGATCGTACGAATGAACTAGAATGGATACATTCGTGCGAATGAATTAGAATGGATCGTACGAATGAATTAGAATGGATCGTACGAATGAATTAGAATGGATCTTACGAATGAATTAGAACTTATCATACGAATGAATTAGAATGGATCGTACGAATGAATTAGAATGGATACATTTGTGCGAATGAATTAGAATGGATCGTATGAATGAATTAGAATGGATCGTATGAATGAATTAGAATGGATACATTCGTGCGAATGAATTAGAATGGATCGTGCGAATCCATTAGAATGGATCGTGCGAATGAATAAGAATGGATCATACGAATGAATTAGAATGGATCGTACGAATTAATTAGAATGGATACATTCGCGCGAATGAATTAGAATGGATTGTATGAATGAATTAGAATGGATCGTACGAATGAATTAGAATGGATCATACGAATTAATTAGAATGGATCATACAAATGAATTAGAATGGATCGTACGAATGAATTAGAATGGATCGTACGAATTAACTAGAATGGATCGTACGAATGAAATAGAATAGATTGTACGAATGAATTAGAATGGATTTGTACGAATGAATTAGAATGGATACATTTGTGCGAATGAATTAGAATGGATACATTCGTGCGAAAGAATTAGAATAGATCGTATGAATGAATTAGAATGGATCCTATGAATGAATAAGAATGGATCGTGCGAATGAATTAGAATGGATCGTACGAATGAATTAGAATGTATCATGCTAATGAATTAGAATTGATCGAACGAATGAATTAGCATGGATCGTGCTAATGAATTAGAATGGATCGTATGAATGAATTAGAATGGATCAAATGAATTAATTAGAATGGTTACATTCATGCGAATGAATTAGAATGGATCGTACGAATGGATTAGAATGGATCGTACGAATGGATTAGAATGGATACATTCGAGCGAATGAATTAGAATGAATCATACGGAATGAATTAGAATGGATTGTATGAATGAATTAGAATGGATCGTGCGAATGAATTTGAATGGATCGTACGAATGAATTAGAATGGATCTTATGAATGAATTAGAATGGATCGACGAATGAGTAAGAATGGATCGTACGAATGAAATAGAATGGATTGTACGAATGAATTAGAATGGATTCGTGTGAATGAATTAGAATGGATACATTCGTGCGAATGAATTAGAATGGATCATACGAATGAGTAAGAATGGATTGTACGAATGAAATAGAATAGATTGTACGAATGAATTAGAATGGATCCTACGAATGAATTAGAATGGATCGTGTGAAAGAATTAGAATGGATTGTATGAATGAATTTGAATGGATCGTACGAATGAATTAGAATGGATCGTACGAATGAATTAGAATGGATACATTCGTGCGAATGAATTAGAATTGATCGTACGAATGAATTAGAATGGATCGTGCGAATGAATTAGAATGGATCGTACGGATGAATTAGAATGGATCGTACGAATGAACTAGAATGGATACATTCGTGCGAATGAATTAGAATGGATCGTACGAATGAATTAGAATGGATCTTACGAATGAATTAGAATGGATCGTACGAATGAATTAGAATGGATCGTACGAATGAATTAGAATGGATACATTCATGCGAATGAATTAGAATGCATCGGACGAATGAATTAGAATGGATCGTACGAATGAATTAGAATGGATCGTACGGATGAATTAGAATGGATCATACGAATAAATTCGAATGGATACATTCGTCCGAATGAATTAGAATGGATCATACGAATGAGTAAGAATGGATCGTACGAATGAAATAGAATGGATCGTACGAATGAACTAGAATGGATACATTCGTGCGAATGAATTAGAATGGATCAGACGAATGAATTAGAATGGATCGTACGAATGAATTAGAATGGATCGTACGAATGAATTAGAATGGATCAAATGAATGAATTAGAATGGATACATTCGTGCGAATGAATTAGAATTGATCATACGAATGAATTAGAATGGATCGTGCGAATGAATTAGAATGGATCGTACGAATGAATTAGAATGGATCATACGAATGAACTAGAATGATACATTCGTGCGAATGAATTAGAATGGATCGTACGAATGAATTAGAATGGATCTTACGAATGAATTAGAATGGATCGTACGAATGAATTAGAATGGATACATTCGTGCGAATGAATTATAATGGATCGGACGAATGAATTAGAATGGATCGTACGAATGAATTAGAATGGATCAAATGAATGAATTAGAATGGTTACATTCATGAGAATGAATTAGAATGGATCGTACGAATGGATTAGAATGGATCGTACGAATGGATTAGAATGGATACATTCGAGCGAATGAATTAGAATGGATCGTACGAATGAATTAGAATGGATCGAACGAATGGATTAGAATGGATCCTACGAATGGATTAGAATGAATACCTTTGTGCATATGAATTAGAATGGATCGTACGAATGAATTAGAATGGATCATATTAATGAATTAGAATGGATGTATGAATGAAGTAGAATGGATCGTACGAATGAATTAGAATGGATCGTACGAAGGAATTAGAATGGATCATACAAATGAATTAGAATGGATCGTACGAATGAATTAGAATAGATCGTACGAATGAATTAGAATGGATCGTACGAATGAATTAGAATGGATATATTCGTGCAAATGAATTAGAATGGATCATATGAATGAATTAGAATGCATTGTATGAATGAATTAGAATGGATCGTATGAATGAATTAGAATGGATCGTGCGAATGAATTCGAATGGATCGCATGATCCATTCGAATAGAATGGATCGTATGAATGAATTAGAATGGATCGGGCGAATGAATTAGAATGGATTGTAGGAATGAATTAGAATGGATCGTATGAATGAATTAGAATGGATCGTATGAATGAATTAGATCGTGCGAATGAATTAGAATGGATCGTACGAATGAATTAGAATGGATCGTACGAATGAATTAGAATGGATCATACGAATGAATTAGAATGGATCGTATGAATGAATTAGAATGGATCGTACGAATGAATTAGAATGGATCGTACGAATAAATTAGAATGGATCGGATGAATGAATTAGAATGGATCGGATGAATGAATTAGAATGGATCGTACGAATGAATTAGAATGGATCAAATGAATGAATTAGAATGGTTACATTCAAGCGAATGAATTAGAATGGATCGTAGGATCGTATGAATGAATTAGAATTGATCGTGCGAAAGAATTAGAATAGATCGTATGAATGAATTAGAATGGATCGTACGAATGAATTAGAATGGATCGTACGAATCAATTAGAATAGATCGTACGAATGAATTAGAATGGACCGTACGAAGGAATTAGAATGGATCGTACGAATGAATTAGAATGGATATATTCATGCAAATGAATTAGAATGGATCGTATGAATGTATTAGAATGGATCGTACGAATGAATTAGAATGGATTCGTACGAATGAATTAGAATGGATACATTCGTGCGAATGTATTAGAATGGATCGTACCAATGAGTAAGAATGGATCGTACGAATGAATTAGAATGGATCGTGTGAAAGAATTAGAATGGATTGTATGAATGAATTAGAATAAATTCGTTCGATCAATTCTAATTCATTAGCACGATCCATTCTAATTCATTCGTATGATCCATTCTAATTCCTTCGTACGATCCATTCTAATTCCTTCGTATCCATTCTAATTCACTCATACGATCCATTCTAATTCATTCAAACAATCTATTCTAATTCATTCATGCAATCCATTCTAATTCTTTCACACGATCCAATCTAATTCATTCGTACGATCCAATCTAATTCATTCGCATAATCCATTCTATTTCATTCGTACGATCAATTCTAATTCATTAGAATGGATCGTACGAATGAATTAGAATGGATCATATTAATGAATTAGAATGGATCATACGAACGAATTAGAATGGATCGTACGAATGAATTAGAATGGATCTTACAAATGAATTAGAATAGATCGTACGAATGAATTAGAATGGATCATACGAATGAATTAGAATGAATTAGAATGGATCGTATGAATGAATTAGAATGGATCGTACGAATGAATTAGAATGGATCATACGAATGAAATAGAATGGATCGTGTGAAAGAATTAGAATGGATTTTATGAATGAATTAGAATGGATCGTATGAATGGATCGTACGAATGGAATGGATACATTCATGCGAATGAATTAGAATGGATCGTACGAATGAATTAGAATGGATCATACGAATGAGTAAGAATGGATCGTACGAATGAATTAGAATGGATCGTACGATTGAATCAGAATGGATCGTACGAATAAATTAGAATGGATACATTCGTCCGAATGAATTAGAATGGATCATACGAATGCATTCTAATTCCTTCATACGATCCATTCTAATTCCTTCGTACGATCCATTCTATTTCATTCATATGATCCATTCTAATTCCTTCGTATGATCCATTCTAATTCCTTCGTATCCATTCTAATTCACACATACGATCCATTCTAATCCATTCGTACGATCCATTCTAATTCATTCGCATGAATGTAACCATTCTAATTCATTCATTTGATCCATTCTAATTCATTCGTACGATCCATTCTAATTCATTCGTACGATCCATTGTAATTCATTCATACAATCCATTTAGATTCATTCACACAAATGTATCCATTCAAATTCATTCGTACGATCCAGTCTAATTCATTCGTACGATCCATTCTAATTCATTCATACGAATATATCCATTCTAATTCTTTCATACGATGCATTCTAATTCATTCGTACGATCCATTCTAATTCATTCGTACGATCCATTCTAATTCATTCGTACGATCCATTCTAATTCATTCGCACGAATGTATCCATTCTAATTTATTCGTACAATCCATTCTATTTCATTCGTACGATCCATTCTTACTCATTCGTATGATCCATTCTAATTCATTCGTATGATCCATTATAATTCATTCGTACGATCCATTCTAATTCATTCGTACGATCCATTCTAATTGATTCGCACGATCCATTCTAATTCATTCATACGATCCATTCTAATTCATTCATACGATCCATTCTAATTCATTCCTACAATCCATTCTAATTCATTCGCCCGATCCATTCTAATTCATTCATACGATCCATTCTATTCGAATGGATCATGCGATCCATTCGAATTCATTCTCACGATCCATTCTAATTCATTCATACGATCCATTCTAATTCATTCATACAATGCATTCTAATTCTTTCACACGATCCATTCTAATTCATTCGTACGATCCATTCTAATTCATTAATATGCTCGTACGAATGAATTAGAATGGATCATACGAATGAATTAGAATGGATACATTTGTGCGAATGAATTAGAATGGATCGTACGAATGAATTAGAATGGATCGTATGAATGAATTAGAATGGATCGTACGAATGAATTAGAATTTATCGTGAGAATGAATTAGAATGGATCGTACGAATAAATTAGAATGGATCGTACGAATGAATTAGAATGGATCATATTAATGAATTAGAATGGATCATACGAATGAATTAGAATGGATCGTACGAATAAATTAGAATGGCTACATTCGTCCGAATGAATTAGAATAGATCATACGAAATAGTAAGAATGGATCGTACGAATTAAATAGAATAGATTGTACGAATGAATTAGAATGGATCCTACGAATGAATTAGAATAGATCGTGTGAAAGAATGTATCATAGGAATGAATTAGAATGGATCGTACGAATGAGTAAGAATGGATCGTATGACTGAATTAGAATAGAATAGAATAGATTGTACGAATGAATTAGAATGGATCGTACGAATTAATTAGAATTGATCATATGAATGAATTAGAATGGATCGTACGAATTAATTAGAATGGATCGTACGAATGAATTAGAATGGATCGTACGAATGAATTAGAATGGATTCATTTGTGCGAATGAATTAGAATGGATCGTACGAATGGATTAGAATGGATCGTACGAATGGATTAGAATGGATACATTCGTGCGAACGAATTAGAATGGATTGTATGAATGAATTAGAATGGATCGTACGATCCATTCGAATTCATTCGCACGATCCATTCTAATTCATTCATACGATCCATTCTAATTCATTCATACAATCCATTCTAATTCTTTCACACGATCCATTCTAATTCATTCGTAGGATCCATTCTAATTCATTCGTACAATTTATTCTATTTCATTCGTTTCATCCATTCTTACTCATTCATATGATCCATTCTAATTCATTCGGACGAATGTATCCATTCTAATTTATTCGTACGATCCATTCTAATTCATTCGTACGATCCATTCTAATTCATTCGTACGATTCATTCTTACTCATTCGTATGATCCATTCTAATTCATTCGTACTATCCATTCTAATTCATTCGTACGATCCATTCTAATTCATTCGCACAATCTATTCTAATTCATTCGTACGATCCATTCTAATTCATTCGTACGATCGTACGAATGAATTAGAATGGATCGTACAGAATGAATTAGAATGGATTGTATGAATGAATTAGAATGGATACATTCGTGCGAATGAATTAGAATGGATCATACGAATGAGTAAGAATGGATCGTACGAATGAAATAGAATGGATTGTACGAATGAATTATAATGGATCGTACAAATGAATTAGAATGGATCGTACGAATGAATTAGAATGGATCATACGAATGAGTAAGAATGGATCGTACAAATGAAATAGAATGGATTGTACGAACGAATTAGAATGGATCGTACGAATGAATTAGAATGGATCGTGTGAAAGAATTAGAATGCATTGTATGAATGAATTAGAATGGATCGTATGAATGAATTAGAATGGATCGTGCGAATGAATTCGAATGGATCGCATGATCCATTCGAATAGAATGGATCGTATGAATGAATTAGAATGGATCAGGCGAATGAATTAGAATGGATCGTATGAATGAATTAGATTGGATCGTATGAATGAATTAGAATGGATCGTGCGAATGAATTAGAATGGATAGTACGAATGAATTAGAATGGATCGTACGAATGAATTAGAATGGATCATACGAATGAATTAGAATAGATCATACGAATGAGTAAGAATGGATCGTACGAATGAAATAGAATGGATTGTACGAATGAATTAGAATGGATACATTCATGCGAATGAATTAGAATGGATCGGACGATTGAATTAGAATGGATCGTACGATTTATTCTAATTCATTCGTACGATCCATTCTAATACATTCGTACGATTCATGCTAATTGATTCGCACGATCCATTCTAATTCATTCGTACGATCCATTCGTATTCATTCATACGATCCATTCTAATTCATTCGCACAATCCATTCTAATTCATTCGTACAATCCATTCTAATTCATTCGTTTGATCCATTCTAACTCATTCGGTGGATCCATTCTAATTCATTCGTACGATCCATTCTAATTCATTCCCATGATCCATTCTAATTTATTCGTACGATCCATTCTAATTCATTCGTACGATCTATTCTAATTCATTCGCACGAATGTAACCATTCTAATTCATTCATACAATTCATTCTAATTCATTCGTATGAGCTATTCTAATTCATTCGTACGATCCATTCTAATTCATTCGTACAATCCATTGTAATTCATTCATACAATCCATTTAGATTCATTCGCACAAATGTATCCATTCAAATTCATTCATACGATCCAGTCTAATTCATTCGTACGATCCATTCTAATTCCTTCGTACGATCCATTCTAATTCATTCGTACGATCTATTCTAATTCATTCGTACGATCCATTCTAATTTATTCGTACGATACATTCTAATTCCTTCGTACGATCCATTCTAATTCATTCGTACGATCCATTCTAATTCATTCGTACGAATGGATACATTCGTGTGAATGAATTAGAATGGATCGTACGAATGAGTAAGAATGGATCGTACGAATGAAATAGAATGGATTGCACGAATGAATTTGAATAGATCGTACGAATGAATTAGAATGGATCGTGTGAAAGAATTAGAATGGATTGTATGAATGAATTAGAATGGATCGTACGAATGAATTAGAATGGATCGTACGAAGGAATTAGAATGGATCGTACGAATGAATTAGAATGGATCGTACGAATGAATTAGAATAGATCGTACGAATGAAATAGAATGGATCATACGAATGAGTAAGAATGGATCGTATGAATGAATTAGATTGGATACATTTGTGCTAATGATTTAGAATGGATCGTACGAATGAATTAGAATGGATCGTATGAATGAATTAGAATGGATCGTACGAATGAATTACAATGGATCGTGCAAATGAATTAGAATGGATCGTACGAATGAATTAGAATGGATCATGTGAAATAATTAGAATGGATCGTACGAATGAATTAGAATGGATCGTGCGAATGAATTAGAATGGATCGTATGAATAAATTAGAATAGATTTTGTGAATGAATTAGAACTGATCGTACGAATGAATTAAAATGGATCGTACGAATGAATTAGAATGGATACATTTGTGCGAATGAATTAGAATGGATCGTACGAATGAATTAGAATGGATCGTATGAATGAATTAGAATGGATACATTCGTGCGAATGAATTAGAATGGATCGCGCGAATCCATTAGACTGGATCGTGCGAATGAATAAGAATGGATCATACGAATGAATTAGAATGGATCGTACGAAGTAATTAGAATGGATACATTCGTGCGAATGAATTAGAATGGATTGTATGAATGAATTAGAATGGATCGTACGAATGAATTAGAATGGATCATACGAATTAATTAGAATGGATCATACGAATGAATTAGAATGGATCGTATGAATGAATTAGAATGGATCGTACGAATGAACTAGAATGGATTGTACGAATGAAATAGAATAGATTGTACGAATGAATTAGAATGGATTCGTACGAATGAATTAGAATGGATACATTCGTGCGAATGAATTAGAATGGATACATTCGTGCAAAAGAATTAGAATAGATCGTATGAATGAATTAGAATGGATCCTATGAATGAATTAGAATGGATCGTGCGAATGAATTAGAATGGATCGTACGAATGAATTAGAATGGATCGTGCTAATGAATTAGAATTGATCGAACGAATGAATTAGCATGGATCATGCTAATGAATTAGAACGGATCGTACGAATGAATTAGAATGGATCAAATGAATGAATTAGAATGGTTACATTCATGCGAATGAATTAGAATGGATCGTACGAATGGATTAGAATAGATCGTACGAATGGATTAGAATGGATACATTCGAGCGAATGAATTAGAATGGATCGTACGGAATGAATTAGAATGGATTGTGTGAATGAATTAGAATGGATCGTGCGAATGAATTAGAATGGATCGTACGAATGAATTAGAATGGATCTTACGAATGAATTAGAATGGATCGTACGAATGAGTAAGAATGGATCGTACGAATGAAATAGAATGGATTGTACGAATGAATTAGAATGGATTCGTACGAATGAATTAGAATGGATACATTCGTGCGAATGAATTAGAATTGATCGTGCGAATGAATTAGAATGGATCGTGCGAATGAATTAGAATGGATCGTACGAATGAATTAGAATGGATCGTACGAATGAACTAGAATGGATACATTCGTGCGAATGAATTAGAATGGATCATACGAATGAATTAGAATGGATCGTACGAATGAATTAGAATGGATCTTATGAATGAATTCGAATGGATCGTACGAATGAATTAGAATGGATCGTACGAATGAATTAGAATAGATACATTCGTGCGAATGAATTAGAATGGATCGGACGAATGAATTAGAATGGATCGGACGAATGAATTAGAAGGGATCATACGAATGAATTAGAATGGATCGTACGAATAAATTAGAATGGATACATTCGTCCGAATGAATTATAATGGATCATACGAATGAGTAAGAATGGATCGTACGAATGAAATAGAATGGATCGTACGAATGAACTAGAATGGATACATTCGTGCGAATGAATTAGAATGGATCGGACGAATGAATTAGAATGGATCGTACGAATGAATTAGAATGGATCGTACGAATGAATTAGAATGGATACATTCGTGCGAATGAATTAGAATTGATTGTACGAATGAATTAGAATGGATCGTGCGAATGAATTAGAATGGATCGTACGAATGAATTAGAATGGATCGTACGAATGAACTAGAATGGATACATTCGTGCGAATGAAATAGAATGGATCGTACGAATGAATTAGAATGGATCGTACAAATAAATTAGAATGGATCTTACGAATGATTTAGAATGGATCGTACGAATGAATTAGAATGGATCGTACAAATGAATTAGAATGGATACATTCGTGCGAATGAATTAGAATGGATCGGACGAATGAATTAGAATGGATCGTACGAATGAATTAGAATGGATCAAATGAATGAATTAGAATGGTTACATTCATGTGAATGAATTAGAATGGATCGTACGAATGGATTAGAATGGATATACGAGTGGATTAGAATGGATACATTCGAGCGAATGAATTAGAATGGATCGTACGAATGAATTAGAATGGATCGTACGAATGGATTAGAATGGATCCTACGAATGGATTAGAATGGATACCTTTATGCATATGAATTAGAATGGATCGTACGAATGAATTAGAATGGAGCATATTAATGAATTAGAATGGATCGTACGAATTAATTAGAATGGATACATTCGTGCACGATCCATTCTAAATAATTCGTATGATCCATTCTAATTCATTCGTACAATCCATTCTAATTCATTCATACAATCTATTCTAATTCATTCGTACGATCCATTCTAATTCATTCGTACGCACGAATGTATCCATTCTAATTCATTCGTACGAATCCATTCTAATTCATTCGTACGATCCATTCTAATTCATTCGCACGATCCAATCTAATTCATTCGTACGATCCATTCTAATTCATTCACACGAATGTATGCATTCTAATTCATTCGTACGATCCATTCTAATTCATTCGTACTATCCATTCTAATTCTTTCGTACGATCCATTCTAATTCATTCGTACGATCCATTCTAATTCATTCGCACGAATGTATCCATTCTAGTTCATTCGTACGATCCATTCTAATTCATTCGTACGATCCATTATAATTCATTCGCACGATCCATTCTAATTCATTAGCACGATCCATGCTAATTCATTCGTTCGATCAATTCTAATTCATTAGCACGATCCAATCTAATTCATTCGTAAGATCCATTCTAATTCATTCGCACGATCCATTCTAATTCATTCATAGGATCCATTCTAATACATTCGTACAATCCATTCTAATTCCTTCGTACGATCCATTCTAATTCATTCGTACGATCTATTCTAATTCATTCATACAATCCATTCTAATTCTTTCACACGATCCATTCTAATTCATTCGTACGATCCATTCTAAATCATTCGTGCAATCCATTCTATTTCATTCGTACGATCAATTCTAATTCATTCATAGGATCCATTCTAATTCATTCATACGATCTATTCTAATTCTTTCGCACGAATGTATCCTTTCTAATTCATTCGCACGAATCTATCCATTCTAATTCATTCGTACGATCCATTCTAATTCTTTCACACGATCCATTCTAATTCATTCGTAGGATCATTCTAATTCATTCGTACAATGAGTAAGAATGGATCGTACGAATGAAATAGAATGGATTGTACGAATGATTTAGAATGGATACATTCGTGCGAAAGAATTAGAATGGATTGTGCGAATGAATTAAAATGGATCGTACGAATGAATTAGAATGGATCGTGTGAAAGAATTAGAATGGATTGTATGAATGAATTAGAATAGATCGTATGAATGAATTAGAATGGATCGTATGAGTGAATTAGAATGGATACGAAGGAATTAGAATGGATCGTACGAAGGAATTAGAATGGATCATACGAATGAATTAGAATGGATCGTATGAATGAATTAGAATGGATCGTGCGAATGAATTAGAATGGATATATTCGTGCTAATGAATTAGAATGGATCGTGCGAATGAATTAGAATGGATCGTATGAATGAATTAGAATGGATACATTCGTGCGAATGAATTAGAATGGATCGTATGAATGAATTAGAATAGATCGTGCTAATGAATTAGAATTAGAATGGATATATTCGTGCAAATGAATTAGAATGGATCGTACGAATGAATTAGAATGGATCATACGAATGAATAAGAATGGATCATACGAATGAATTAGAATGGATCGTACGAATGAATTAGAATGGATCGTGCGAATGAATTAGAATGGATTATACAAATGAATTAGAATGGATACATTCGTACGAATGAATTAGAATGGATCGTACGAATGAATTAGAATGGATCATACGAATGAACTAGAATGGATACATTCGTGGAAATGAATAAGAATGGATCGTACGAATGAATTAGAATGGATCGTACGAATGAATTAGAATGGATCTGACGAATGAATTAGAATGGATCGTACGAATGAGTAAGATTGGATCGTACGAATGAAATAGAATGGATTGTACGAATGAATTAGAATGGATTCGTACGAATGAATTAGAATGGATACATTCGTGCGAATGAATTAGAATGGATCATACGAATGAGTAAGAATGGATCGTACAAATGAAATAGAATAGATTGTACGAATGAATTAGAATGGATCCTACGAATGAATTAGAATGGATCGTGTGAAAGAATTAGAATGGATTGTATGAATGAATTATAATGGATCGTACGAATGAATTAGAATGGATCGTACGAATGAATTAGATGGATACATTCGTGCGAATGAATTAGAATTGATCATACGAATGAATTAGAATGGATTGTGCGAATGAATTAGAATGGATCGTACGAATGAATTAGAATGGATCATACGAATAAACTAGAATCGATACATTCGTGCGAATGAATTAGAATGGATCGTATGAATGAATTAGAATGGATCGTACGAATGAATTAGATTGGATACATTCGTGCGAATGAATTAGAATGGATCGTACGAATGAATTAGAATGGATCGTACGAATGAATTAGAATGGATCGTACGAATGAATTAGAATGGATCGTACGAATAAATTAGAATGGATACATTCGTCCGAATGAATTAGAATGGATCATACGAATGAGAAAGAATGGATCGTACGAATGAAATAGAATGGATCGTACGAATGAACTAGAATGGATACATTCGTGCGAATGAATTAGAATTGATCGTACGAATGAATTAGAATGGATCGTGCGAATGAATTAGAATGGATCGTACGAATGAATTAGAATGGATCGTACGAATGAACTAGAATGGATACATTCGTGCGAATGAATTAGAATGGATCGTACGAATGAATTAGAATGGATCATACGAATGAATTAGAATGGATCTTATGAATGAATTAGAATGGATCGTACGAATGAATTAGAATGGATTTTACGAATGAATTAGAATGGATATATTCGTGCGAATGAATTAGAATGGATCGGACGAATGAATTAGAATGGATCGTACGAATGAATTAGAATGGATCAAATGAATGAGTTAGAATGGTTATATTCATGTGAATGAATTAGAATGGATCGTACGAATGGATTAGAATGGATATACGAGTGGATTAGAATGGATATATTCGAGCGAATGAATTAGAATGGATCGTTCGTATGAATTAGAATGGATCGTACAAATGGATTAGAATGGATCCTTCGAATGGATTAGAATGGATACCTTTATGCATATGAATTAGAATGGATCGTACGAATGAATTAGAATGGATCTTATTAATGAATTAGAATGGATCGTACGAATGAATTAGAATGGATACATTCGTGCACGATCCATTCTAAATAATTCGTATGATCCATTCTAATTCATTCGTACGATCTATTCTAATTCATTCATACAATCTATTCTAATTCATTCGTACGATCCATTCTAATTCATTCGTACGCACGAATGTATCTATTCTAATTCATTTGTACGAATCCATTCTAATTCATTCGTACGATCCATTCTAATTCATTCGCACGATTCATTCTAATTCATTCGTACGATCCATTCTAATTCATTCGCGCGAATGTATCCATTCTAATTCATTCGTACGATCCATTCTAATTCATTCGTACGATCCATTCTAATTCAATCATACGATCCATTCTAATTTATTCGCACGAATGTATCCATTCTAGTTCATTCGTACGATCCATTCTAATTCATTCGTACGATCCATTCTAATTCATTCGCACGATCCATTCTAATTCATTAGCACGATCCATGCTAATTCATTCGTTCGATCAATTCTAATTCATTAGCACGATCCATTCTAATTCATTCGTACGATCCATTGTAATTCATTCGCACGATCCATTCTAATTCATTCATAGGATCCATTCTAATACATTCGTACGATCCATTCTAATTCCTTCGTACGATCCATTCTAATTCATTCGTACGATCCATTCTAATTCATTCATACAATCCATTCTAATTCTTTCACACGATCCATTCTAATTCATTCGTACGATCCATTCTAAATCATTCGTGCAATCCATTCTATTTCATTCGTACGATCAATTCTAATTCATTCATAGGATCCATTCTAATTCATTCATACGATCTATTCTAATTCTTTCGCACGAATGTATCCATTCTAATTCATTCGCACGAATCTATCCATTCTAATTCATTCGTACGATCCATTCTAATTCTTTCACACGATCCATTCTAATTCATTCGTAGGATCCATTCTAATTCATTCGTACAATGAGTAAGAATGGATCGTACGAATGAAATAGAATGGATTGTACGAATGATTTAGAATGGATACATTTGTGCGAAAGAATTAGAATGGATTGTGCGAATGAATTAGAATGGATCGTACGAATGAATTAGAATGGATCGTGTGAAAGAATTAGAATGGATCTACGATCCATTCTAATTCATTCTAATTTATTAGCACGATCCATTCTAATTCATTCGTATGATCCAATGAATGAATTAGAATTGATCATACGAATGAATTACAAATGTATTTTGCTTTCCATTTCTCTGATTGCCTTGATCTATAAAAGGCCAGAGCTGTAATGTGAATATTCCTTTTTTGTTTCTTGGGCGGGGTCCCTAATAAAATCCCCATAGCTTTGATTAAAAAAAAAAGAATTAAAATGGATCGTACGAATGAATTAGAATGGATTGTATGAATGAATTAGAATGGATCGTACGAATGAATTAGAATGGATCATACGAATTAATTAGAATGGATCATACGAATGAATTAGAATGGATCGTACGAATGAATTAGAATGGATCGTACGAATGAATTAGAATGGATACATTCGTGCAAATGAATTAGAATGGATTGTGCGAATGAATAAGAACAGATCGTGCGAATGAATTAGAATGGATCGTACGAACGAATTAGAATGGATCGTGCGAATGAATTAGAATGGATCATACGAATGAATTAGAATGGATACATTTGTGCGAATGAATTAGAATGGATCGTACGAATGAATTAGAATGGATCGTATGAATGAATTAGAATGGATCGTACGATTGAATTAGAATGGATCGTGCGAATGAATTAGAATGGATCGTACGAATGAATTAGAATGGATCGTGTGAAAGAATTAGAATGGATCGTACAAATGAATTAGAATGGATCGTGCGAATGAATTAGAATGGATCGTACGAATGAATTAGAATGGATACATTTGTGCGAATGAATTAGAATGGATCGTACGAATGAATTAGAATGGATCGTATGAATGAATTAGAATGGATCGTACGAATGAATTAGAATGGATCGTGCGAATGAATTAGAATGGATCGTACGAATGAATTAGAATGGATCATACGAATGAACTAGAATGGATACATTCGTGCGAATGAATTATAATGGATCGTACGAATGAATTAGAATGGATCGTACGAATGAATTAGAATGGATCTTACGAATGAATTAGAATGGATCGTACGAATGAATTAGAATGGATCGTACGAATGAATTAGAATGGATACATTCGTACGAATGAATTAGAATGGATCGGACGAATGAATTAGAATGGATCGTACGAATGAATTAGAATGGATCGTACGAATAAATTAGAATAGATACATTCGTCCGAATGAATTAGAATGGATCATACGAATGAGTAAGAATGGATCGTACGAATGAAACATAATAGATTGTACGAATGAATTAGAATGGATCCTACGAATGAATTAGAATGGATCGTGTGAAAGAATTAGAATGGATTGTATGAATGAATTAGAATGGATCGTATGAATGAATTAGAATGGATCGTGCGAATGAATTCGAATGGACCGTACGAATTCATTCAAATTCATTCATACAATCCATTCTAATTCTTTCACACGATCCATTCTAATTCATTCGTACGTTCCATTCTAATTCATTAGCATGATCCATGCTAATTTATTCGTTCGATCAATTCTAATTCATTACCACGATCCATTCTAATTCATTCGTACGATCCATTCTAATTCATTCGCACGATCCATTCTAATTCATTCATTGGATCCATTCTAATTCATTCATACGATGTATTCTAATTCTTTCGCACGAATGTATCCATTCTAATTCATTCGCACAAATGTATCCATTCTAATTCATTCGTACGATCCATTCTAATTCATTCGTACGATCCATTCTAATTCATTCGTACGATCCATTCTAATTCATTCATATGATCTATTCTAATTCATTCATACAATCCATTCTAATTCTTTCACACGATCCATTCTAATTCATTCGTACGATCCATTCTAATTCATTCACACAATCCATTCTATTTCATTCGTACGATCCATTCTTACTCATTCGTATGATCCATTCTAATTCATTCGCACGAATGTATCCATAATGGATCATACGAATGAGTAAGAATGGATCGTACGAATGAGTAAGAATGGATTGTGTGAATGAATTAGAATGAACCGTACGAATGAATTAGACGTACGAATGAATTAGAATGGATACATTCGTGCGAATAAATTAGAATGGATCATACGAATGAGTAAGAATGGATCGTCATTCTAATTCATTCGTATGATCCATTCTAATTCATTTGTATCCATTCTATTTCATTTGCACGATCCATTCTAATTCATTCGCGCAATCTATTCTAATTCATTCGTATGATCCATTCTAATTCATTCATACGATCCATTCTAATTCATTCGCACGAATGTATCCATTCTAATTCATTCATACGATCCATTCTACTTCATTCGTACTATCCGTTCTAATTCACTAATACGATCCATTCTAATTCATTCATACGATCCATTCTAATTCATTTGCACGAATATATCCATTCTAATTCATTCGTACGATCCATTCTAATTCCTTCGTACGATCCATTCTAATTGCTTCGTACGATCCATTCTAATTCCTTCGTACGATCCATTCTATTTCATTCGTATGATCCATTCTAATTCCTTCATACGATCCATTCTAATTCCTTCGTATCCATTCTAATTCACTCATACGATCCATTCTAATTCATTCGTACGATCCATTCTAATTCATTTATACAATCCATTCTAATTCATTCGCACGAATGTATCCATTCTAATCCATTTGTACGATCCATTCTAATTCATTCGTACGATCAATTCTAATTCATTCGCATGAATGTAACCATTCTAATTCATTCATTTGATCCATTCTAATTCATTCGTACGATCCATTCTAATTCATTCGTACGATCCATTCTAATTCATTCGCACGAATGTATCCATTCTAGTTCATTCGTACGATCCATTCTAATTCATTCGTACGATCCATTCTAATTCATTCGCACGATCCATTCTAATTCATTCGTACGATCCATTTTAATTCATTCATACGATCCATTCTAATTCATTCGTACGATCCATTCTAATTCATTCGCACAAATGTATCCACTCTAATTCATTCGTACGATCCATTCTAATTCATTTGCACGATCCATTCAAATTCATTCTAATTCATTCGTACGATCCATTCTAATTCATTCGTACAATCCATAATTACTCATTCGTATGATCCATTCTAATTTATTCGTACGATCCATTCTAATTCATTCGCATTAATGTAACCATTCTAATTCATTTATTTGATCCATTCTAATTCATTCGTACGATCCATTCTAATTCATTCTTACGATCCATTCTAATTCATTCGCACGAATGTATCCATTCTAGTTCATTCGTACGATCCATTCTAATTCATTCGTACGATCCATTCTAATTCATTCGCACAATCCATTCTAATTCATTCGTACGATCCATTTTAATTCATTCATACGATCCATTCTAATTCATTCGTACGATCCATTCTAATTCATTCGCACAAATGTATCCATTCTAATTCATTCGTACGATCCATTCTAATTCATTCGCACGATCCATTCAAACTCATTCTAATTCATTCGTACGATCCATTCTAATTCATTCGTACAATCCATTCTTACTCATTCGTATGATCCATTCTAATTTATTCGTACGATCCATTCTAATTCATTCGCACGAATGTAACCATTCTAATTCATTCGTACGATCCATTCTAATTCATTCGCACAAATGTATCCATTCTAATTCATTCGTACGATCCATTCTAATTCATTCGCACGATCCATTCTAATTCATTCGTACGATCCATTCTAATTCTTTCACACGATCCATTCTAATTCATTCGTATGATCCATTCTAATTCATTCGCACGATCCATTCTAATTCATTCATAGGATCCATTCTAATTCATTCATACGATCTATTCTAATTCTTTCGCACGAATGTATCCATTCTAATTCATTCGCACGAATGTATCTATTCTAATTCATTCGTACGATCCATTCTATTTCATTCGTACGATCCATTCTAGTTCATTCATACGATCCATTCTAATTCATTCGTACGATCCATTCTAATTCATTCGTATGATCCATTCTAATTAATTCGTATGATCCATTCTAATTCATTCGTGCGATCCATTCTAATTCATTCAAACAATCCATTCTAATTCATTCGCACGAATGTATCCATTCTAATTAATTCGTACGATCCATTCTAATTCATTTGTATGATCCATTTTTATTCATTCGCACGATCCAGTCTAATGGATCGCACGATCCATTCTAATTCATTCGCACGAATATATCCATTCTAATTCATTCGTACGATCCATTCTAATTCATTAATATGATCCATTCTAATTCATTCGTACGATCCATTCTAATTCATATGCACAAAGGTATCCATTCTAATCCATTCGTAGGATCGATTCTAATCCAATCGTACGATCCATTCTAATTCATTCGTACGATCCATTCTAATTCATTCGTACGATCCATTCTAATTCATTCACACGAATGTATCCATTCTAGTTCATTCGTACGATCCATTCTAATTTATTCGTACGATCCATTCTAATTCATTCGTACGATCCATTCTCATTCATTCGTATGATCCATTCTAATTAATTCGTATGATCCATTCTAGTTCTTTCGTACGATCCATTCTAATTCATTCATACAATCCATTCTAATTCATTCGTACGATCCAATCTAATTCACTCATACGATCCATTCTAATACATTCATACGATCCATTCTAATTCGTTTGCACGAATATATCCATTCTAACTCATTCGTACGATCCATTCTAATTCCATCGTACGATCCATTCTAATTCATTCGTACGATCTATTCTAATTCATTCGTATGATCCATTCTAATTCATTCGTACGATCCATTCTAATTCCTTCGTACGATCCATTCTAATTCATTCGTACGATCGATTCTAATTCATTCGTACGATCTATTCTAATTCATTCGTAGGATCCATTTTAATTCATTCGTACAATCTATTCTATTTCATTCGTACGATCCATTCTTACTCATTCGTATGATCCATTCTAATTCATTCGGACGAATGTATCCATTCTAATTTATTCGTACGATCCATTCTAATTCATTCGTACGATCCATTCTAATTCATTCGTACGATCCATTCTAATTCATTCGCACGAATGTATCCATTCTAATTCATTCGTACGGTCCATTCTAATTCATTCGCACAATCCATTCTATTTCATTCGTACGATCCATTCTTACTCATTCGTATGATCCATTATGGATACATTCGTGCGAATGAATTAGAATGGATCATATGAATGAGTAAGAATGGATCGTACGAATGAAATAGAATGGATTGTGCGAATGAATTAGAATGGATCGTATGAATGAATTAGAATGGATCGTGTGAAAGAATTAGAATGGATTGTATGAATGAATTAGAATAGATCGTATGAATGAATTAGAATGGATCGTACGAATGAATTAGAATGGATCGTACGAATGAACTAGAATCGATACATTCATGCGAATGAATTTGAATGGATCGTACGAATGAATTAGAATGGATCTTACAAATGAATTAGAATGGATCGTACGAATGCACGATCCATGCTAATTCATTCGTTCGATCAATTCTAATTCATTAGCACGATCCATTCTAATTCATTCATACGGTCCATTCTAATTCATTCGCATGATCCATTCTAATTCATTCGTACGATCCATTCTAATTCTTTCACACGATCCATTCTAATTCATTCGTATGATCCATTCTAATTCATTCGTACGATCTATTCTAATTCATTCGTACGATCCATTCTAATTCCTTCGTACGATCCATTCTAATTCATTCATATAATCCATTCTAATTCTTTCACACGATCCATTCTAATTTATTCGTACGATCCATTCTAATTCATTCGTGCAATCCATTCTATTTCATTCGTACGATCCATTCTTACTCATTCGTACGATCCATTCTAATTCATCCACACGAATGTATCCATTCGTACGAATGAATTAGAATAAATTGTACGAATGAATTAGAATGGATCGTACGAATGAATTAGAATGGATCGTATGAATGAATTAGAATGGATCGTACGAATGAATTTGAATGGATCGTGCGAATGAATTAGAATGGATCGTACGAATGAATTAGAATGGATCGTACGAATGAACTAGAATGGATACATTCGTGCGAATGAATTAGAATGGATCGTACGAATGAATTAGAATGGATCGTACGAATGAATTAGAATGGATCATACGATTGAATTAGAATGGATCATACGAATGAGTAAGATTGGATCGTACGAATGAAATAGAATGGATTGTACGAATGAATTAGAATGGATCGTACGAATGAATTAGAATGGATCGTACGAATGAATTAGAATGGATACATTCGTGCGAAAGAATTAGAATAGATCTTATGAATGAATTAGAATGGATCCTATGAATGAATTAGAATGGATCGTGCGAATGAATTACAATGGATCGTACGAATGAATTAGAATGGATCGTGCTAATGAATTAGAATTGATCGAACGAATGAATTAGCATGGATCGTGCTAATGAATTAGAATGGAACTTACGAATGAATTAGAATGGATCTTGTGAAAGAATTAGAATGGATTGTATGAATGAATTAGAATGAATTCGTACGATCCATTCGAATTCATTCGCAAGATCCATTCTAATTCATTCATACGATCCATTCTAATTCATTCATACAATCCATTCTAATTCTTTCACACGATCCATTCTAATTCATTCGTAGGATCCATTCTAATTCATTCGTACAACCTATTCTATTTCATTCGTACGATCCATTCTTACTCATTCGTATGATCCATTCTAATTCATTCGGACGAATGTATCCATTCTAATTCATTCGTACGATCCATTCTAATTCATTAATATGATCCATTCTAATTCATTCTTACGATCCATTCTAATTCATATGCACAAAGGTATCCATTCTAATTCATTCGTACGATCCATTCTAATTCAGGATCGTACGAATGAATTAGAATGGATACATTCGTGCGAATGAATTAGAATTGATCGTACGAATGAATTAGAATGGATCGTGCGAATGAATTAAAATGGATCGTACGAATGAATTAGAATGGATCGTACGAATGAACTAGAATGGATACATTCGTGCGAATGAATTAGAATGGATCGTACGAATGAATTAGAATGGATCGTACGAATGAATTAGAATGGATCTTACGAATGAATTAGAATATATCGTACGAATGAATTAGAATGGATCATACGAAGGAATTAGAATGGATCGTACGAATGAATTAGAATGGATATATTCGTGCAAATGAATTAGAATGGATCGTATGAATGTAGTAGAATGGATCGTACGAATGAATTAGAATGGATTCGTACGAATGAATTAGAATGGTTACATTCGTGCGAATGAATTAGAATGGATCGTACCAATGAGTAAGAATGGATCGTACGAATGAAATAGAATGGATCGTACGAATGAATTAGAATGGATCGTACGGAATTAATTAGAATGGATTGTATGATCGTACGATCCATTCTAATTCATTTGTACGATCCATTCTAATTCATTCGTACAATCCATTCTATTTCATTCGTACGATCCATTCTTACTCATTCGTATGATCCATTCTAATTCATTCGCACGAATGTATCCATTCTAATTCATTCATACAATCCATTCTAATTCATTCCGTACGATCCATTCTAATTCATTCGTACGATCGTACGAATGAATTAGAATGGATCGTACGAATGAATTAGAATAGATTGTGCGAATGAATTAGAATGGATCGTACGAATGAATAAGAATGGATCGTACGAATGAATTAGAATGGATCATACGAATAAGTAAGAATGGATCGTACGAATGAAGTAGAATGGATCGTACGGATAAATTAGAATGGATACATTCGTCCGAATGAATTAGAATGGATCATACAAATGAGTAAGAATGGATCGTACGAATGAAATAGAATAGATTGTACGAATGAATTAGAATGGATCCTACGAATGAATTAGAATGGATGGTATGAAAGAATCAGAATGGATCGTACAAATGAATTAGAATGGATCGTACGAATGAATTAGAATGGATCATACGAATGAGTAAGAATGGATCATACAAATGAAATAGAATGGATTGTACGAATGAATTAGAATGGATCGTACGAATGAATTAGAATGGATCGTGTGAAAGAATTAGAATGCATTGTATGAATGAATTAGAATGGATCGTATGAATGAATTAGAATGGATCGTGCGAATGAATTAGAATGGATCGTACGAATGAATTAGAATGGATCGTGTGAAAGAATTTGAATGGATCGTACGAATGAATTAGAATGGATCGTGCGAATGAATTAGAATGGATCGTACGAATGAATTAGAATGGATACATTTGTGCGAATGAATTAGAATGGATCGTACGAATGAATTAGAATGGATCGTATGAATGAATTAGAATGGATCGTACGAATGAATTAGAATGGATCGTTCGAATGAATTAGAATGGATCGTACGAATGAATTAGAATGGATCGTACGAATGAACTAGAATAGATACATTCGTGCGAATGAATTAGAATGGATCGTACGAATGAATTAGAATGGATCGTACGAATGAATTAGAATGGATCTTATGAATGAATTAGAATGGATCGTACGAATGAATTAGAATGGATCGTACGAATGAATTAGAATGGATCTTACGAATGAATTAGAATGGATCGTATGAATAAATTAGAATGGATCGTATGAATGGTTTAGAATGGATACATTCGTGCGAATGAATTAGAATGGATCGTACGAATGAATTAGAATGGATCGTACGAATGAATTAGAATGGATCAAATGAATGAATTAGAATGGTTACATTCATGCGAATGAATTAGAATGGATCGTACGAATGGATTAGAATGGATCGTACGAATGGATTAGAATGGATACATTCGTGCGAATGAACTAGAATGGATCATACGAATGAGTAAGAATGGATCGTACGAATGAAATAGGATGGATTGTGCGAATGAATTAGAATGGATCATACGAATGAATTAGAATGGATCGTACGAATGAATTAGAATGGATCGAGTGAAAGAATTAGAATGGATTGTATGAATGAATTAGAATAGATCATATGAATGAATTAGAATGGATCGTACGAATGAATTAGAATGGATCGTATGAATGAACTAGAATGGATACATTCGTGCGAATGAATTAGAATGGATCGTACGAATGAATTAGAATGGATCGTACGAATAAATTATAATGGATCTTACGAATGAATTAGAATAGATCGTACGAATGCACGATCCATGCTAATTCATTCGTTCGATCAATTCTAATTCATTAGCACGATCCATTCTAATTCATTCGTATGATCCATTCTAATTCATTCGAACGATCCATTCTAATTCATTCGTACGATCCATTCTAATTCTTTCACCCGATCCATTCTAATTCATTTGTACGATCCATTCTAATTCATTCGAACGATCTATTCTAATTCATTCGTACGATCCATTCTAATTCATTCGTACGATCCATTCTAATTCCATCGTACGATCCATTCTAATTCATTTATACAATCCATTCTAATTCTTTCACATGATCCATTCTAATTCATTCGTACGATCCATTCTAATTCATTCGTGCAATCCATTCTATTTCATTCGTACGATCCATTCTTACTCATTCGTACGATCCATTCTAATTCATTCACACGAATGTATCCATTCGTACGAATGAATTAGAATAGATTGTACGAATGAATTAGAATGGATCGTATGAATGAATTAGAATGGATCGTACAAAGGAATTAGAATGGATCATACGAATGAATTAGAATGGATCGTACGAATGAATTAGAATAGATCGTACGAATGAATTAGACTGGATCGTACGAAGGAATTAGAATGGATCGTACGAATGAATTAGAATGGATATATTCGTGCAAATGAATTAGAATGGATCGTATGAATGTATTAGAATGGATCGTATGAGTGAATTAGAATGGATCGTACGAATGTATTAGAATGGATTGTATGAATGAATTAGAATGGATCGTACGAATGAATTAGAATGGATCGTGCGAATGAATTAGAATGGATCGTACGAATGAATTAGAATGGATGGATCGTGCGAATGAATTAGAATGGATCGTACGAATAAATTAGAATGGATACATTCGTCCGAATGAATTAGAATGGATCATACGAATGAGTAAGAATGGATCGTACGAATGAAAAAGAATAGATTGTACGAATGAATTAGAAAGGATCCTACGAATGAATTAGAATGGATCGTGTGAAAGAATTAGAATGGATTGTATGAATGAATTAGAATGGATCGTATGAATGAATTAGAATGGATCGTGCGAATGAATTCGAATGGATCGTACGATCCATTCTAATTCATTCATACAATCCATTCTAATTCATTCGCACGAATGTATCCATTCTAATCCATTCGTACGATCCATTCTAATCCATTCGTACGATCAATTCTAATTAATTCGCATGAACGTAACCATTCTAATTCATTCATTTGATCCATTCTAATTCATTCATACGATCCATTCTAATTCATTCGTCCGATCCATTTTAATTCATTCGCATGAATGTATCCATTCTAATTCATTCGTACGATCTATTCTAATTCATTCGTACGATCCATTCTAATTCATTCGTAAGATCCATTCTAATTCATTTCCACGATCTATTCTAATTTATTCGTACGATCCATTCTAATTCATTCGTAAGATCTATTCTAATTCATTCGCACGAATGTAACCATTCTAATTAATTCATACAATTCATTCTAATTCATTCGTATGAGCTATTCTAATAAATTCGTATGATCCATTCTAATTCATTCGTACGATCCATTGTAATTCATTCATACAATCCATTTAGATTCATTCGCACAAATGTATCCATTCAAATTCATTCGTACGATCCAGTCTAATTCATTCGTACGATCCATTCTAATTCATTCGCATGAATATATCCATTCTAATTCTTTCGTACGATGCAATTTAATTCATTCGTACGATCCATTCTAATTCATTCTCACAAATGTATCCATTCTAATTCATTCGTACGATCCATTCTAATTCATTCCTACGATCTATTCTAATTCATTCGCTCGAATGTATCCATTTTAATTCTTTCGTACTATCCATTCTAATTCATTCGTACGATCTAATTCATTCGTACGATCCATTCTAATTCATTCGTACGATCGATTATAATTCATTCGCACTATCCATTCTAATTCATTCGTACGATCCATTCTAATTCATTCGTATCATCCATTCTAATTTATTCGTTCAAATATATTCATTCTAATTCATTCGTACGTTACATTCTAATTCATTCGCACGATCCATTCTAATTCATTCGCACGAATGTATCCATTCTAATTCATTTGCACGATCCATTCTAATTCATTCCTATGATCTATTCTAATTCATTCGTACGATCCATTCTAATTAATTCTAATTCATTCGTACGATCCATTCTAATTCATTCGTATATTCCATTCTAATTCATTAGCACGATCCATGCTAATGAATTAGAATGGATCGTACGATCCAATCTAATTCATTCATACGATCCATTCTTACTCATTCGTATGATCCATTCTAATTCAATCGTACGATCCATTCTAATTCATTCGTACGATCCATTCTAATTCCTCCGTACGATCCATTCTAATTCATTCGTACGATCCATTCTAATTCATTCGTACGATCCATTCTAATTCCTTCTTACGATCCATTTTAATTCATTCGTACGATCCATTCTAATTCATTCGCGCAATCTATTCTAATTCATTCGTACGATCCATTCTAATTCATTCGTACGATCCATTCTAATTCATTCATACAATCCATTCTAATTTATTCGCACGAATGTATCCATTCTAATTCATTCGTACGATCCATTCTAATTCATTCGCACAATCTATTCTAATTCATTCATACGATCCATTCTAATTCATTCGCACGAATGTATCCATTCTAATTCATTCATACGATCCATTCTACTTCATTCGTACTATCCGTTCTAATTCACTCATACGATCCATTCTAATTCATTCATACGATCCATTCTAATTCATTTGCACGAATATATCCATTCTAATTCATTCGTACGATCCATTCTAATTCCTTCGTACGATCCATTCTAATTCCTTCGTACGATCCATTCTATTTCATTCGTAAGATCCATTCTAATTCCTTCGTACGATCCATTCTAATTCCTTCGTATCCATTCTAATTCACTCATACGATCTATTCTAATTCATTCGTACGATCCATTCTAATTCATTCATACTATCCATTCTAATTCTTTCATACGATCCATTCTAATTCATTCGTACGATCCATTCTAATTCATTCACACAATCCATTCGTGCGAATGAATTAGTGCGAATGAATTAGAATGGATACATTCGTGCGAATGAATTAGAATGGATCGTACGAATGAATTAGAATGGATCGTATGAATGAATTAGAATGGATCTTACGAATGAATTAGAATGGATCGTACGAATGAATTAGAATGGATCGTACGAATGAATTAGAATGGATACATTCGTGCGAATGAATTAGAATGGACCGGACGAATGAATTAGAATGGATCGTACGAATGAATTAGAATGGATCGTACGAATGAATTAGAATGGATCGTACGAATAAATTAGAATGGATACATTCGTCCAAATGAATTAGAATGGATCATATTTATGAGTAAGAATGGATCGTACGAATGAAATAGAATAGATTGTACGAATGAATTAGAATGGATTCGTACGAAGGAATTAGAATGGATACATTCGTGCGAATGAATTAGAATGGATCGTACCAATGAGTCAGAATGGATCGTACGAATGAAATAGAATGGATTGTGCGAATGAATTAGAATGGATCGTACGAATGAATTAGAATGGATCGTGTGAAAGAATTAGAATGGATTGTATGAATGAATTAGAATAGATCGTATGAATGAATTAGAATGGATCGTACGAATGAATTAGAATGGATCGTACGAATGAATTAGAATGGATACATTCGTGCGAATGAATTAGAATGGATACATTCGTGCGAATGAATTAGAATGGATACATTCGTGCGAAAGAATTAGAATAGATCGTATGAATGAATTAGAATGGATCCTATGAATGAATTAGAATGGATCCTACGAATGAATTAGAATGGATCCTACGAATGAATTAGAATGGATCGTGTGAAAGAATTAGAATGGATTGTATGAATGAATTAGAATGAATTCGTACGATCCATTCGAATTCATTCGCACGATCCATTCTAATTCATTCATACGATCCATTCTAATTCATTCATACGATCCATTCTAATTCATTCGCACAAATGTATCCATTCTAGTTCATTCGTACGATCCATTCGAATTCATTCGCACGATCCATTCTAATTCATTCATACGATCCATTCTAATTCATTCATACAATCCATTCTAATTCTTTCGCACGAATGTATCCATTCTAATTCATTCGCACGAATGTATCCATTCTAATTCATTCGTACGATCCATTCTAATTCATTCGTACGATTTATTCTAATTCAATCATACGATCTATTCTAATTCATTCATACAATCCATTCTAATTCTTTCACATGATCCATTCTAATTCATTCGTACGATCCGTTCTAATTCATTCGCACAATCCATTCTATTTCATTCGTACGATCCATTCTTACTCATTGGTACGATCCATTCTAATTCATTCGCACGAATGTATCCATTCTAATTCATTCGTACGAATCCATTCTAATTCAGTAGTACAATCCATTCTATTTCATTCGTACGATCCATTCTTACTCATTCGTATGATCCATTCTAATTCATTCGCACGAATGTATCCATTCTAAATCATTCGTACGATCCATTCTAATTCTTTCGTACGATCCATTCTAAATCATTCGTACAATCCATTCTATTTCATTCGTACGATCCATTCTAATTCATTCGTACGATCCATTCTAATTCATTTATACGATCTATTCTAATTCATTCATACAATCCATTCTAATTCCTTCACACGATCCATTCTAATTCATTCGTACGATCCATTCTAATTCATTCCTACGATCCATTCTTACTCATTGGTACGATCCATTCTAATTCATTCGCACGAATGTATCCATTCTAATTCATTCGTACGAATCCATTCTAATTCATTCGTACAATCCATTCTATTTCATTCGTACGATCCATTCTTACTCATTGATATGATCCATTCTAATTCATTCGCACGAATGTATCCATTCTAAATCATTCGTACGATCCATTCTAATTCATTCGTACGATCCATTCTAAATCATTCGTACAATCCATTTTATTTCATTTGTACGATCAATTCTAATTCATTAGCACGATCCATTCTAATTCATTCGTACGATCCATTCTAATTCTTTCACACGATCCATTCTAATTCATTCGTACGATCCATTCTAATTCATTCGTACGATCTATTCTAATTCATTCGTACGATCCATTCTAATTCATTCGTACGATCCATTCTAATTCCTTCGTACGATCCATTCTAATTCATTCATACAATCCATTCTAATTCTTTCACACGATCCATTCTAATTCATTCGTACGATCCATTCTAATTCATTCGTGCAATCCATTCTATTTCATTCATACGATCCATTCTTACTCATTCATACGATCCATTCTAATTCATTCACATGAATGTATCCATTCGTACGAATGAATTAGAATAGATTGTACGAATGAATTAGAATGGATCGTACGAATGAATTAGAATGGATCGTACGAAGGAATTAGAATGGATCGTACGAATGAATTAGAATGGATCGTATGAATGAAATAGAATTGATCGTACGAAAGAATTAGAATGGATCGTACGAAGGAATTAGAATGGATCGTACGAATGAATTAGAATGGATATATTCGTGCAAATGAATTAGAATGGATCGTATGAATGTATTATAATGGATCGTATGAGTGAATTAGAATGGATCGTACGAATGCATTAGAATGGATTGTATGAAGGAATTAGAATGGATCGTATGAATGAATTAGAATAGTTCGTTCGAATGAATTAGAATGGATCGTACGAATGAATTAGAATGGATGGATCGTGCGAATGAATTAGAATGGATCGTACGAATAAATTAGAATGGATACATTCGTCCGAATGAATTAGAATGGATCATACGAATGAGTAAGAATGGATCATACGAATGAAATAGAATAGATTGTACGAATGAATTAGAATGGATCCTACGAATAAATTAGAATGGATCGTGTGAAAGAATTAGAATGGATTGTATGAATGAATTAGAATGGATCGTATGAATGAATTAGAATGGATCGTGCGAATGAATTCGAATGGATCGTACGATCCATTCTAATTCATTCATACAATCCATTCTAATTCATTCGCACGAATGTATCCATTCTAATCCATTCGTACGATCCATTCTAATCCATTCGTACGATCCATTCTAATTCATTCGCATGAACGTAACCATTCTAATTCATTCATTTGATCCATTCTAATTCATTCGTACGATCCATTCTAATTCATTCATCCGATCCATTTTAATTCAATCGCACGAATGTATACATTCTAATTCATTCGTACGATCCATTCTAATTCATTCGTACGATCCATTCTAATTCATTCGTAAGATCCATTCTAATTCATTTCCACGATCCATTCTAATTTATTCGTACGATCCATTCTAATTCATTCGTACGATCTACTCTAATTCATTTGCACGAATGTAACCATTCTAATTCATTCATACGATTCATTCTAATTCATTCGTATGAGCTATTCTAATAAATTCGTACGATCCATTCTAATTCATTCGTACGATCCATTGTAATTCATTCATACAATCCTTTTAGATTCATTCGCACAAATGTATCCATTCAAATTCATTCGTACAATCCAGTCTAATTCATTCGTACGATCCATTCTAATTCATTTGCACGAATATATCCATTCTAATTCTTTCGTACGATGTATTCTAATTCATTCGTGCGATCCATTCTAATTCATTCTCACAAATGTATCCATTCTAATTCATTCGTACGATCCATTCTAATTCATTCCTACGATCTATTCTAATTCATTCGCTCGAATATATCCATTTTAATTCATTCGTATGATCCATTCTAATTCATTCGTACGATCTAATTCATTCGTACGATCCATTCTAATTCATTCATACGATCGATTCTAATTCATTCGCACTATCCATTCTAATTCATTCGTACGATCCATTCTAATTCATTTGTATGATCCATTCTAATTTATTCGTTCAAATATATTCATTCTAATTCATTCGTACGATCCATTCTAATTCATTCGCACGATCCATTCTAATTCATTCGCACGAATGTATCCATTCTAATTCATTTGCACGATCCATTCTAATTCATTCCTATGATCTATTCTAATTCATTCGTACGATCCATTCTAATTCATTCTAATTCATTCGTACGATCCATTCTACGATCCATTCTAATTCATTCGTATATTCCATTCTAATTCATTAGCACGATCCATGCTAATGAATTAGAATGGATTGTACGATCCAATCTAATTCATTCATACGATCCATTCTTACTCATTCGTATGATCCATTCTAATTCAATCGTACGATCCATTCTAATTCATTCGTACGATCCATTTTAATTCCTTCGTACGATCCATTCTAATTCATTCGTACGATCTATTCTAATTCATTTGTACGATCCATTCTAATTCATTCGTACGATACATTCTAATTCATTCGTGCAATCCATTCTATTTCATTCGTACGATCCATTCTTACTCATTCGTACGATCCATTCTAATTCATTCACACGAATGTATCCATTCGTACGAATGAAGTAGAATAGATTGTACGAATGAATTAGAATGGATCGTACGAAGGAATTAGAATGGATCGTACGAATGAATTAGAATGGATCGTACGAATGAATTAGAATGAATCGTACGAAGGAATTAGAATGGATCGTACGAATGAATTAGAATGGATATATTCGTGCAAATGAATTAGAATGGATCGTATGAATGTATTAGAATGGATCGTATGAGTAAATTAGAATGGATCGTACGAATGAATTAGAATGGATTGTATGAATGAATTAGAATGGATCGTATGAATGAATTAGAATGGATCGTGCGAATGAATTAGAATGGATCGTACGAATGAATTAGAATGGATGAATCGTGCGAATGAATTAGAATGGATCGTACGAATAAATTAGAATGGATACATTCGTCCGAATGAATTAGAATGGATCATACGAATGAGTAAGAATGGATCGTACGAATGAAATAGAATAGATTGTACGAATGAATTAGAATGGATCCTGCGAATGAATTAGAATGGATCGTGTGAAAGAATTAGAATGGATTGTATGAATGAATTAGAATGGATCGTATGAATGAATTAGAATGGATCGTGCGAATGAATTCGAATGGATCATACGATCCATTCTAATTCATTCATACAATCCATTCTAATTCATTCGCACAAATGTATCCATTCTAATCCATTCGTACGATCCATTCTAATTCATTCGCATGAACGTAACCATTCTAATTCATTCATTTGATCCATTCTAATTCATTCGTACGATCCATTCTAATTCATTTGTCCGATCCATTTTAATTCATTCGCACGAATGTATCCATTCTAATTCATTCGTACGATCCATTCTAATTCATTCGTACGATCCATTCTAATTCATTCGTAAGATCCATTCTAATTCATTTCCACGATCCATTCTAATTTATTCGTACGATCCATTCTAATTCATTCGTACGATCTATTCTAATTCATTCGCACGAATTTAACCATTCTAATTCATTCATACGATTCATTCTAATTCATTCGTATGAGCTATTCTAATAAATTCGTACGATCCATTCTAATTCATTTGTACGATCCATTGTAATTCATTCATACAATCCATTTAGATTCATTCGCACAAATGTATCCATTCAAACTCATTCGTACGATCCAGTCTAATTCATTCGTACGATCCAATCTAATTCATTCGCACGAATATATCCATTCTAATTCTTTCGTACGATGCATTCTAATTCATTCGTACGATCCATTCTAATTCATTCTCACAAATATATCCATTCTAATTCATTTGTACGATCCATTCTAATTCATTCCTACGATCTATTCTAATTCATTTGCTCGAATGTATCCATTTTAATTCATTCGTACGATCCATTCTAATTCATTTGTACGATCTAATTCATTCGTACGATCCATTCTAATTCATTCGTACGATCGATTCTAATTCATTCGCACTATCCATTCTAATTCATTCGTACGATCCATTCTAATTCATTCGTATGATCCATTCTAATTTATTCGTTCAAATATATTCATTCTAATTCATTCGTATGATCCATTCTAATTCATTCGCACGATCCATTCTAATTCATTCGCATGAATGTATCCATTCTAATTCAATTGCACGATCTATTCTAATTCATTCCTATGATCTATTCTAATTCATTCGTACGATCCATTCTAATTCATTCTAATTCATTCGTACGATCCATTCTACTATCCATTCTAATTCATTCATATATTCCATTCTAATTCATTAGCACGATCCATGCTAATGAATTAGAATGGATCGTACGATCCAATCTAATTCATTCATACGATCCATTCTTACTTATTCGTATGATCCATTCAAATTCAATCGTACGATCCATTCTAATTCATTCGTACGATCCATTCTAATTCCTTCGTACGATCCATTCTAATTCATTCGTACGATCCATTCTAATTCATTCGTACGATCCATTCTAATTCCTTCTTACTATCAATTCTAATTCATTCGTACGATCCATTCGAATTCATTCGCGCAATCTATTCTAATTCATTCGTACGATCCATTCTAATTCATTCGTACGATCCATTCTAATTCATTCATACAATCCATTCTAATTTATTCGCACGAATGTATCCATTCTAATTCATTCGTACGATCCATTCTAATTCATTCGCACAATCTATTCTAATTCATTCATACGGTCCATTCTAATTCATTCGCATGAATGTATCCATTCTAATTCATTCATACGATCCATTCTACTTCATTCGTACAATCCGTTCTAATTCACTCATACGATCCATTCTAATTCATTCATACGATCCATTCTAATTCATTTGCACGAATATATCCATTCTAATTCATTTGTACGATCCATTCTAATTCCTTCGTACGATCCATTCTAATTCCTTCGTACGATCCATTCTATTTCATTCGTAAGATCCATTCTAATTCCTTCGTACGATCCATTCTAATTCCTTCGTATCCATTCTAATTCACTCATATGATCCATTCTAATTCATTCGTACGATCCATTCTAATTCATTCATACAATCCATTCTAATTCTTTTACATGATCTATTCTAATTCATTCGTACGATCCATTCTAATTCATTCGCACAATCCATTCGTGCGAATGAATTAGTGCGAATGAATTAGAATGGATACATTCGTGCGAATGAATTAGAATGGATCGTACGAATGAATTAGAATGGATGGTACGAATGAATTAGAATGGATCTTACGAATGAATTAGAATGGATCGTACAAATGAATTAGAATGGATCGTACGAATGAATTAGAATGGATACATTCGTGCGAATGAAATAGAATGGACCGGACGAATGAATTAGAATGGATCGTACGAATGAATTAGAATGGATCGTAAGAATGAATTAGAATGGATCGTACGAATAAATTAGAATGGATACATTCGTCCGAATGAATTAGAATGGATCGTACGAATGAGTAAGAATGGATCGTACGAATGAAATAGAATAGATTATACGAATGAATTAGAATGGATTCGTACGAATGAATTAGAATGGATACATTAGTGCGAATGAATTAGAATGGATCGTACCAATGAGTCAGAATGGATCGTACGAATGAAATAGAATGGATTGTGCGAATGAATTAGAATGGATCGTACGAATGAATTAGAATGGATCGTGTGAAAGAATTAGAATGGATTGTATGAATGAATTAGAATAGATCGTATGAATGAATTAGAATGGATCGTACGAATGAATTAGAATGGATCGTACGAATGAATTAGAATGGATCGTACGAATGAATTAGAATGGATACATTCGTCCGAAAGAATTAGAATAGATCGTATGAATGAATTAGAATGGATCTTATGAATGAATTAGAATGGATCGTGCGAATGAATTAGAATAGATCGTACGAATAAATTAGAATGGATCGTGCTAATGAATTAGAATTGATCGAACGAATGAATTAGCATGGATCGTGCTAATGAATTAGAATGGAACGTACGAATGAATTAGAATGGATCGTGTGAAAGAATTAGAATGGATTGTATGAAAGAATTAAAATGAATTCGTACGATCTATTCGAATTTATTCACACGATCCATTCTAATTCATTCATGCGATCCATTTTAATTCATTCATACGATCCATTCTAATTCATTCGCACAAATGTATCCATTCTAGTTCATTCGTACGATCCATTCGAATTCATTCGCACGATCCATTCTAATTCATTCATACGATCCATTCTAATTCATTCATACAATCCATTCTAATTCTTTCGCACGAATGTATCCATTCTAATTCATTCGCACGAATGTATCTATTCTAATTCATTCGTACGATCCATTCTAATTCATTCGTACGATCCATTCTAATTCATTCGTACGATTCATTCTAATTCATTCATACGATCTATTCTAATTCATTCATACAATCCATTCTAATTCTTTCACACGATCCATTCTAATTCATTCGTACGATCCATTCTAATCCATTCGCACAATCCATTCTATGTCATTCGTACGATCCATTCTTACTCATTGGTACGATCCATTCTAATTCATTCGCACGAATGTATCCATTCTAATTCATTCGTACGAATCCATTCTAATTCAGTCGTAAAATCCATTCTATTTCATTTGTACGATCCATTTTAACTCATTCGTATTATCCATTCTAATTCATTCGCACGAATGTATCCACTCTAAATCATTCGTACGATCCATTCTAATTCATTCATACGATCCATTCTAAATCATTCGTACAATCCATTCTATTTCATTCGTACGATCCATTCTAATTCATTCGTACGATCTATTCTAATTCATTTATACGATCTATTCTAATTCATTCATACAATCCATTCTAATTCCTTCACACGATCCATTCTAATTCATTCGTATGATCCATTCTAATTCATTCCTACGATCCATTCTTACTCATTGGTATGATCCATTCTAATTCATTCGCACGATCCATTCTAATTCATTCGTACAATCCATTCTATTTCATTCGTACGATCCATTCTTACTCATTCGTATGATCCATTCTAATTCATTCGCACAAATGTATCCATTCTAATCCATTCGTACGATCCATTCTAATCCATTCGTACGATCCATTCTAATTCATTCGCATGAATGTAACCATTCTAATTCATTCATTTGATCCATTCTAATTCATTCGTCCGATACATTCTAATTCATTCGTCCGATCCATTCTAATTCATTCGCACGAATGAATCAATTCTAAACAATTCATATGATCCATTCTAATTTATTCGTACGATCCATTCTAATTCATTCGTAAGATCCATTCTAATTCATTCGTACGATCCATTCTAATTCATTCGAACGATCCATTATAATTCATTCGTACGATCCATTCTAATTCATTCGCACGAATGTATCCATTCTAGTTCATTCGTACGATCCATTCTAATTCATTCGTACGATCCATTCTAATTCATTCGCACGATCCATTCTAATTCATTCGTACGATCCATTCTAATTCATTCATACGATCCATTCTAATTCATTCGTACGATCCATTCTAATTCATTCGCACAAATGTATCCATTCTAATTCATTCGTACGATCCATTCTAATTCATTCGCACGATCCATTCTAATTCATTCGTATGATCCATTCTAATTCTTTTACACGATCCATTCTAATTCATTCGTATGATCCATTCTAATTCATTCGCACGATCCATTCTAATTCATTCGTACGATCCATTCTAATTCATTCATACGATCCATTTAATTCATTCGTACGATCCATTCTAATTCATTCGCTCAAATATATCCATTCTAATTCATTCGTACGATCCATTCTAATTCATTCGCACGATCCATTCTAATTCATTCGCACGATCCATTCTAATTCATTCGTACGATCCATTCTAATTCATTCGCACGATCTGTTCTTATTCATTCGCACAATCCATTCTAATTCATTCGCACGAATGTATCCATTCTAATTCATTCGCACGATCTGTTCTTATTCATTCGCACAATCCATTCTAATTCATTCGCACGAATGTATCCATTCTAATTCATTCGCACGAATGTATCCATTCTAATTCATTCGTACGATCCATTCTAATTCATTCGTACGATCCATTCTAATTCATTCATACGATCCATTCTAATTCATTCGTATTATCCATTCTAATTAATTCGTATGATCCATTCTAATTAATTCGTACGATCCATTCTAATTCATTCGTACGATCCATTCTAATTCATTCATACAATCCATTCTAATTCATTCGTACGATCCATTCTAATTCACTCATACGATCCATTCTAATACATTCATACGATCCATTCTAATTCATTTGCACGAATATATCCATTCTAATTCATTCGTACGATCCATTCTAATTCCTTCGTACGATCCATTCTAATTCATTCGTACGATCTATTCTTATTCATTCGTACGATCCATTCTAATTCATTCGTACGATCCATTGTAATTCCTTCGTACGATCCATTCTAATTCATTCGTATGATCCATTCTAATTCATTCGTACAATCTATTCTAATTCATTCGTATGAATGGATACATTCGTGTGAATGAATTAGAATGGATCGTACGAATGAGTAAGAATGGATCGTACGAATGAAATAGAATGGATTGCACGAATGAATTAGAATGGATCGTACGAATGAATTAGAATGGATCGTGTGAAAGAATTAGAATGGATCGTACGAATGAATTAGAATGGATCGTGCGAATGAATTAGAATAGATCGTACGAATGAATTAGAATGGATCGTACGAAGGAATTAGAATGGATCGTACGAATGAATTAGAATGGATATATTCGTGCAAATGAATTAGAATGGATCATACGAATGAGTAAGAATGGATCGTACGAATGAAATAGAATAGATTGTACGAATGAATTAGAATGGATCCTACGAATGAATTAGAATAGATCGTGTGAAAGAATTAGAATGGATTGTATGAATGAATTAGAATGGATCGTACGAATGAATTAGAATGGATCGTACGAAGGAATTAGAATGGACCGTGCGAATGAATTGGAATGGATCGTACGAATGAATTAGAATAGATCGTACGAATGAATTAGAATGGATCGTACGAAGGAATTTGAATGGATCGTACGAATGAATTAGAATGGATATATTCGTGCAAATGAATTAGAATGGATCGTATGAATGTATTAGAATGGATCGTACGAATGAATTAGAATGGATCATGTGAAAGAATTAGAATGGATCGTGCGAATGAATTAGAATGGATCGTGCGAATGAATTAGATTGGATCGTACGAATGAATTAGAATGGATACATTTGTGCGAATGAATTAGAATGGATCGTACGAATGAATTAGAATGGATCGTATGAATGAATTAGAATAGATACATTCGTGCGAATGAATTAGAATGGATCGGACGAATGAATTAGAATGGATCGTACGAATGAATTAGAATGGATCAAATGAATGAATTAGAATGGTTACATTCATGCGAATGAATTAGAATGGATCATACGAATGGATTAGAATGGATCGTACGAATGGATTAGAATGGATACATTCGAGCGAATGAATTAGAATGAATCATACGAATGGATTAGAATGGATCCTACGAATGCATTAGAATGGATACCTTTGAGCATATGAAGTAGAATGGATCGTACGAATGAATTAGAATGGATCATATTAATGAATTAGAATGGATCGTACGAATGAATTAGAATGGATACATTCGTGCACGATCCATTCTAATTCATTCGCACGAATGTATCCATTCTAATTTATTCGTACAATCCATTCTAATTCATTCATACAATCTATTCTAATTCTTTCACACGATCCATTCTAATTCATTCGCACGATCCATTCTAATTCATTCGTACGATCCATTCTAATTCATTCGTCCGATCCATTCTAATTCATTCGCACGAATGTATCCATTCTAATTCATTCGTACGATCCATTCTAATTCATTCGTAAGATCCATTCTAATTCATTCGTACGATCCATTCTAATTCATTCGTACGATCCATTCTAATTCAATCGCACGAATGTATCCATTCTAGTTCATTCGTACGATCCATTCTAATTCATTCGTACGATCCATTCTAATTCATTCGCACGATCCATTTTAATTCATTCGTACGATCCATTCTAATTCATTCATACGATCCATTCTAATTCATTCGTACGATCCATTCTAATTCATTCGCACGATCCATTCGTACGAATGAATTAGAATGGATCGTACGAATGAATTAGAATGGATACATTCGTGCGAAAGAATTAGAATAGATCGTATGAATGAATTAGAATGGATCCTATGAATGAATTAGAATGGATCGTGCGAATGAATTAGAATGAATCATACGAATGAATTAGAATGGATCGTGTGAAATAATTAGAATGGATCGTACGAATGAATTAGAATGGATCGTGTGAATGAATTAGAAAGGATCGTACGAATGAATTAGAATGGATACATTTGTGCGAATGAATTAGAATGGATCGTACGAATGAATTAGAATGGATCGTGCTAATGAATTAGAATTGATCGAACGAATGAATTAGCATGGATCGTGCTAATGAATTAGAATGGATCGTACGAATGAATTAGAATGGATCGTACGAATGAATTAGAATGGATCCACCGAACGAGTTAGAATGGATCATACGAATGAATTAGAATGGATTGTACGAATGAATTAGAATGGATTGTACGAATGAATTAGAATGGATCGTATGAATGAATAAGAATGGATCGTACGAATGAATTAGAATGGATCGTGCGAATGAATTAGCATGAATCGTACAAATGTATTAGAATGGATCGTACGAATGACTTAGAATGGATCGTACGAAGGAATTAGAATGGATCGTACGAAGGAATTAGAATGGATCGTACGAATGAATTAGAATGGATATATTCGTGCAAATGAATTAGAATGGATCGTTTGAATGAAATAGAATGGATCGTATGAGTGAATTAGAACGGATAGTACGAATAAAGTAGAATGGATCGTATGAATGAATTAGAATGGATACATTCGTGCGAATGAATTAGAATGGATCGTACGAATGAATTAGAATGGATCGTACGAATGAATTAGAATGGATCTTACGAATGAATTAGAATGGATCGTACGAATGAATTAGAATGGATCGTACGAATGAATTAGAATGGATACATTCGTGCGAATGAATTAGAATGGATCGGACGAATGAATTAGAATGGATCGTACGAATGAATTAGAATGGATCAAATGAATAAATTAGAATGGTTACATTCATGCGAATGAATTAGAATGGATCGTACGAATGGATTAGAATGGATCGTACGAATGGATTAGAATTGATACATTCGAGCGAATGAATTAGAATGGATCGTACGAATGAATTAGAATGGATCGTACGAATGGATTAGAATGGATCCTACGAATGGATTAGAATGGATACCTTTGTGCATATGAATTAGAATGGATCGTACGAATGAATTAGAATGAATCGTACGAATGAACTAGAATGGATACATTCGTGCGAATGAATTAGAATGGATCGTACGAATGAATTAGAATGGATCGTGTGAATGAATTAGAGTATGAATGTATCCATTCGAATGTATCGTACGATCCATTCTAATTCATTCGTACTCTAATTCGTTCGTACGATCCATTCTAATTCTAATTTTAATTCTTTCACACGAATTAGAGTATGAATGTATCCATTCGAATGTATCGTACGATCCATTCTAATTCATTCGTACTCTAATTTGTTCGTACGAATGAATTAGAATGGATTCATTTTATTTCTTATTTATGAATAAATAAGAATGGATACAATCCATTTAGATTCATTCGCACAAATGTATCCATGCGAATTCATTCGTACGATCCAGCCTAATTCATTCGTACGATCCATTCTAATTCCTTTGTACGATCCATTCTAATTCATTCGTACGATCTATTCTAATTCATTCGTACGATCCTATGTATCCATTCTAATTCATTCTAATTCATACGATTCATTCTAATTATCCATTCGTGCGAAAGAATTAGAATAGATCGTATGAATGAATTAGAATGGATCCTATGTATGAATTAGAATGGATCGTGCGAATGAATTAGAATGGATCGTACAAATGAATTAGAATAGATCGTACGAACGAATTAGAATGGATCGTGCTAATGAATTAGAATGAATTAGAATGGATAATATATTCTAATTAGACTGGATCGTACGAATGAATTTGAATGGATACATTTGTGCGAATGAATCTAAATGGATTGTATGAATGAATTACAATGGATCGTACGAATGAATTAGAATGGATCGTACGAATGAATTAGAATGGATCGTACAAATGAATTAGAATGGATACATTCGTGCGAATGAATTAGAATGGATCATACGAATGAATTAGAATAGATCGTACGAATGAATTAGAATGGATCATACGAAGAAATTAGAATGGATCGTACGAATGAAATAGAATGGATATATTCGTGCAAATGAATTAGAATGGATCGTACGAATGAATTAGAATGGATCGTGCTAATGAATTAGAATTGATCGAACGAATGAATGAGCATGGATCGTGCTAATGAATTAGAATGGAACGTACGAATGAATTAGAATGGATCGTGTGAAAGAATTAGAATGTATTGTATGAATGAATTAGAATGAATTCGTATGATCCACTTGAATTCATTCGCACGATCCCTTCTAATTCATTCATACGATCCATTCTAATTCATTCATACAATCCATTATAATTCTTTCACACGATCCATTCTAATTCAATCGTAGGATCCATTCTAATTCATTCGTACAATCTATTCTATTTCATTCGTACGATCCATTCTTACTCATTCGTATGATCCATTCTAATTCATTCGGACGAATGTATCCATTCTAATTTATTCGTACGATCCATTCTAATTCATTAGTATGATCCATTGTAATTCATTCGTACAATCCATTCTAATTCATTTGTCCGATCCATTCTAATTCATTCGCACGAATGTATCCATTCTAATTCATTCGTACGATCCATTCTAATTCATTCGTACGATCCATTCTAATTCATTCGTAAGATCCATTCTAATTCATTCGTACGAATGAATTAGAATGGATCGCACGAATGAATTAGAATGGATCGTATGAATGAATTAGAATGAATTAGAATGGATCGCACGAATGAATTAGAATGGATCGCACGAATGAATTAGAATGGATCGTAAGAATGAATTAGAATGGATCGTACGAATGAATTAGAATGGATCGTACGAATGAATTAGAATGGATACATTCGTGCGAATGAATTAGAATGGATCGTACGAATGGAATAGAATAGATTCTTTCTAATTCATTCGTGCGAATGAAAGAATTAGAATAGATTGTATGAATGAATTAGAATGAATTCGTACGATCCATTCGAATTCATTTGCATGATCCATTCTAATTCATTCATACGATCCATTCTAATTCATTCATACAATCCATTCTAATTCTTTCATTCTTACTCAATCGTATGAATGAATTAGAATGAATTAGAATGAATTAGTTCATACAATCTATTCTAATTCATTCTAATTCACTCATACGATAAGAATTACAAATGAATTAGAATGGATTAGAATGAATTAGAATAGAAGGAATGTATCCTATCTAATTCATTCGTATGATCCATTCTAATTCATTCCCACGATCCATTCTAATTAATTCGTACGATCCATTCTAATTCATTCGTACGATCCATTCTAATTCATTCGTACGATCCATTCTAATTTATTCGTACGATCCATTCTAATTCATTCATACGATCCATTCTAATTCATTCATACTAATTCATTCATACGATTGAGTAAGAATGGATCGTACGAATGAATTAGAATTAATGAATTACAAATATTCTAATTAGAATACATTCATACATTCTAATTCTTTCATTCTAATTCATTTGTACGATCCATTCTAATTCATTCGCACGATCCACTCTAATTCATTCGTACGATCCATTCTAATTCATTCATACGATCTATTCTAATTCATTCGCATGATCCATTCTAATTCATTCGTACGATCCATTCAAAGTCATTCGTACAATCCATTCAAATTTATTCGTGCGATGCAATCTAATTCATTCGCACAAAAGTATATATTCTAATTCATTCGTACAATGCATTCTAATCCATTCGTACGATCCATTCTAATCCATTCGTACGATCCATTCTAATTCATTCGCACGAATGTATCCATTCTAATTCATTCGTACGATCCATTCTAATTCATTCCTACGATCCATTAGAATGCATTGTACGAATTAGAATGAATTAGAATGAATTAGAATGGATCGTATGAGTGAATTAGAATGGATACGAAGGAATTAGAATGGTTCGTACGAAGGAATTAGAATGGATAATACGAATGAAATAGAATGGATCGTACGAAGGAATTAGAATGGATCGTACAAAGGAATTAGAATGGATCGTACGAATGAATTAGAATGGATATATTCGTGCAAATGAATTAGAATGGATCGTATGAATGTATTAGAATGGATCGTACGAATGAATTAGAATAGATCATTCGAATGAATTAGAATGGATCTTACGAATGGATTAGAATTCTTTCATTCGTACAAATGATCTATTCTAATTCATTCGCATAAATGAATTAGAGTACGATCCATTCTAATTCATTCATTTGATCCATTCTAATTCATTCGTTCTATGAATATGAATTAGAATGTATGAATGAATATGAATTAGAATAGATCGTACGATTAATTCTAATTCTTTCACACGAACCATTCTAATTCATTCGTAAGATCTATTCTAATTCATTCGTACGATCCATTCTAATTCATTCGTACGATACATTCTAATACATTCATACGATCCATTCTAATTCATTTGCACGAATATATCCATTCTAATTCATTCGTACGATCCATATTACTCATTCGTATGATCCATTCTAATTCATTCGTACGAATGAATTAATGAATTAGAATAAATTAGCATGGATTGTACGAATGAATTAGAATGGATACATTCGTGCGAATGAATTAGAATGGATCGGACGAATGAATTAGAATGGATCGTACGATTCATTCTAATTCATTCGTACGATCCATTCTAATGCATTCGTACGATTCATTCTAATTCATTCGCACGATCCATTCTAATTCATTCGTACGACCCATTCTTATTCATTCATACGATCCATTCTAATTAATTCGCACAATCCATTCTAATTCATTCGTACGATCCATTCTAATTCATTCGTTTGATCCATTCTAATTCATTTGTACGATCCATTCTAATTCATTCGCACGATCCACTCTAATTCATTCGTACGATCCATTCTAATTCATTCATACGATCTATTCTAATTCATTGTACGAATGAATTTGAATGGATAGATTCTAATTAATTCATTCGTACGATCTATTCTAATTCTAATTCATTCGTACGACCCATTCATATTCATTCATTGTACGAATTAATATTCTAATTAGAATGAATTCGAATTAGAATGAATTAGAATGGATATATTCTAATTCATATTAATTAGAATTAGAATGGATCGTACGATCTATTCGTATGATCCATTCTAATTCTAATGAATCGCACGAATGAATTCTAATTCTAACTAGAATTCATTCGTGCGAATTAGAATGTATTCATTCGTGCGAATTCATTCGTTCTAATCTATTTCATTAGAATAGATTCTATTTCATTCTAATTTATTCTAATGAATTAGAATAGAATTAGAATGGATCGTAAGAATGTATCCATTCGTATGAATGAATTAGAATGGATCCTATGAATGAATTAGAATGGATCGTACGAATGAATTAGAATGGATCCTATGAATGAATTAGAATGGATCGTATGAATGAATTAGAATGGATACATTCGTGCGAAAGAATTAGAATAGATCGTATGAATGAATTAGAATGGATCCTATGAATGAATTAGAATGGATCGTGCGAATGAATTAGAATGGATCGTACGAATGAATTAGAATGGATCGTGCTAATGAATTAGAATTGATCGAATGAATGAATTAGCATGGATCGTGCTAATGAATTAGAATGGAACGACGAATGAATTAGAATGGACCGTACGAATGAAATAGAATGGATTGTACGAATGAATTAGAATGGATACATTCATGCAAATGAATTAGAATGGATCGGACGATTGAATTAGAATGGATTCTAGTTCATTCGTACGATCTATTCAAATTCATTCGTATGATCCATTCTAATTAATTCGTATGATCCATTCTAATTCATTCGTATGATCCATTCTAATTCATTCATACAATCCATTCTAATTCATTCACACGAATGTATCCATTCTATTTAATTCGTACGATCCATTCTAATTCATTCGTACGATCCATATTAGAGTACGAATGGATTAGAATGTATCATATGAATTAGAATTAATCGTACGATCCATTCTAATTCATTCGTAAGATCTATTCTAATTCATTCGTACGATCCATTCTAATTCATTCATACGATCCATTCATACAATCCATTCTAATTCATTCTAATAAAAGAACGAATTAGAGTACGATAATATATTAGAATGAGTGAATTAGAATGAATTAGAATGTATCCATTCTATTTCATTCGTACGATCCATATTAGAGTACGAATGGATTAGAATGTATCATATGAATTAGAATTAATCGTACGATCCATTCATTCTTACTCATTCTAATTAGAATGTATCCATTCTAATTCATTCGTACGATCCATTCTAATTCATTCGTAAGATCCATTCTAATTCATTCGTAAGATCCATTCTAATTCATTCGTAAGATCCATTCTAATTCGTCCGATACATTCGTCTGATCCATTCTAATTCATTTGCACGAATGAATGTAAGAATTAGAATGTATCCATTCTAATGGGTAAATAGAATGGATCGTACGAATGAATTAGAATGGATACATTAGAATGATTCTATTTCTAATGTATAGCTCATATGAATGTATCCATTCTAATTCATTCATACGATCCATTCTAATTCATTCGTACGATCCATTCTAATTCATTTGTACAATCCATTCTAATTCATTCGTCCGATCCATTCTAATTCATTCGCACGAATGTATCCATTCTAATTCATTCGTATGATCCATTCTAATTCATTCGTACGATCCATTCTAATTCATTCGTAAGATCCATTCTTATTCATTTGTACGATCCATTCTAATTCACTCATACGATCCATTCTAATACATTCATACGATCCATTCTAATTCATTTGCACGAATATATCCATTCTAATTCATTCGTACGATCCATTCTAATTCATTCTAATTCATTCGCATGAAATATAATTCATTCGCACGATCCATTCTAATTCTTATCGTATGAGTGAATTAGTTCTAATTCATTCTAATTAGAATGAGTTAGAATGAATGGATCGTACGATTAATTCTAATTCATATGATACATTCTAATCCATTCGTACTCTAATATGGATCGTACGAATGAAATAGAATGGATTAGAATGGATCGTACGAAGGAATTAGAATGGATCGTACGAATGAATTAGAATGGATCGTGCTAATGAATTAGAATTGATCGAACGAATGAGTTAGCATTCTAATTCATTCATACGATCCATTCTAATTCATTCGTACGATCCATTCTAATTCATTTGTACCATCCATTCTAATTCATATGAATTCATTTGTACCATCCATTCTAATTCATTCGTCCGATCCATTCATACATTCATACTCTAAATAGAAATGAATGGATCGTACGATTAATTCTAATTCATTCGTACGTTCGTATGAATGAATTAATTCGTACGATCCATTCTAATGTATCAATTCATTCTAATTCATTTGTATGAATTAGAATGGATCATACAAATGAATGTATTAGAATGGATCCATTCTAATTCTAATTCATTCTAATTCGTCCGAATGAATTAGAATGGATCGTACGAATGAATTAGAATGGATCGTACGAATGAATTAGAATGGACCGTACGAATGAATTAGAATGGATACATTCGTGCGAATGAATTAGAATGGATCGGACGAATGAATTAGAATGGATCGTACGAATGAATTAGAATGGATCATACGAATGATTTAGAATGGATCATACGAATGAGTAAGAATGGATCGTACGAATGAAATAGAATAGATTGTACGAATGAATTAGAATGAATCCTACGAATGAATTAGAATAGATCGTGTGAAAGAATTAGAATGGATTGTATGAATGAATTAGAATGAATTCGTACGATCCATTCGAATTCATTTGCACGATCCATTCTAATTCATTCATACGATCCATTCTAATTCATTCATACAATCCATTCTAATTCTTTCACACGATCCATTCTAATTCATTCGTAGGATCCATTCTAATTCATTCGTACAATCTATTCTATTTCATTCGTACGATCCATTCTTACTTATTCGTATGATCCATTCTAATTCGTTCGGACGAATGTATCCATTCTAATTTATTCGTACGATCCATTCTAATTCATTCGTACGATCCATTCTAATTCATTCGTACGATCCATTCTCATTAATTCGTCCGATCCATTCTAATTTATTCGCACGAATGTATCCATTCTAATTCATTCGTACGATCCATTCTAATTCATTCGTACGATCCATTCTAATTCATTCGTAAGATCCATTCATTCGTACGATCCATTCTAATGGATACATTTGTGCGAATGAATCTAAATGGATTGTATGAATGAATTACAATGGATCGTACGAATGAATTAGAATGGATCGTACGAATGAATTAGAATAGCTCATACGAATGAATTAGAATGAATCGTATGAATGAATTAGAATGGTTACATTCGTGCGAATGAAGTAGAATAGATTGTACGAATGAATTAAAATGGATCGTACGAATAAATTAGAATGGATCGTGGAAATGAATTAGAATGGATCATACGAATGAATTAGAATGGATCCACCGAATGAGTTAGAATGGATCATACGAATGAATTAGAATGGATTGTATGAATGAATTAGAATGGATTGTGCGAATGAATTAGAATGGATCGTACGAATGAATAAGAATGGATCGTACGAGTGAATTAGAATGGATCATACGAATTAATTAGAATGGATCATACGAATGAATTAGAATGGATCGTACGAATGAATTAGAATGGATACATTCGTGCGAATGAATTAGAATGGATTGTGCGAATAAATAAGAACAGATCGTGCGAATGAATTGGAATGGATCGTACGAATGAATTAGAATGGATCGTGCGAATGAATTAGAATGGATCGTACGAATGAATTAGAATGGATTGTGTGAAAGAATTAGAATGGATCGTACGAATGAATTAGAATGGATCGTGCGAATGAATTACAATGGATCGTACGAATGAATTAGAATGGATACATTCGTGCGAATGAATTAGAATGGATCGTACGAATTATTTAGAATAGATCGTACGAATGAATTAGAATGGATCGTACGAAGAAATTAGAATGGATCGTACGAATGAAATAGAATGGATATATTCGTGCAAATGAATTAGAATGGATCGTATGAATGTATTAGAATGGATAGTATGAGTGAATTAGAATGGATCATACGAATGAATTAGAATGGATCGTATGAATGAATTAGAACTGATCGTACGAATGAATTAGAATGGATTGTACGAATGAATTAGAATGGATACATTTGTGCGAATGAATTAGAATTGATCGTACGAATGAATTAGAATGGATCGTATGAATGAATTAGAATGGATACATTCGTGCGAATGAATTAGAATGGATCGTGCAAATCCATTAGACTGGATCGTGCGAATAAATAAGAATGGATCATATGAATGAATTAGAATGGATCGTACGAATTAATTAGAATGGATACATTCGTGCGAATGAATTAGAATGGATTGTATGAATGAATTAGAATGGATCGTACGAATGAATTAGAATGGATCATACGAATTAATTAGAATGGATCATACGAATGAATTAGAATGGATCGTACGAATGAATTAGAATGGATCGTACGAATGAATTAGAATGGATCATACAATTCATTCTAATTCATTCATACGATCCATTCTAATACATGCGTACGATTCATGCTAATTCATTCGCACGATCCATTCTAATTCTTTGATACGATCCATTCTTATTCATTCATATGATCCATTCTAATTCATTCATACGATCCATTCTAATTCATTCGTACGATCCATTCTAATTCATTCGCACGATCCATTCTAATCCATTCTAATTCATTTGTACGATCCATTCTAATTCTTTCACACGATCCATTCTAATTCATTCTAATCCATTCTAATTCATTCGTACAATCTATTCTATTTCATTCGTACAAATGAACTAGAATGGATACATTCGTATGAATGAATTAGAATGGATCATACGAAATAATTAGAATGGATCATACGAATGAATTAGAATGGATCGTACGAAGGAATTAGAATGGATCGTACGAATAAACAAGAATGGATTAGAATGGATTGTACGAATGAATTAGACTGGATCGTACGAATGAATTAGAATGGATCGTACGAATGAATTAGAATGGATCGTACGAATTAATTAGAATGGATCATACGAATGAATTAGAATGGATCATGTTCGGGGAATTTTTTCGCTGGTCCGGGCGGGCTGCCTGCAAGACAAAGAAAAAGCGTTAGAACGGCTGGCTCCCTTCGGAGCGCAGACCCTCTGACGCTCAAGTCAGTCTCGATTGCACAACGGCGAGCTTTAGTGGACGAAAGTGGAAGGGAATAGGGTTTCGAACCTGTACTATGGAGCCTGGGGGTAAGCATTTATAGCAATCGGCGGCCTACCGTGGCCCGACACATGGAGATTCTTCCAGTGCCTTCTAGACCCCCACGATCCGGCTCGCGTGGGTCTCTGACAGTCCTTGGTACTCTCGCCCTGACATTCTGTCATCAAGCCTGCCAGGCGGTTTGAGTGGGGTAGAGCATCTTTCTTGTCGCTGCCAGGTGGCTATTCTGGAATGTTCAAGTCTGGGAGGTTTTAAAACTAACTCTGGTGGGCTTCCGTGGACTACAATTATTCACGTAGCTTCTAGGGGGTTTCGCCACCTGGCATCCTTTCATACATTGTGGGCGACCTCCGGTGAGGAGCTAAGGCGCACTCGCCCTCCGTTGCTCCGCCTTCTCTTCCACATCTATCAAGAGTTGGACCTCGCGGGAGCAACCTCTTCGATAAACTGGGGAGTTCTGGCGAGCTCCTGAGCGAGCTCAGGCAAGCTCCAGCGAGCTTAGGCAAGCTCCTAAGAGTGCTCTTGCCCTAGGCCCCTTCAGCCCAATGTGGATCTCGCTCCCTGTCAAGGTGATTTGGTGAGCACGAGGGGGGGGGGGGCGAACTCCAGGGCAGATTTCAGCTACCCCCAACAGATCGTACGAATGAATTAGAATGGATCGTACGAATGAATTAGAATGGATACATTCGTGCGAATGAATTAGAATGGATTGTGCGAATGAATAAGAACAGATCGTGCGAATGAATTAGAATGAATCGTACGAATGAATTAGAATGGATCGTGCGAATGAATTAGAATGGATCGTACGAATGAATTAGAATGGATATATTTGTGCGAATGAATTAGAATGGATCGTACGAATGAATTAGAATGGATCGTATGAATGAATTAGAATGGATCGTACGAATGAATTAGAATGGATTGTGCGAATGAATTAGAATGGATCGTACGAATGAATTAGAATGGATCGTACGAATGAACTATAATGGATACATTCATGCGAATGAATTAGAATGGATCGTACGAATGAATTAGAATGGATCTTAAGAATGAATTAGAATGGATCGTACGAATGAATTAGAATGGATCGTACGAATGAATTAGAATGGATACAATGAATTAGAATAGATCGTACGAATGAATTAGAATGGATCGTACGAAGGAATTAGAATGGATCGTACGAATGAACTAGAATATATTAGAATGGATCGTACGAATGAATTAGAATGGATCGTACGAATGAATTAGAATGGATCGTACGAATGAATTAGAATAGATCATAGGAATTAATTAGAATGGATCATACGAATGAATTAGAATGGATCGTACGAATGAATTAGAATGGATTGTACGAATGAATTAGAATGGATACATTCGTGTGAATGAATTAGAATGGATTGTGCGAATGAATAAGAACAGATCGTGCGAATGAATTAGAATGGATCGTACGAATGAATTAGAATGGATCGTGCGAATGAATTAGAATGGATCGTACGAATGAATTAGAATGGATACATTTGTGCGAATGAATTAGAATGGATCGTACGAATGAATTAGAATGGATCGTATGAATGAATTAGAATGGATCGTGCAAATGAATTAGAATGGATCGTACGATCCATTCGAATTCATTCGCACGATCCATTCTAATTCATTCGTACGATCCATTCTAATTCATTCGCAATCTATTCTAATTCATTCGTACGAATGGATACATTCGTGTGAATGAATTAGGATGGATCGTGTGAAAGAATTAGAATGGATCGTATGAATGAATTAGAATGGATCGTACAAATGAATTAGAATGGTTACATTCATGCGAATGAATTAGAATAGATCGTGCGAATGAATTAGAATGGATTCGTACGAATGAATTAGAATGGATACATTCATGCGAATGAATTAGAATTGATCGTACCAATGATTAAGAATGGATCGTACGAATGAAATAGAATGGATTGTGCGAATGAATTAGAATGGATCGCACGAATGTATCCATTCTAATTCATTCGTACGATCCATTCTAATTCATTCGTACGATCCATTCAAATTCAATCGTATGATCCATTCTAATTAATTCGTATGATCCATTCTAATTCATTCGTACGATCCATTCTAATTCATTCATACAATCCATTCTAATTCATTCGTACGATCCATTCTAATTCATTCGTACGAATGAATTAGAATGGATACATTCGTGCGAATGAATTAAAATGGATACATTCATGCGAAAGAATTAGAATAGATCGTATGAATGAATTAGAGTGGATCCTATGAATGAATTAGAATGGATCGTGCGAATGAATTAGAATGGATCGTACGAATGAATTAGAATGGATCGTGCTAATGAATTAGAATTGATCGAACGAATGAATTAGCATTGATCGTGCTAATGAATTAGAATGGATCATACGAATGAATTAGAATGGATCAAATGAATGAATTAGAATGGTTACATTCATGCGAATGAATTAGAATGGATCGTACGAATGGATTAGAATGGATCGTACGAATGGATTAGAATGGATACATTCGAGCGAATGAATTAGAATGGATTGTACGAATGAATTAGAATGGATCGTACGAATAAATTAGAATGGATACATTCGTCCGAATGAATTAGAATGGATCATACGAATGAGTAAGAATGGATCGTACGAATGAAATAGAATAAATTGTATGAATGAATTAGAATGGATTCGTACGAATAAATTAGAATGGATCGTACGAATGAATTAGAATGGATCATACAAATTAATTTGAATGGATCGTACGAATGAATTAGAATGGATACATTCGTGCGAATGAATTAGAATGGATCGGACGAATGAATTAGAATAGATCGTACGAATGAATTAGAATGGATCGTACGAATGGATTAGAATGGATACATTCGTGCGAATGAATTAAAATGGATTGTATGAATGAATTAGAATGGATCGTACGAATGAATTAGAATGGATCGTACGAATGGATTAGAATGGTTTGAACGAATGAATTAGAATGGATCCTACGAATGAATTAGAATTGATCATGTGAGAGAATTAGAATGGATTAGAATTGATCGTGTGAGAGAATTAGAATTGATCAAACGAATGAATTAGCATGGATCGTGCTAATGAATTAGAATGGAACGTACGAATGAATTAGAATGGATCGTGTGAAAGAATTAGAATAGAATATATGAATGAATTAGAATGAATTCGTACGATCCATTCGAATTCATTCGCACGATCCATTCTAATTCATTCATACGATCCATTCTAATTCGTTCATACAATCCATTCTATTTCTTTCACACGATCCATTCTAATTCATTCGTAGGATCCATTGTAATTCATTCGTACAATCCATTCTAATCCATTCGTACGATCCATTCTAATTCATTCGTACGATCCATTCTAATTCATTCGTACGATCCATTCTAATTCATTCATACAATCCATTCTAATTCATTTGCACGAATGTATCCATTCTAATCCATTCGTACGATCCATTCTAATACATTCGTAAGATCCATTCTAATTCATTCGTATGATCCATTCTAATTCATTCGTACGATCCATTGTAATTCGTTCGTACGATCCATTCTAATTCATTCGCATGAATGTATCCATTCTAATTCATTCGTACAATTCATTCTATTTCATTCGTACGATCCATTCTTACTCATTCGTATGATCCATTCTAATTCATTCGTATGATCCATTCTAATTCATTCGTACGATCTATTCTAATTCATTCGTACGATCCATTATAATTCATTCGCACGATCCATTCTAATTCATTCATACGATCGATTCTAATTCATTCATACGATCCATTCTAAATCATTCCTACAATCCATTCTAATTTATTCGCCCGATCCATTCTAATTCATTCATACGATCCATTCTATTCGAATGGATCATGCGATCCATTCGAATTCATTCGCACGATCCATTCGAATTCATTCATCCGATCCATTCTAATTCATTCATACAATGCATTCTAATTCTTTCACACGATCCATTCTAATTCATTCGTACGATCCTTTCTAATTCATTCGTATAATCCATTCTATTTCATTTGTACGATCCATTCTTACTCATTCGTATGAGCCATTCTAATTCATTCGTACGATCCATTCTAATTCATTTGTACGATCCATTCTAATTCTTTCACACGATCCATTCTAATTCATTCGTAGGATCCATTCTAACTCATTCGTACAATCTATTCTAATTCATTCGTACGATCCATTCTAATTCATTCGTACGATCGTACGAATGAATTAGAATGGATCGTACGGAATGAATTAGAATGGATTGTATGAATGAATTAGAATGGATACATTCGTGCGAATGAATTAGAATGGATCATACGAATGAGTAAGAATGGATCGTACGAATGAAATAGAATCGATTGTACGAATGAATTAGAATGGATCGTATAAATGAATTAGAATGGATCGTACGAATGAATTAGAATGGATCTTACGAATGAAATAGAATGGATCGTGTGAAAGAATTAGAATGGATTGTATGAATGAAGTAGAATAGATCGTATGAATGAATTAGAATGGATCGTACAAATGAATTAGAATGGATAATACGAATGAACTATAATGGATACATTCGTGCGAATGAATTAGAATGGATCGTACGAATGAATTAGAATGGATCGTACGAATGAATTAGAATGGATCTTACGAATGAATTGGAATGGATCGTACGAATGCACGATCCATGCTAATTCATTCGTTCGATCAATTCTAATTCATTAGCACGATCCATTCTAATTCATTCATACGATCCATTCTAATTCATTCGCACGATCCATTCTAATTCATTCGTATGATCCATTCTAATTCTTTCACACGATCCATTCTAATTCATTTGTACGATCCATTCTAATTCATTCGTACGATCTATTCTAATTCATTCGTACGATCCATTCTAATTCATTCGTAAGATCCATTCTAATTCCCTAGTACGATCCATTCTAATTCATTCATACAATCTATTCTAATTCATTCCTACAATCCATTCTAATTATTTCACACGATCCATTCTAATTCATTCGTACGATCCATTCTAATTCATTCATATAATCCATTCTAATTCTTTCACACGATCCATTCTAATTCATTCGTACGTTCTATTCTAATTCATTAGCACGATCCATGCTAATTCATTCGTTCGATCAATTCTAATTCATTAGCCCGATCCATTCTAATTCATTCGTACGATCCATTCTAATTCATTCGCACGAATGTATCCATTCTAATTCATTTGCATGAATGTATCCATTCTAATTCATTCGTATGATCCATTCTAATTCATTCGTACGATCCATTCTAATTCATTCATACGATCTATTCTAATTCATTTATACAATCCATTCTAATTCTTTCACATGATCCATTCTAATTCATTCATACGATCCATTCTAATTCATTCGCACAATCCATTCTATTTTATTCGTACGATCCATTCTTACTCATTGGTACGATCCATTCTAATTCATTCGCACGAATGTATCCATTCTAATTCATTCGTACGAATCTATTCTAATTCATTCGTATAATCCATTCTATTTCATTCGTACGATCCATTCTTACTCAATCGTATGATCCATTCTAATTCATTCGCACGAATGTATCCATTCTAAATCATTCGTACGATCCATTCTAACTCATTCGTACGATCCATTCTAAATCATTCGTACAATCCATTCTATTTCATTCGTACGATCAATTCTAATTCATTAGCACAATCCATTCTAATTCATTCGTACGATCCATTCAAATTCATTCGCACGATCCATTCTAATTCATTCGTACAATCCATTCTATTTCATTCGTATGATCCATTCTTACTCATTCGTATGATCCATTCTAATTCATTCGTACGATCCATTCTAATTCATTCGTACGATCGTACGAATGAATTAGAATGGATTGTACGGAATGAATTAGAATGGATTGTATGAATGAATTAGAATGGATCGTACGAATGAATTAGAATGGATCGTACGAATGAATTAGAATGGATCGTACGAATGAATTAGAATGTATACATTCGTCCGAATGAATTAGAATGGATCATACGAATGAGTAAGGATGGATCGTATGAATGAAATAGAATAGATTGTACGAATGATTTAGAATGGATCCTACGAATGAATTAGAATGGATCGTGCGAATGAATTAGAATGGATTGGATCCATTCTAATTCATTTGCATGAATGTAACCATTCTAATTCATTCATTTGATCCATTCTAATTCATTCGTACGATCCATTCTAATTCATTCGTCCGATCCATTCTAATCCATTCGCACGATCTGTTCTTATTCATTCGCACAATCCATTCTAATTCATTCGAACGAATGTATCCATTCTAATTCATTCGTACGATCCATTCTAATTCATTCGTATGATCCATTCTAATTCATTCGTATGATCCATTCTAATTAATTCATATGATCCATTCTAATTCATTCGTACGATCCATTCTAATTCATTCGTACGATCCATTCTAATTCATTCGTATGATCCATTCTAATCCATTCTAGGTCATTCGTACGATCCATTCTAATTCCTTCGTACGATCCATTCTAATTCATTCGTACGATCCATTCTAATTCATTTGTACGATCCATTCTAATTCATTCGTATGATCCATTCTAATTAATTCGTATGATCCATTCTAATTCATTCGTACGATCCATTCTAATTCATTCATACAATCCATTCTAATTCATTCGCACGAATGTACATTCTAATTAATTCGTACGATCCATTCTAATTCATTCGTATGATCCATTCTAATTCATTCGCACAATCCATTCTATTTCATTCGTACGATCCATTCTTACTCATTGGTACGATCCATTCTAATTCATTCGCACGAATGTATCCATTCTAATTCATTCGTACGAATCCAATCTAATTCATTCGTACAATCTATTCTATTTCATTCGTACGATCTATTCTTACTCATTCGTATGATCCATTCTAATTCATTCGGACGAATGTATCCATTCTAATTTATTCGTAGGATCCATTCTAATTCATTCGTACGATCCATTCTAATTCATTCGTCCGATCCATTCTAATTCATTCGCACGAATGTATCCATTCTAATTCATTCTTACGATCCATTCTAATTCAATCGTCAGATCCATTCTAATTCATTCGTACGATCCATTCTAATTCATTCTAATTCATTCTAATTCATTCGTACGATCCATTCTAATTCATTCGTATGATCTATTCTTATTCATTCGCACGATCCAGTCTAATTGATTCGCACGATCCATTCTAATTCATTCGCACGAATGTATCCATTCTAATTCATTTGTACGATCCATTCTAATTCATTAATATGATCCATTCTAATTCATTCGTACGATCCATTCTAATTCATTCGCTCGAATGTATCCATTCTAATCCATTCGTACGATCCATTCGTACGATCCAATCTAATTCATTCCCATGAATGTAACCATTCTAATTCATTCATTTGATCCATTCTAATTCATTCGTACGATCCATTCTAATTCATTCGTCCGATCCATTCTAATTCATTAGCACGATCCATTCTAATTCATTCGTACGATCCATTCTAATTTATTCGTACGATCCATTCTAATTCATTCGCACGATCCATTCTAATTCATTCAAAGGATCCATTCTAATTCACTCATACGATCTATTCTAATTCTTTCGCACGAATGTATCCATTCTAATTCATTCGCACGAATGCATCCATTCTAATTCATTCGTACGATCCATTCTAATTCATTCGTATGATCCATTCTAATTCATTCGTAAGATCCATTCTAATTCATTCGTATGATCCATTCTAATTCATTCTAATTCATTCTAATTCATTCGTACGATCTATTCTAATTCATTCGTATGATCTATTCTTATTCATTCGCACGATCCAGTCTAATTGATTCGCACGATCCATTCTAATTCATTCGCACGAATGTATCCATTCTAATTCATTCGTACGATCCATTCTAATTCATTAATATGATCCATTCTAATTCATTCGTACGATCCATTCTAATTCATTCGTATGATCTATTCTTATTCATTCGCACGATCCAGTCTAATTGATTCGCACGATCCATTCTAATTCATTCGCACGAATGTATCCATTCTAATTCATTCGTACGATCCATTCTAATTCATTAATATGATCCATTCTAATTCATTCGTACGATCCATTCTAATTCATATGCACAAAGCTATCCATTCTAATCCATTCGTAGGATCCATTCTAATCCATTCGTACGATCCATTCTAATTCATTCGTATGATCCATTCTAATTCATTCGCTCGAATGTATCCATTCTAATCCATTCGTACGATCCATTCTAATCCATTCGTACGATCCATTCTAATTCATTCGCATGAATGTAACCATTCTAATTCATTCATTTGATCCATTCTAATTCATTCGTACGATCCATTCTAATTCATTCGTCCGATCTATTATAATTCATTCACACAAATAGATACATTCTAGTTCATTCGTACGATCCATTCAAATTCATTCGTACGATCCATTCTAATTCATTCGTACGATCCATTCTAATTCATTCATACAATCCATTCTTATTCATTCGCACGATCCATTCTAATTCACTCATACGATCTATTCTAATACATTCATACGATCCATTCTAATTCATTTATACGAATATATCCATTCTAATTCATTCGTACGATCCATTCTAATTCCTTCGTACGATCCATTCTAATTCGTTCGTACGATCCATTCTAATTCATTCATACGATACATTCTAATTCATTCGTACGATCCATTCTAAATCATTCGCACAAATGTATCCATTCTAATTCATTCGTACGATCCATTCTAATTCATTCGTAAGATTTATTCTAATTCATTCGTACGATCCATTCTAATTCATTCGTACGATCCATTCTAATTCATTCGCGAATGTATCCATTCTAATTCATTCGTACGATCCATTCTAATTCATTCGTACGATCCATTCTAATTCATTCGTCTGATCCATTCTAATTCATTCATACAATCCATTCTAATTCTTTCACACGATCCATTCAAATTCATTCGTACGATCCATTCTAATTCATTCGTTCGATCCATTCTAATACATTCGCACGAATGTATCCATTCTAATCCATTCGTACGATCCATTCTAATCCATTCGTACGATCCATTCTAATTCATTCGCATGAATGTAACCATTCTAATTCATTCATTTGATCCATTCTAATTCATTCGTACGATCCATTCTAATTTATTCGTCCGATCCATTCTATTTCATTCGCACGAATGTACCCATTCTAATTCATTCGTACGATCCATTCTAATCCATTCTAATTCTTTCACACGATCCATTCTAATTCTTTCACACGATCCATTCTAATTCATTCGTAGGATCCATTGTAATTCATTCATACAATTTATTCTATTTCATTCGTACGATCCATTCTTACTCATTCGTATGATCCATTCTAATTCATTCGGACGAATGTATCCATTCTAATTTATTCGTACGATCCATTCTAATTCATTCGTAAGATCCATTCTAATTCATTCATACGATCCATTCTTACTCATTCGTATGATCCATTCTAATTCATTCGCGCGAATGTATCCATTCTAATTCATTCTGTACAATCCATTCTAATTCATTCGCACAAATGTAACCATTCTAATTCATTCGTACGATCCATTCTAATTCCTTCGTACGATCCATTCTAATTCCTTCGTACGATCCATTCTATTTCATTCATATGATCCATTCTAATTCCTTCGTACGATCCATTCTAATTCCTTCGTATCCATTCTAATTCACTCATACGATCCATTCTAATTCATTCGTACGATCCATTCTAATTCATTCATACAATCCATTCTAATTCATTCGCACGAATGTATCCATTCTAATTCATTCGTACGATCGGTTCTAATTCATTCACAAAATCTATTCTAATTCATTCATACGATCCATTCTAATTCATTCACACGATTGTATCCATTCTAATTCATTCATACGATCCATTCTAATTCATTTGTACGATCCATTCTAATTCACTCATACGATTCATTCTAATACATTCATACGATCCATTCTAATTCATTTGCACGAATATATCCATTCTAATTCATTCGTACGATCCATTCTAATTCCTTCGTACGATCCATTATAATTCATTCGTACGATCCCTTCTAATTCATTCGTACGATCCATTCTAATTCATTCGTACGAATGGATTAGAATGAATTAGAATGGATCGTATGAATGAATTAGAATGGATCGTATGAGTGAATTAGAATGGATACGAAGGAATTAGAATGGATCGTACGAAGGAATTAGAATGGATCATACGAATGTAATAGAATGGATCGTACGAAGGAATTAGAATGGATCGTACGAAGGAATTAGAATGGATCGTACGAAGGAATTAGAATGGATCGTACGAATGAATTAGAATGGATATATTCGTGCAAATGAATTAGAATGGATCGTATGAATGAATTAGAATGGATCGTATGAGTGAATTAGAACAGATAGTACGAATGAAGTAGAATGGATCGTATGAATGAATTAGAATGGATACATTCGTGTGAATGAATTAGAATGGATCGTATGAATGAATTAGAATAGATTTTGTGAATGAATTAGAATGGATCGTACGAATGAATTAGAATGGATACATTCATGCGAATGAATTAGAATGGATTATATGAATGAATTAGAATGGATCGTACGAATGAACTAGAATGGATACATTCGTGCGAATGAATTAGAATGGATCGTACGAATGAATTAGAATGGATCATACGAATGAATTAGAATGGATCGTACGAATGAATTAGAATAGATTGCGCGAATGAATATAATGGATCGTGCGAATGAAATAGAATGGATACAAATGAATTAGAATGGATCATACGAATGAATTAGAATGACGATCCATTCTTACTCATTCGTATGATCCATTCTAATTTATTCGCACGAATGTATCCATTCTAATTCATTCGTACGTCTAATTCATTCGTACGATCCATTCTAATTCATTCGCACGATCCATTCTAATTCATTCGCAGGAATGTATCCATTCTCATTCATTTGCACGATCCATTCTAATTCATTCCTATGATCTATTCTAATTCATTCGTACGATCCATTCTAATTCATTCGCTCGAATGTATCCATTCTAATTCATTCGTACGATCCATTCTAATTCGTTCATATGATCCATTCTAATTCGTTCGTACGATCTATTCTAATTCATTCGTATGATCCATTCTAATTCATTCCTACGATCTATTCTAATTCATTCGCTCGAATATATCCATTCTAATTCATTCGTTCGATCCATTCTAATTCATTCGCACGATCCATTCTAATTCATTTGTATGATCCATTCTAATCCATTCGTATAATCCATTCTAATTCATTCGTACGATCCATTCTAATTCATTCGTACGATCCATTCTAATTCATTCGCACGAATGTATCCATTCTAGTTCATTCATACGATCCATTCTAATTCATTCGTACGATCCATTCTAAATCATTCGCACGATCCATTCTAATTCATTCGTACGATCCATTCTAATTCATTCATACGATCCATTCTAATTCATTCGTACGATCCATTCTAATTCATTCATACAATCCATTCTAATTCATTCGTACGATCGATTCTAATTCACTCATACGATCCATTCTAATACATTCATACGATCCATTCTAATTCATTTGCACGAATATATCCATTCTAATTCATTCGTACGATCCATTCTAATTCCTTCGTATGATCCATTCTAATTCATTCATACGATCTATTCTAATTCATTCGTACGATCCATTCTAATTCATTCGTACGATCCATTCTAATTCCTTCGTACGATCCATTCTAATTCATTCGTATAATCTATTCTAATTCATTCGTACGAATGGATACATTCGTGTGAATGAATTAGATTGGATCGTACGATTGAGTAAGAATGGATCGTACGAATGAAATAGAATGGATTGCACGAATGAATTAGAATGGATCGTACGAATGAATTAGAATGGATCGTGTGAAAGAATTAGAATGGATTGTATGAATGAATTAGAATGGATCGTACGAAGGAATTAGAATGTATCATACGAATGAATTAGAATGGATCGTGCGAATGAATTAGAATGGATCGTACGAATGAATTAGAATGGATCGTGCTAATGAATTAGAATTGATCGAACGAATGAATTAGCATGGATCGTGCTAATGAATTAGAATGGAACGTACGAATGAATTAGAATGGATCGTGTGAAAGAATTAGAATGGATTGTATGAATGAATTAGAATGAATTCGTACGATCCATTCGAATTCATTCGCACGATCCATTGTAATTCATTCATACGATCCATTCTAATTCAGTCATACAATCCATTCTAATTCTTTCACACGATCCATTTTAATTCATTCGTAAGATCCATTCTAATTCATTCGTACAATCTATTCTATTTCATTCGTACGATCCATTCCTACTCATTCGTATGATCCATTCTAATTCATTCGTACGATCGATTCTAATTTATTTGTACGATCCATTCTAATTCATTCGTACAATCCATTCTATTTCATTCGTACGATCCATTCTTACTCATTCGTATGATCCATTCTAATTCATTCGCACGAATGTATCCATTCTAATTCATTCATACAATCCATTCTAATTCATTCCGTACGATCCATTCTAATTCATTCGTAAGATCGTACGAATGAATTAGAATGGATCGTACGAATGAATTAGAATAGATTGTGCGAATGAATTAGAATGGATCGTATGAATGAATTAGAATGGATCGTACGAATGAATTAGAATGGATCATACGAATGAGTAAGAATGGATCGTACGAATGAATTAGAATGGATCGTATGAATGAATTAGAATGGATCGTACGAATAAATTAGAATGGATATATTCGTTCGAATGAATTAGAATGGATCATACGAATGAGTAAGAATGGATCGTACGAATGAAATAGAATAGATTGTACGAATGAATTAGAATGGATCCTACGAATGAATTAGAATGGATCGTGTGAAAGAATTAGAATGGATTGTATGAATGAATTAGAATGGATCGTATGAATGAATTAGAATGGATCGTGCGAATGAATTCGAATGGATCGTACGAATTCATTCTAATTCATTCATACAATCCATTCTAATTCTTTCACACGATCCATTCTAATTCATTCGTACGTTCCATTCTAATTCATTATCACGATCCATGCTAATTCATTCATTCGATCAATTCTAATTCATTAGCACGATCCATTCTAATTCATTCGTACGATCCATTCTAATTCATTCGCACGATCCATTCTAATTCATTCATAGGATCCATTCTAATTCATTCATACGATATATTCTAATTCTTTCGCACGAATGTATCCATTCTAATACATTCGTACGATCCATTCTAATTCATTCGTACGATCCATTCAAATTCATTCGCACGATCAATTCTAATTCATTCATATGATCCATTCTAATTCATTCACACGATCAATTCTATTTCATTCGTACGATCCATTCTAATTCATTTGTACAATCCATTGTATTTCATTCGTACGATCCATTCTTACTCATTCGTATGATCCATTCTAATTAATTCGTAAGATCCATTCTAATTCATTCGTACGATCCATTCTAATTCATTCGTACGATCCATTCTAATTCATTCGTACGATCCATTCTAATTCATTCGCACGAATGTATCCATTCTAGTTCATTCGTACGATCCATTCTAATTCATTCGTACGATCCATTCTAATTCATTCGCACGATCCATTCTAATTCATTCGTACGATCCATTCTAATTCATTCATACGATCCATTCTAATTCATTCGTACGATCCATTCTAATTCATTCATACAATCTATTCTAATTCATTCGCACGAATGGATACATTCGTGTGAATGAATTAGAATGGATCGTACGAATGAGTAAGAATGGATCGTACGAATGAAATAGAATGGATTGCACGAATGAATTAGAATGGATCATACGAATGAATTAGAATGGATCGTGTGAAAGAATTAGAATGGATTGTATGAATGAATTAGAATGGATCGTGCGAATGAATTAGAACGGATCGTACGAATGAATTAGAATGGATCGTACGAATGAACTAGAATTGATCATATGAATGAATTAGAATGTATCATACGAATTAATTAGAATGGATCGTACGAATGAATTAGAATGGATACATTCGTGCGAATGAATTAGAATGGATCGTACGAATGAATTATAATGGATCGTACGAATGAATTAGAATGGATACATTTGTGCGAATGAATTAGAATGGATCGTACGAATGAATTAGAATGGATCGTATGAATAAAATAGAATGGATCGTACGAATGAATTAGAATGGATCGTGCGAATGAATTAGAATGGATCGTACGAATGAATTAGAATGGATCGTACGAATGAACTAGAATGGATACATTCGTGCGAATGAATTAGAATGGATCATACGAATGAATTAGAATGGATCGTACGAATGAATTAGAATGGATCTTACGAATGAATTAGAATGGACCGTACGAATAAATTAGAATGGATACATTCGTGCGAATGAATTAGAATGGATCGGACGAATGAATTAGAATGGATCGTACGAATGAATTAGAATGGATCGTTCAAATGAATTAGAATGGATCGTACGAATAAATTAGAATGGATACATTCGTCCGAATGAATTAGAATGGATCATACGAATGAGTAAGAATGGATCGTACGAATGAAATAGAATAGATTGTACGAATGAATTAGAATGGATCCTACGAATGAATTAGAATGGATCGTGTGAATGAATTAGAATGGATTATATGAATGAATTAGAATGGATCTGATGAATGAATTAGAAAGGATCGTGCGAATGAATTCGAATGGATCGTACGAATTCATTCTATTTCATTCGTACGATCCATTCTAATTCATATGCACAAAGGTATCCATTCTAATTCATTCGTACGATCCATTCTAATTCAGGATCGTACGAATGAATTAGAATGGATACATTCATGCGAATGAATTAGAATTGATCATACGAATGAGTATGAATGGATCGGACGAATGAATTAGAATGGATCGTACGAATGAATTAGAATGGATCGTATGAATGAATTAGAATGGTTACATTCATGCAAATGAATTAGAATGGATCGTACGAATGAAGTAGAATGGATCGTATGAATGAATTAGAATGGATACATTCGTGCAAATGAATTAGAATGGATCGTATGAATGAATTAGAATAGATTGTATGAATGAATTAGAATGGATCGTAGAATGTATCGTACGAATGAATTAGAATGAATTAGAATGGATCGTACGAATGAATAATAATAGAATGAATTAGAATGGATAGTGCGAATGAATTAGAATCGATCGTACGAATGAATTAGAATGGATCGTACGAATGAATTAGAATCGATCATACGAATGAGTAAGAATGGATCGTACGAATGAATTAGAATGGATACATTCGTCCGAATGAATTAGAATAGATCATACGAATGAGTAAGAATGGATCGTACGAATGAAATAGAATAGATTGTACGAATGATTTAGAATGGATCCTAGTACGATCCATTCTAATTCATTCGTACGATCCATTCTAATTCATTCATACAATCCATTCTAATTCTTTCACACTATCCATTCTAATTCATTCGTACGATCCATTCTAATTCATTCGTTCAATCCATTCTATTTCATTCGTACGATCCATTCTTACTCATTCGTACGATCCATTCTAATTCATTCACACGAATGTATCTATTCGTACGAATGAATTAGAATAGATTGTACGAATAAATTAGAATGGATCGTACGAATGAATTAGAATGGATTGTACGAAGGAATTAGAATGGATTGTATGAAGGAATTAGAATGGATAGTACGAATGAATTAGAATAGATCGTATGAATGAATTAAAATGGATCGTACGAAGGAATTAGAATGGATCGTACGAATGAATTAGAATGGATATATTCGTGCAAATGAATTAGAATGGATCGTATGAATGTATTAGAATGGATCGTATGAGTGAATTAGAATGGATCGTACGAATGAATTAGAATGGATTATATGAATGAATTAGAATGGATCGTACGAATGAATTAGAATGGATCATATGAATTAATTAGAATGGATCAAACGAATGAATTAGAATGGATCGTACGAATGAATTAGAATGGATCGTACGAATGAATTAGAATGGATACATTCGTGCGAATGAATTAGAATGGATTGTACGAATGAATAAGAACAGATCGTGCGAATGAATTAGAATGGATCGTACGAATGAATTAGAATGGATCGTACGAATGAATTAGAATGGATCGTACGAATAAATTAGAATAGATACATTTGTGTGAATGGATTAGAATGGATCGTACGAATGAATTAGAATGGATCGTATGAATGAATTAGAATGGATCGTACGAATGAATTAGAATGGATCGTGCGAATGAATTAGAATGGATCGTACGAATGAATTAGAATGGATCGTACGAATGAATTAGAATGGATCGTGTGAAAGAATTAGAATAGATCATACGAAAGAATTAGAATGGATCGTGCGAATGAATTAGAATGGATCGTACGAATGAATTAGAATGGATACATTTGTGCAAATGAATTAGAATGGATTGTATGAATGAATTAGAATGGATCGTACGAATGAATTAGAATGGATCGTGCGAATGAATAAGAATGGATCGTACGAATGAATTAGAATGGATCGTACGAATGAACTAGAATGGATACATTCATGCGAATGAATTAGAATGGATCGTACGAATGAATTAGAATGGATCGTACGATGAATTAGAATGGATCGTACGAATGAATTAGAATGGATCTTACGAATGAATTAGAATGGATCGTACGAATGAATTAGAATGGATCGTACGAATGAATCAGAATGGATACATTCGTGCGAATGAATTAGAATGGATCGGACAAATAAATTAGAATGGATCGTACGAATGAATTAGAATGGATCGTACGAATGAATTAGAATGGATCGTACGAATAAATTAGAATGGATACATTCGTCCGAATGAATTAGAATGGATCATACGAATGAGTAAGAATGGATCGTACGAATGAAATAGAATAGATTGTACGAATGAATTAGAATGGATCCTACGAATGAATTAGAATGGATCGTGGGAAAGAATTAGAATGGATTGTATAAATGAATTAGATTGGATCGTATGAATGAATTAGAATGGCTCGTGCGAATGAATTCGAATGGATCGTACGAATTCATTCTAATTCATTCATACAATCCATTCTAATTCTTTCACACGATCCATTCTAATTCATTCGTACGTTCCATTCTAATTCATTAGCATGATCCATGCTAATTCATTCGTTCGATCAATTCTAATTCATTAGCACGAACCATTCTAATTCATTCGTACGATCCATTCTAATTCATTCGCACGATCCATTCTAATTCATTCATAGGATCCATTCTAATTCATTCATATGATATATTCTAATTCTAATTCATTCGCACGATCCATTCTAATTCATTCGCACGAATGTATCCATTCTAATTCATTCGTACGACCCATTCTAATTCATTCGTACGATCCATTCTAATTCATTCGTACGATCCATTCTAATTCATTCATACGATCTATTCTAATTCATTCATACAATCCATTCAAATTCTTTCACACGATCCATTCTAATTCATTCGTACGATCCATTCTAATTCATTCGCACAATCCATTCTATTTCATTCGTACGATCCATTCTTACTCATTGGTACGATCCATTCTAATTCATTCGCACGAATGTATCGATTCTAATTCATTCGTATGATCCATTCTAATTCATTCGTACGATCCATTCTTACTCATTCGTATGATCCATTCTAATTCATTCGGATTGTATGAATGAATTAGAATGGATCGTACAAATGAATTAGAATGAATCGTACAAATGAATTAGAATAGATTGCGCGAATGAATTAGAATGGATCATGCGAATGAAATAGAATGGATACAAATGAATTAGAATGGATCATACGAATGAATTAGAATGACGATCCATTCTTACTCATTCGTATGATCCATTCTAATTTATTCGCACGAATGTATCCATTCTAATTCATTCGTATGTCTAATTCATTCGTACGGTCCATTCTAATTCATTCGCACAATCCATTCTATTTCATTCGTACGATCCATTCTTACTCATTCGTATGATCCATTATGGATACATTCGTGCGAATGAATTAGAATGGATCATACGAATGAGTAAGAATGGATCATACGAATGAAATAGAATGGATTGTGTGAATGAATTAGAATGGATCGTACGAATGAATTAGAATGGATCGTGTGAAAGGATTAGAATGGATTGTATGAATGAATTAGAATAGATCGTATGAAAGAATTAGAATGGATCGTACGAATGAATTAGAATGGATAGTACGAATGAATTAGAATGGATCGTACGAATGAATTAGAATGGATACATTCGTGCGAATGAATTAGAATGGATCGTACGAATGAATTAGAATGGATCGTACGAATGAATTAGAATGGATCGTACGAATGGATTAGAATGGATCCTACGAATGAATTAGAATGGATACATTCGTGCGAATGAATTAGAAGGGATTGTGCGAATTAAAAAGAACAGATCGTGCGAATGAATTAGAATGGATCGTACTAATGAATTAGAATGGATCGTGCGAATGAGTTAGAATGGATCGTACGAATGAATTATAATGGATCGTGCGAATGAATTAGAATGGATCGTACGAATGAATTAGAATAGATACATTTGTGCGAATGAATTAGAATGGATCGTACGAATGAATTAGAATGGATCGTATGAATGAATTAGAATGGATCGTACGAATGAATTAGAATGGATCATGCGAATGAATTAGAATGGATCGTACGAATGAATTAGAATGGATCGAACGAATGAACTAGAATGGATACATTCGTGCGAATGAATTAGAATGGTTCGTACGAATGAATTAGAATGGATCGTACGAATGAATTAGAATGGATCTTACGAATGAATTAGAATGGATCGTATGAATGAATTAGAATGGATCGTACGAATGAATTAGAATGGATACATTCGTGCGATCCATTCTAATTCATTCGCACAATCCATTCTATTTCATTCGTACGATCCATTCTTAACCATTGGTACGATCAATTCTAATTCATTCGCATGAATGTATCCATTCTAATTCATTCGTACGAATCCATTCTAATTCATTCGCACGATCTATTCTAATTCATTCGCATGAATGTAACCATTCTAATTCATTTGTACGATCCATTCTAATTCATTCATACGATCCATTCTAATTCTTTCACACGATCCATCCTAATTCATTCACACGAATGTATCCATTCGTACGAATGAATTAGAATAGATTGCGAATGAATTAGAATGGATCGTACGAATGAATTAGAATGGATCGTACGAATGAATTAGAATGGATCGTGCGAATGAATTCGAATGGATCGTACGATCCATTCTAATTCATTTGCACGATCCATTCTAATTCATTCATACGATCCATTCTAATTCATTCGTACGATCCATTCTAATTCATTCGCACAAATGTATCCATTCTAATTCATTCGTACGATCCATTCTAATTCATTCGCACGATCCATTCTAATTCATTCGTACGATCCATTCTAATTCATTCGCACGATCTGTTCTTATTCATTCGCACAATCCATTCTAATTCATTCGCACGAATGTATCCATTCTAATTCATTCGTACAATCCATTCTAATTCATTCGTACGATCCATTCTAATTCATTCGTATGATCCATTCTAATTAATTCCTATGATCTATTCTAATTCATTCGTACGATCCATTCTAATTCATTCGTACGATCCATTCTAATTCATTCGTACGATCCATTCTAATTCATTCTAATTCTTTCACACGATCTATTCTAATTCATTCGTAGGATCCATTCTAATTCATTCGTATAATCTATTCTATTTCATTCGTACGATCCATTCTTACTCATTCGTATGATCCATTCTAATTCATTCGGACGAATGTATCCATTCTAATTTATTCGTACGATCCATTCTAATTCATTCGTACGATCCCTTCTAATTTATTCGTACGATCCATTCTAATTCATTTGTCCGTTCCATTCTAATTCATTCGCACGAAGGTATCCATTCTAATTCATTCGTACGGTCCATTCTAATTCATTCGCACAATCCATTCTATTTCATTCATACGATCCATTCTTACTCATTCGTATGATCCATTATGGATACATTCGCGCGAATGAATTAGAATGGATCATACGAATGAGTAAGAATGGATCGTACGAATGAAATAGAAAGGATTATGCGAATGAATTAGAATGGATCATACGAATGAATTAGAATGGATCGTGTGAAATAATTAGAATGGATTGTATGAATGAATTAGAATAGATCGTATGAATGAATTAGAATGGATCGTACGAATGAATTAGAATGGATCGTACGAATGAACTAGATTGGATACATTCGTGCGAAATGAATTAGAATGGATCGTACGAATGAATTAGAATGGATCGTACGAATGAATTAGAATGGATCTTACGAATGAATTAGATTGGATCATACGAATGAATTAGAATAGATCGTCCGAATGAATTAGAATGGATACATTCATGCGAATGAATTAGAATGGATCATACGAATGAATTAGAATAGATCGTGCGAATGAATTAGAATGGATACATTCGTGCAAATGAATTAGAATGGATCATATGAATGAATTAGAATGGATCGTATGAGTGAATTAGAACGGATAGTACGAATGAAGTAGAATGGATCGTATGAATGAATTAGAATGGATACATTCGTGCGAATGAATTAGAATGGATCGTATGAATGAATTAGAATAGATTGTGCGAATGAATTAGAATGGATCGTACGAATGAATTAGAATGGAAACATTCGTGCGAATAAATTAGAATGGATTGTATGAATGAATTAGAATGGATCGTACGAATGAATTAGAATGGGTCGTACGAATGAATTTGAATAGATTGCGCGAATAAATTAGAACGGATCGTGCGAATGAAATAGAATGGATACAAATGAATTAGAATGGATCATACGAATGAATTAGAATGACGATCCATTCTTACTCATTCGTATGATCCATTCTAATTTATTCGCACGAATGTATCCATTCTAATTCATTCGTACGTTTAATTCATTCGTACGGTCCATTCTAATTCATTCGCACAATCCATTCTATTTCATTCGTACGGTCCATTCTTACTCATTCGTATGATCCATTTTGGATACATTCGTGCGAATGAATTAGAATGGATCATACGAATGAGTAAGAATGGATCGTACGAATGAAATAGAATGGATTCTGCGAATGAATTAGAATGGATCGTACGAATGAATTAGAATGGATCGTGTGAAAGAATTAGAATGGATTGTACGAATGAAATAGAATGGATTGCACGAATGATTTAGAATGGATTGTATGAATGAATTAGAATGGATCGTGTGAAAGAATTAGAATGGATCGTACGAATGAATTAGAATGGATCGTACAAAAGAATTAGAATGGATCGTACGAATGAATTAGAATGGATCGTACGAATAAATTAGAATGGATCGTACGAATGAATTAGAATGGATCGTACGAATGAATTAGAATAGATACATTCGTGCGAATGAATTAGAATGGATCGTACGAATGAATTAGAATGGATCGTGCGAATGAATTAGAATAGATCATACGAATGAATTAGAATGGATTCGTTCGTACGATCCATTCTAATTCATTCGTACGATCCATTCTAATTCATTCGTCCGATCCATTCTAATTCATTCGCACGAATGTATCCATTCTAATTCATTCGTACGATCCATTCTAATTCATTCGTACGATCCATTCTAATTCATTCGTAAGATCCATTCTAATTCATTCGTACGATCCATTCTAATTCATTCGTACGATCTATTCTAACTCATTCGCACGAATATAACCATTCTAATTCATTCATACGATTCATTCTAATTCATTCGTCTGAGCTATTCTAATTCATTCGTTCGATCCATTCTAATTCATTCGTACGATCCATTCTAATTCATTCATACAATCCATTCTAATTCATTCGCACGAATGTATCCATTCTTATTAATTCGTACGATCCATTCTAATTCATTCGTATGATCCATTCTTATTCATTCGCACGATCCAGTCTAATGGATTCGCACGATCCATTCTAATTCATTCGCACGAATGTATCCATTCTAATTCATTCGTACGATCCATTCTAATTCATTAATATGATCCATTCAAATTCATTCGCACGATCCATTCTAATTCATTCGTACGATCCATTCTAATTCATTCATACGATCCATTCTAATTCATTCGCACGATCCATTCTAATTCATTCGTAAAATCTATTCTATTTCATTCGTACGATCCATTCTTACTCATTCGTATGATCCATTCTAATTTATTCAGATGAATGTATCCATTCTAATTTATTCGTACGATCCATTTTAATTCATTCGTACGATCCATTCTAATTCATTCGTACGATCCATTCTAATTCATTCGTCCGATCCATTCTAATTCATTCGCACGAATGTATCCATTCTAATTCATTCGTACGGTCCACTCTAATTCATTCGCACAATCCATTCTATTTCATTCATACGATCCATTCTTACTCATTCGTATGATCCATTATTGATACATTCGTACGATCCATTCTAATACATTCATATGATCCATTCTAATTCATTTGCACGAATATATCCATTCTAATACATTCGTACGATCCATTCTAATTCCTTCGTACGATCCATTATAATTCATTCGTACGATCCCTTCTAATTCATTCGTACGATCCATTCTAATTCATTTGTACGAATGGATTAGAATGAATTAGAATGGATCGTACGAATGAATTAGAATGGATCGTATGAGTAAATTAGAATAGATACAAAGGAATTAGAATGGATCGTACGAAGGAATTAGAATGGATCATACGAATGAAATAGAATGGATCGTACGAAGGAACTAGAATGGATCTTACGAAGGAATTAGAATGGATCGTACGAAGAAATTAGAATGGATCGTACGAATGAATTAGAATGGATATATTCGTGCAAATGAATTAGAATGGATCGTATGAATGAATTAGAATGGATCGTATGAGTGAATTAGAAGGGATAGTAGGAATGAAGTAGAATGGATCGTATGAATGAATTGGAATGGATACATTCGTGTGAATGAATTAGAATGGATCGTATGAATGAATTAGAATAGATTTTGTGAATGAATTAGAATGGATCGTACGAATGAATTAGAATGGATACATTCGTGCGAATGAATTAGAATGGATTGTATGAATGAATTAGAATGGATCGTACGAATGAACTAGAATGGATACATTCGTGCGAATGAATTAGAATGGATCGTACGAATGAATTAGAATGGATCGTACGAATGAATTAGAATAGATTGCGCGAATGAATTAGAATGGATCGTGCGAATGAAATAGAATGGATACAAATGAATTAGAATGGATCATACGAATGAATTAGAATGACGATCCATTCTTACTCATTCGTATGATCCATTCTAATTTATTCGCACGAATGTATCCATTCTAATTCATTCGTACGTCTAATTCATTCCTACGATCCATTCTAATTCATTCGCACGATCCATTCTAATTCATTCGTACGAATGTATCCATTCTAATTCATTTGCATGATCCATTCTAATTCATTCGCACGATCCATTCTAATTCATTCGCACGATCCATTCTAATTCATTCGTATGATCCATTCTAATTCATTCGCACGATCCATTCTAATTCATTCATACGATCCATTCTAATTCATTCGTACGATCCATTCTAATTCATTCATACAATCCATTCTAATTCATTCGTACGATCCATTCTAATTCACTCATACGATCCATTCTAATACATTCATACGATCCATTCTAATTCATTTGCACGAATATATCCATTCTAATTCATTCGTACGATCCATTCTAATTCCTTCGTACGATCCATTCTAATTCATTCGTACGATCTATTCTAATTCATTCGTACGATCCATTCTAATTCATTCGTACGATCCATTCTAATTCCTTCGTACGATCCATTCTAATTCATTCGTACGATCCATTCTAATTCATTCGTAAGATCCATTCTAATTCATTCGTACGATCCATTCTAATTCATTCGTCCGATCCATTCTAATTCATTCATTCGTACGATCCATTCGAATTCATTCGCACGATCCATTCTAATTCATTCATACGATCCATTCTAATTCATTCATACAATGCATTCTAATTCTTTCACACGATCCATTCTAATTCATTCGTACGTTCCATTCTAATTCATTAGCACGATCCATGCTAATTCATTCATTCGATCAATTCTAATTCATTAGCACGATCGATTCTAATTCATTCGTACGATCCATTCTAATTCATTCGCACAATCCATTCTAATTCATTCATAGGATCCATTCTAATTCATTCATACGATCTATTCTAATTCTTTCGCACGAATGTATCCATTCTAATTCATTCGCACGAATGTATCCATTCTAATTCATTCGTACGATCCATTCTAATTCATTCGCACGATCCATTCTAATTCATTCGTACGATCAATTCTAATTCATTCGCACGAATGTATCCAATCTAATTCATTCGTACGATCCATTCTAATTCATTCATAGGATCCATTCTAATTCATTCATACAATTCATTCTAATTCATTCGCACGAATGTATCCATTCTAATTCATTCGTACGATCAGTTCTAATTCATACACAAAATCTATTCTAATTCATTCATACGATCCATTCTAATTCATTCACACGAATGTATCCATTCTAATTCATTCATACGATCCATTCTAATTCATTCGTACGATCCATTCTAATTCACTCATACGATCCATTCTAATTCATTCATAGGATCCATTCTAATTCATTTGCACGAATATATCCATGCTAATTCATTCGTACGATCCATTCTAATTCCTTCGTACGATCCATTTTAATTCATTCGTACGATCTATTCTATTTCATTCGTACGATCCATTCTTACTCATTCGTACGATCCATTCTAATTCATTCGTACGATCCATTCTAATTCATTCATACAATCCATGCTAATTCATTCGTTCGATCAATTCTAATTCATTAGCACGAATATATCCATTCTAATTCTTTCGTACGATGCATTCTAATTTATTCGTACGATCCATTCTAATTCATTCATTTGATCCATTCTAATTCATTCGTACGATCCATTCTAATTCATTCGTCCGATCCATTCTAATTCATTCGCACGAATGTATCCATTCTAATTCATTCGTACGATCCATTCTAATTCATTCGCACGATCCATTCTAATTCATTCGTATGATCCATTCTAATTCATTCATACGATCTATTCTAATTCATTCATACAATCCATTCTAATTCTTTCTCACGATCCATTCTAATTCATTCGTACGATCCATTCTAATTAGCATGGATTATAATTAGCATGGATCCATTCTAATTCATATGATACATTCGTAGGATCCATTCTAATTCTTACTCATTCGTATGATCCATTCGAATCCATTCTAATTCATTCGTACGAATGTATCCATTCTAATTCATTCGTACGATCCATTCTAATTCATTCGTACGATCCATTCTAATTCATTCGTAAGATCCATTCTAATTCATTCGTACGATCAATTCTAATTCATTCGTACGATCCATTCTAATTCATTCGCACGAATGTATCCATTCTAGTTCATTCGTACGATCCATTCTAATTCATTCGTACAATCCATTCTAATTCATTCGCACGATCCATTCTAATTCATTCGTACGATCAATTCTAATTCATTCGCACGAATGTATCCATTCTAATTCATTCGTACGATCCTGAATTAGAATGGATCGTACGAATGAATGGGTCGTGCAAATGAATTAGAATGGAATATACGAATGAATTAGAATGGATCATACGAATTAATTAGAATGGATCATACGAATGAATTAGAATGGATCGTACGAATGAATTAGAATGGATCGTATGAATGAATTAGAATGGATCGTGTGAATGAATTAGAATTGATCGTACGAATGAATTAGAATGGATACATTTGTGCGAATGAATTAGAATGGATCGTACGAATGAATTAGAATGGATCGTATGAATGAATTAGAATGGATCGTACGAATGAATTAGAATGGATCGTACGATTGAATTAGAATGGATCGTGTGAAAAAATTAGAATGGATCGTACGAATGAATTAGAATGGATCGTACGAATGAATTAGAATGGATCGTGCGAATGAATTAGAATGGATCGTACGAATGAATTAGAATGGATACATTCGTGCGAATGAATTAGAATGGATCGGACGAATGAATTAGAATGGATCGTACGAATGAGTAAGAATGGATCGTACAAATGAAATAGAATAGATCATACGAATGAATTAGAATGGATCGTACGAAGGAATTAGAATGGATCATACGGATGAATTAGAATGGATATATTCGTGCAAATGAATTAGAATGGATCGTATGAATGTATTAGAATGGATCGTATGAGTGAATTAGAATGGATCGTACGAATGAATTAGAATGGATCGTATGAATGAATTAGAATAGATACATTCGTGTGAATGAATTAGAATGGATCGTATGAATGAATTAGAATAGATTTTGTGAATGAAATAGAACTGATCGTACGAATGAATTAGAATGGATCGTATGAATGAATTAGAATGGATCGTGCGAATGAATTATAAAGGATCGTACAAATGAATTAGAATGGATACATTTGTGCGAATGAATTAGAATGGATCGTACGAATGAATTAGAATGGATCGTATGAATGAATTAGAATGGATCGTACGAATCCATTCTAATTTCATTCGTATGATCCATTCAAATTCATTCTAATTCATTCGTACGATCAATTCTAATTCATTCGCACGAATGTATCCATTCTAATTCATTCGTACGATCCTGAATTAGAATGGATCGTATGAATGAATTAGAATAAATACCTTTGTGCATATGAATTAGAATGGATCGTACGAATGAATTAGAATGGATCATATTAATGAATTAGAATGGATCGTATGAATGAATTAGAATGGATCGTACGAATGAATTAGAATGGATCTTACGAATGGATTAGAATGGATACATTCGTGCGAATGAATTAGAATGGATCGGACGAATGAATTAGAATGGATCGTACGAATGAATTAGAATGGATCAAATGAATGAATTAGAATGGTTACATTCATGCGAATGAATTAGAATGGATCGTACGAATGGATTAGAATGGATCGTACGAATGGATTAGAATGGATACATTCGAGCGAATGAATTAGAATGGATCGTACGAATGAAATTAGAATGGATCGTACGAATGAATTAGAATAGATCGTACGAATGAATTAGAATGGATCGTACGAATAAATTAGAATGAATCGTGTGAAAGAATTAGAATGGATCGCACGAATGAATTAGAATGGATCGTGCGAATGAATTAGAATGGATCGTACGAATGAATTAGAATGGATCGTGCTAATGAATTAGAATTGATCGAACGAATGAATTAGCATGGATCGCACGATCCATTCTAATTCATTCGTAAGATCCATTCTAATTGATTCGTACGATCCATTCTAATTCATTCGCACGAATGTATCCATTCTAGTTCATTCGTACGATCCATTCTAATTCATTCGTACGATCCATTCTAATTCATTCATACGATCTATTCTAATTCATTCATACAATCCATTCTAATTCTTTCACATGATCCATTCTAATTCATTCGTACGATCCATTCTTATTCATTCACACAATCCATTCTATTTCATTCGTACGATCCATTCTTACTCATTCGTATGATCCATTCAAATTCATTCGCACGAATGTATCCATAATGGATCATACAAATGAGTAAGAATGGATCATACGAATGAAATAGAATGGATTGTGCGAATGAAATAGAATGGACCGTACGAATGAATTAGAATGGATACATTCGTGCGAATGAATTAGAATGGATCGGACGATTGAATTAGAATGGATCGTACGAATAAATTAGAATGGATCGTACGAATAAATTAGAATGGATCGGACGAATAAATTAGAATGGATATATTCGTCCGAATGAATTAGAATGGATCATACGAATGAGTAAGAATGGATCGTACGAATGAAATAGAATAGATTGTACGAATAAATTAGAATGGATCGTACGAATGAATTAGAATGGATCGTACGAAGGAATTAGAATGGATCGTACGAATGAATTAGAATAGATCGTACGAATGAATTAGAATGGATCGTACGAAGCAATTAGAATGGATCGTACGAATGAATTAGAATGGATATATTCAAGCAAATGAATTAGAATGGATTATATGAATGTATTAGAATGGATCGTATGAGTGAATTAGAATGGATCGTACGAATGAATTAGAATGGATTGTATGAATGAATTAGAATGGATCGTACGAATGAATTAGAATGGATCATACGAATTAATTAGAATGGATCATACGAATGAATTAGAATGGATAGTACGAATGAATTAGAATGGATCGTACGAATGAATTAGAATGGATACATTCGTGCGATCCATTCTAATTCATTCGCACAATCCATTCTATTTCATTCGTAAGATCCATTCTTACTCATTGGTACGATCCATTCTAATTCATTCGCACGAATGTATCCATTCTAATTCATTCGTACGAATCCATTCTAATTCATTCGTACGATCCATTCTAATTCATTCGCACGACCCATTCTAATTCATTCGTGCGATCCATTCTAATTCATTCGTACGATCCATTCTAATTCATTCGTATGATCCATTCTAATTAATTCGTATGATCCATTCTAATTCATTCGTACGATCCATTCTAATTCATTCATACAATCCATTCTAATTCATTCGCACGAATGTATCCATTCTAATTAATTCGTACGATCCATTCTAATTCATTCATATGATCTATTCTTATTCATTCGCACGATCCAGTCTAATTGATTCGCACGATCCATTCTAATTCATTCGCACGAATGTATCCATTCTAATTCATTCGTACGATCCATTCTAATTCATTAATATGATCCATTCTAATTCATTCGTACGATCCATTCTAATTCATATGCACAAAGGTATCCATTCTAATTCATTCGCACGAAAGAATTAGAATGGATTGTATGAAAGAATAGATCGTATGAATGAATTAGAATGGATCGTACGGAATGAATTAGAATGGATTGTATGAATGAATTAGAATGGATCGTACGAATGAGTAAGAATGGATCGTACGAATGAATTAGAATGGATCATACAAATGAATTAGAATGGATCGTACGAATTAAATAGAATGGATCATACGAATGAAATAGAATGGATCGTCCGAATGAATTAGAATGGATTGTACGAAGGAATTAGAATAGATCGTGCGAAGGAATTAGAATGGATCGTACGAATGAATTAGAATGGATATATTCATGCAAATGAATTAGAATGGATCGTATGAATGAATTAGAATGGATCGTATGAGTGAATTAGAACGGATAGTACGAATGAAATAGAATGGATCGTATGAATAAATTAGAATGGATACATTCGTGTGAATGAATTAGAATGGATCGTATGAATGAATTAGAATGGATCGTACGAATGAATTAGAATGGATCGTGCGAATGAATTAGAATGGATCGTACGAATGAATTAGAATGGATCGTACGAATGAACTAGAATGGATACATTCGTGCGAATGAATTAGAATGGATCGTACGAATGAATTAGAATGGATCTTACGAATGAATTAGAATAGATCGTACGAATGAATTAGAATGGATCGTACGAATGAATTACAATGGAAACATTCGTGCGAATGAATTAGAATGGATCGTATGAGTGAATTAGAATGGATCGTACGAATGAATTAGAATGGATCGTATGAATGAATTAGAATAGATACATTCGTGTGAATGAATTAGAATGGATCGTATGAATGAATTAGAATAGATTTTGTGAATGAAATAGAACTGATCGTACGAATGAATTAGAATGGATCGTATGAATGAATTAGAATGGATCGTGCGAATGAATTATAAAGGATCGTACAAATGAATTAGAATGGATACATTTGTGCGAATGAATTAGAATGGATCGTACGAATGAATTAGAATGGATCGTATGAATGAATTAGAATGGATCGTACGAATCCATTCTAATTTCATTCGTATGATCCATTCAAATTCATTCTAATTCATTCGTACGATCAATTCTAATTCATTCGCACGAATGTATCCATTCTAATTCATTCGTACGATCCTGAATTAGAATGGATCGTATGAATGAATTAGAATAAATACCTTTGTGCATATGAATTAGAATGGATCGTACGAATGAATTAGAATGGATCATATTAATGAATTAGAATGGATCGTATGAATGAATTAGAATGGATCGTACGAATGAATTAGAATGGATCTTACGAATGGATTAGAATGGATACATTCGTGCGAATGAATTAGAATGGATCGGACGAATGAATTAGAATGGATCGTACGAATGAATTAGAATGGATCAAATGAATGAATTAGAATGGTTACATTCATGCGAATGAATTAGAATGGATCGTACGAATGGATTAGAATGGATCGTACGAATGGATTAGAATGGATACATTCGAGCGAATGAATTAGAATGGATCGTACGAATGAAATTAGAATGGATCGTACGAATGAATTAGAATAGATCGTACGAATGAATTAGAATGGATCGTACGAATAAATTAGAATGAATCGTGTGAAAGAATTAGAATGGATCGCACGAATGAATTAGAATGGATCGTGCGAATGAATTAGAATGGATCGTACGAATGAATTAGAATGGATCGTGCTAATGAATTAGAATTGATCGAACGAATGAATTAGCATGGATCGCACGATCCATTCTAATTCATTCGTAAGATCCATTCTAATTGATTCGTACGATCCATTCTAATTCATTCGCACGAATGTATCCATTCTAGTTCATTCGTACGATCCATTCTAATTCATTCGTACGATCCATTCTAATTCATTCATACGATCTATTCTAATTCATTCATACAATCCATTCTAATTCTTTCACATGATCCATTCTAATTCATTCGTACGATCCATTCTTATTCATTCACACAATCCATTCTATTTCATTCGTACGATCCATTCTTACTCATTCGTATGATCCATTCAAATTCATTCGCACGAATGTATCCATAATGGATCATACAAATGAGTAAGAATGGATCATACGAATGAAATAGAATGGATTGTGCGAATGAAATAGAATGGACCGTACGAATGAATTAGAATGGATACATTCGTGCGAATGAATTAGAATGGATCGGACGATTGAATTAGAATGGATCGTACGAATAAATTAGAATGGATCGTACGAATAAATTAGAATGGATCGGACGAATAAATTAGAATGGATATATTCGTCCGAATGAATTAGAATGGATCATACGAATGAGTAAGAATGGATCGTACGAATGAAATAGAATAGATTGTACGAATAAATTAGAATGGATCGTACGAATGAATTAGAATGGATCGTACGAAGGAATTAGAATGGATCGTACGAATGAATTAGAATAGATCGTACGAATGAATTAGAATGGATCGTACGAAGCAATTAGAATGGATCGTACGAATGAATTAGAATGGATATATTCAAGCAAATGAATTAGAATGGATTATATGAATGTATTAGAATGGATCGTATGAGTGAATTAGAATGGATCGTACGAATGAATTAGAATGGATTGTATGAATGAATTAGAATGGATCGTACGAATGAATTAGAATGGATCATACGAATTAATTAGAATGGATCATACGAATGAATTAGAATGGATAGTACGAATGAATTAGAATGGATCGTACGAATGAATTAGAATGGATACATTCGTGCGATCCATTCTAATTCATTCGCACAATCCATTCTATTTCATTCGTAAGATCCATTCTTACTCATTGGTACGATCCATTCTAATTCATTCGCACGAATGTATCCATTCTAATTCATTCGTACGAATCCATTCTAATTCATTCGTACGATCCATTCTAATTCATTCGCACGACCCATTCTAATTCATTCGTGCGATCCATTCTAATTCATTCGTACGATCCATTCTAATTCATTCGTATGATCCATTCTAATTAATTCGTATGATCCATTCTAATTCATTCGTACGATCCATTCTAATTCATTCATACAATCCATTCTAATTCATTCGCACGAATGTATCCATTCTAATTAATTCGTACGATCCATTCTAATTCATTCATATGATCTATTCTTATTCATTCGCACGATCCAGTCTAATTGATTCGCACGATCCATTCTAATTCATTCGCACGAATGTATCCATTCTAATTCATTCGTACGATCCATTCTAATTCATTAATATGATCCATTCTAATTCATTCGTACGATCCATTCTAATTCATATGCACAAAGGTATCCATTCTAATTCATTCGCACGAAAGAATTAGAATGGATTGTATGAAAGAATAGATCGTATGAATGAATTAGAATGGATCGTACGGAATGAATTAGAATGGATTGTATGAATGAATTAGAATGGATCGTACGAATGAGTAAGAATGGATCGTACGAATGAATTAGAATGGATCATACAAATGAATTAGAATGGATCGTACGAATTAAATAGAATGGATCATACGAATGAAATAGAATGGATCGTCCGAATGAATTAGAATGGATTGTACGAAGGAATTAGAATAGATCGTGCGAAGGAATTAGAATGGATCGTACGAATGAATTAGAATGGATATATTCATGCAAATGAATTAGAATGGATCGTATGAATGAATTAGAATGGATCGTATGAGTGAATTAGAACGGATAGTACGAATGAAATAGAATGGATCGTATGAATAAATTAGAATGGATACATTCGTGTGAATGAATTAGAATGGATCGTATGAATGAATTAGAATGGATCGTACGAATGAATTAGAATGGATCGTGCGAATGAATTAGAATGGATCGTACGAATGAATTAGAATGGATCGTACGAATGAACTAGAATGGATACATTCGTGCGAATGAATTAGAATGGATCGTACGAATGAATTAGAATGGATCTTACGAATGAATTAGAATAGATCGTACGAATGAATTAGAATGGATCGTACGAATGAATTACAATGGAAACATTCGTGCGAATGAATTAGAATGGATCGGACGAATGAATTAGAATGGATCGTACGAATGAATTAGAATGGATCAAATGAATGAATTAGAATGGATCGTACGAATAAATTAGAATGGATGTATTCGTCCGAATGAATTAGAATGGATCGTACGAATGAATTAGAATGGATCGTACGAATGAATTAGAATGGATCGTACGAATGAATTAGTATGGATACAGTCGTACGAATGAATTAGAATGGATCGTACGGAATGAATTAGAATGGATATATTTGAACGAATAAATTAGAATGGATCATACGAATGAATTAGAATGGATCGTACGAATGAATTAGAATGGATAGTGCGAATGAATTAGAATCGATCGTACGAATGAATTAGAATAGATCGTACGAATGAATTAGAATGGATCGTACGAATAAATTAGAACGGATACATTCGTCCGAATGAATTAGAATGTATCATACGAATGAGTAAGAATGGATCGTACGAATGAAATAGAATAGATTCTAGAAATGAATTAGAATGGATCCTACGAATGAATTAGAATGGATCGTGTCAAAGAATTAGAATGGAATGTATGAATGAATTAGAATGGATCGTATGAATGAATTAGAATGGATCGTACGAATGGATTAGAATGGATCGTACGAATGAATTAGAATGGATCGTACGAATGAACTAGAATGGATACATTCGTGCGAATGAATTAGAATGGATCGTACGAATGAATTAGAATGGATTGTATGAATGAATTAGAATGGATCTTACGAATAAATTAGAATGGATCGTACGAATGAATTAGAATGGATCGTACGAATGAATTAGAATAGATCGTACGAATGAATTAGAATGGATCGTACGAAGGAATTAGAATGGATCGTACGAATGAATTAGAATGGATCGTATGAATGAATTAGAATGGATACATTCGTGCGAATGAATTAGAATGGATTGTACGAATGAATTAGAATGGATCGTACGAATGAATTAGAATGGATCGTGTGAAAGAATTAGAATGGATTGTATGAATGAATTAGAATGGATCATATGAATGAATTAGAATGGATACATTCGTGCGAATGAATTAGAATGGATCGTACGAATGAATTAGAATGGATCGTACGAATGAATTAGAATGGATCGTATGAATGAATTAGAATGGTTACATTCATGCGAATGAATTAGAATGGATCATACGAATGGATTAGAATGGATCGTACGAATGGATTAGAATGGATACATTCGAGCGAATGAATTAGAATGGATCGTACGAATGAATTAGAATGGATCGTACGAATGGATTAGAATGGATCCTACGAATGGATTAGAATGGATACCTTTGTGCATATGAATTAGAATGGATCGTACGAATGAATTACAATGGATCATATGAATGAATTAGAATGGATCGTGTGAAAGAATTAGAATGGATTGTATGAATGAATTAGAATAGATCATATGAATGAATTAGAATGGATCATACGAATGAATTAGAATGGATGGTACGAATGAATTAGAATGGATCGTACAAATGAATTAGAATGGATACATTCGTGCGAATGAATTAGAATGGATACATTCGTACGAAAGAATTAGAATAGATCGTATGAATGAATTAGAATGGATCCTATGAATGAATTAGAAAGGATCGTGCGAATGAATTAGAATGGTTCGTACGAATGAATTAGAATGAATCATGCTAATGAATTAGAATTGATCGAACGAATGAATTAGCATGGATCGTGCTAATGAATTAGAATGGAACGTACGAATGAATTAGAATGGATCGTGTGAAAGAATTAAAATGGATCGTACGAATGAATTAGAATGGATCGTGCAAATGAATTAGAATGGATGGTACGAATGAATTAGAATGGATCGTACGAATGAATTAGAATGCATCGTACGAATAAATTAGAATGGATCTTACGAATGAATTAGAATGGATCGTACGAATGAATTAGAATGGATCGTACGAATGAATTAGAATGGATACATTCGTGCGAATGAATTAGAATGGATCGGATGAATGAATTAGAATTGATCGTACGAATGAATTAGAATGGATCGTACGAATGAATTAGAATGGATCGTACGAATGAATTAGAATGGATACATTCGTGCGAATAAATTAGAATGGATCGGATGAATGAATTAGAATGGATCGTACGAATGAATTAGAATGGATCGTACGAATGAATTAGAATGGATCGTACGAATAAATTAGAATGGATACATTCGTCCGAATGAATTAGAATGGATCATACGAATGAGTAAGAATGGATCGTACGAATGAAATAGAATAGATTGTACGAATGAATTAGAATGGATCCTACGAATGAATTAGAATGGATCGTGTGAATGAATTTGAATGGATCGTATGAATGAATTAGAATGGATCGTGCAAATGAATTCGAATGGATCGTACGAATTCATTCTAATTTATTCATACAATCCATTCTAATTCTTTCACACGATCCATTCTAATTCATTCGTACGTTCCATTCTAATTCATTAGCACGATCCATGCTAATTCATTCGTTCGATCAATTCTAATTCATTAGCATGATCCAGTCTAATTCATTCATACGATCCATTCTAATTCATTAGCACGATCCATTCTAATTCATTCAAAGGATCCATTCTAATTCATTCATACGATCTATTCTAATTCTTTCGCACGAATGTATCCATTCTAATTCATTCGCACGAATGTATCCATTCTAATTCATTCGTACGATCCATTCTAATTCATTCGTACGATCCATTCTAATTCATTCGTACGATCCATTCTAATTCATTCATACGATCTATTCTAATTCATTCATACAATCCATTCTAATTCTTTCACACGATCCATTCTAATTCGTTCGTACGATCCATTCTAATTCATTCGCACAATCCATTCTATTTCATTCGTACAATCCATTCTTACTCATTCGTATGATCCATTCTAATTCATTCGCACGAATGTATCCATAATGGATCATACGAATGAGTAAGAATGGATCGTACGAATGAAATAGAATGGATTGTGCGAATGAATTAGAATGGACCGTACGAATGAATTAGACGTACGAATGAATTAGAATGGATACATTCGTGCGAATAAATTAGAATGGATCATACGAATGAGTAAGAATGGATCGTCATTCTAATTCATTCGAATGATCAATTCTAATTCATTTGTATCCATTCTATTTCATTCGCACGATCCATTCTAATTCATTCGCGCAATCTATTCTAATTCATTCATACGATCCATTCTAATTCATTCGTATGATCCATTCTAATCCATTCATACAATCTATTCTAATTTATTCGCACGAATGTTTCCATTCTAATTCATTCGTACGATCCATTCTAATTCATTCGCACAATTTATTCTAATTCATTCATACGATCCATTCTAATTCATTCGCACGAATGTATCCATTCTAATTCATTCATACGATCCATTCTACTTCATTCGTACTATCTGTTCTAATTCACTCATACGATCCATTCTAATTCATTCATACGATCCATTCTAATTCATTTGCACGAATATATCTATTCTAATTCATTCGTACGATCCATTCTAATTCCTTCGTACGATCCATTCTAATTCCTTCGTACGATCCATTCTATTTCATTCGTATGATCCATTCTAATTCCATCGTACGATCCATTCTAATTCCTTCGTATCCATTTTAATTCACTTATACGATCCATTCTAATTCATTCGTACGATCCATTCTAATTCATTCATACAATCCATTCTAATTCATTCGCACGAATGTATCCATTCTAATCCATTTGTACGATCTATTCTAATCCATTCGTATGATCCATTCTAATTCATTCGCATGAATGTAACCATTCTAATTCATTCATTTGATCCATTCTAATTCATTCGTACGATCCACTCTAATTCATTCGTCCGATCCATTCTAATTCATTCGCACGAATGTATCCATTCTAATTCATTCGTTCGATCCATTCTAATTCATTCGTACGATCCATTCTAATTCTTTCGTAAGATCCATTCTAATTCATTCGTACAATCCATTCTAATTCATTCGTACGATCCATTCTAATTCATTCGCACGAATGTATCCATTCTAGTTCATTCGTACGATCCATTCTAGTTCATTCGTACGATCCATTCTAATTCATTCGTACGATCCATTTTAATTCATTCGTATGATCCATTCTAATTAATTCGTATGATCCATTCTAATTCATTCGCACAATCCATTCTATTTCATTGCAAATCAATTAGACTGGATCGTGCAAATGAATAAGAATAGATCATACGAAAGAATTAGAATGGATCGTACGAATTAATTAGAATGGATACATTCGTGCGAATGAATTAGAATGGATTGTATGAATGAATTAGAATGGATCGTACGAATGAATTAGAATGGATCATACGAATTAATTAGAATGGATCATACGAATGAATTAGAATGGATCGTACGAATAAATTAGAATGGATCGTACGAATGAATTAGAATGGATCGTGCGAATGAATTAGAATGGATCGTACGAATGAATTAGAATGGATACATTTGTGCGAATGAATTAGAATGGATCGTACGAAAGAATTAGAATGGATCGTATGAATGAATTAGAATGGATATATTTGAACAAATAAATTAGAATGGATCATACGAATGAATTAGAATGGATCGTACGAATGAATTAGAATGGATAGTGCGAATGAATTAGAATCAATCGTACGAATGAATTAGAATGGATCGTACGAATGAATTAGAATGGATCATAAGAATGAGTAAGAATGGATCGTACGAATGAATTAGAATGGATCGTACGAATGAATTAGAATGGATCGAACGAATAAATTAGAATGGATACATTCGTCCGAATGAATTAGAATGGATCATACGAATGAGTAAGAATGGATCGTACGAATGAAATAGAATAGATTGCAAGAATGAATTAGAATGGATCCTACGAATGAATTAGAATGGATCGTGTGAAATAATTAGAATGGATTGTATGAATTAGTTAGAATGGATCGTATGAATGAATTAGAATGGATTGTGCGAATGAATTCGAATGGATCGTACGAATTCATTCTAATTCATTCATACAATCCATTCTAATTCTTTCACACGATCCATTCTAATTCATTCGTACGTTCCATTCTAATTCATTAGCACGATCCATGCTAATTCATTCGTTCGATCAATTCTAATTCATTAGCACGATCCATTCTAATTCATTCGTACAATCCATTCTAATTCTTTCGCATGATCCATTCTAATTCATTCATAAGATCCATTCTAATTCATTCGTACGATCTATTCTAATTCTTTTGCACGAATGTATCGATTGTGCGAATGAATTAGAATGGATCGTACGAATGAATTAGAATGGATCGTACGAATGAACTAGAATGGATACATTCGTGCGAATGAATTAGAATGGATCGTACGAATGAATTAGAATGGATCGTACGAATGAATTAGAATGGATCTTACGAATGAATTATAATGGATCGTACGAATGAATTAGAATGGATCGTACGAATGAATTAGAATGGATACATTCGTGCGAATGAATTAGAATGTATCGGACGAATGAATTAGAATGGATCGTACGAATGAATTAGAATGGATCGTACGAATGAATTAGAATGGATCGTACGAATAAATTAGAATGGATACATTCGTCCGAATGAATTAGAATGGATCATACGAATGAGTAAGAATGGATCGTACGAATGAAATAGAATCGATTGTACGAATGAATTAGAATGGATCCTACGAATGAATTAGAATGGATCGTGTGAAAGAATTGGAATGGATTGTATGAATGAATTAGAATGGATCGTATGAATGAATTAGAATGGATCGTGCGAATGAATTCGAATGGATCGTACGAATTCATTCTAATTCATTCATACAATCCATTCTAATTCTTTCACACGATCCGTTCTAATTCATTCGTACGTTCCATTCTAATTCATTAGCACGATCCATGCTAATTCATTCGTTCGATCAATTCTAATTCATTAGCACGATCCATTCTAATTCATTCGTATTATCCATTCTAATTCATTCATAGGATCCATTCTAATTCATTCATACAATCCATTCTAATTCATTCGCACGAATGTATCCATTCTAATTCATTCGTACGACCAGTTCTAATTCATTCACAAAATCTATTCTAATTCATTCATACGATCCATTCTAATTCATTCACACGAATGTATCCATTCTAATTCATTCATACGATCCATTCTAATTCATTCGTACGATCCATTCTAATTCACTCATACGATCCATTCTAATACATTCATACGATCCATTCTAATTCATTTGCACGAATATATCCATTCTAATTCATTCGTACGATCCATTCTAATTCCTTCGTACGATCCATTCTAATTCATTCGTACGATCTATTCTATTTCATTCGTACGATCCATTCTTACTCATTCGTATGATCTATTTAAATTCATTCGTCCGATCCATTCTAATTCATTCGCACGAATGTATCCATTCTAATTCATTCGTTCGATCAATTATAATTCATTAGCACGATCCATTCTAATTCATTCGTACGATCCACTCTAATTCATTCGCATGATCCATTCTAATTCATTCATAGGATCCATTCTAATTCATTCATACGATCTATTCTTATTCTTTCGCACGAATGTATCCATTCTAATTCATTCGCACGAATGTATCCAATCTAATTCTTTCGTACGATCCATTCTAATTCATTCGTACGATCCATTCTAATTCATTCGTACGATCCATTCTAATTCATTCATACGATCTATTCTAATTCATTCATACAATCCATTCTAATTCTTTCACACGATCCATTCTAATTCATTCGTACGATCCATTCTAATTCATTCGCACAATCCATTCTATTTCATTCGTATGATCCATTCTTACTCATTCGTATGATCCATTCTAATTCATTCGTACGAATGTATCCATAATGGATCATACGAAATGAGTAAGAATGGATCGTACGAATGAAATAGAATGGATTATGCGAATGAATTAGAATGGATCGTACGAATGAATTAGAATGGATCGTACGAATGAATTAGAATGGATCTTACGAATGAAATAGAATAGATTGTATGAATGAATTAGAATGGATTCGTACGAATGAATTAGAATGGATACATTCGTGCGAATTAATTAGAATGGATCGTACCAATGAGTAAGAATGGATCTTAGGAATGAAATAGAATGGATTGTGCGAATGAATTAGAATGGATCGCACGAATGTGTCCATTCTAATTCATTCGTACGATCCATTCTAATTCATTCGTACGATCCATTCTAATTCATTCGTATGATCCATTCTAATTAATTTGTATGATCCATTCTAATTCACTCATACGATCCATTCTAATTCATTCATACGATCCATTCTAATCCATTTGCACGAATATATCTATTCTAATTCATTCGTACGATCCATTCTAATTCCTTCGTACGATCCATTCTAATTCCTTCGTACGATCCATTCTATTTCATTCGTATGATCCATTCTAATTCCATCGTACGATCCATTCTAATTCCTTCGTATCCAATTTAATTCACTTATACGATCCATTCTAATTCATTCGTACGATCCATTCTAATTCATTCATACAATCCATTCTAATTCATTCGCACGAATGTATCCATTCTAATCCATTCGTACGATCCATTCTAATCCATTCGTATGATCCATTCTAATTCATTCGCATGAATGTAACCATTCTAATTCATTCATTTGATCCATTCTAATTCATTCGTACGATCCACTCTAATTCATTCGTCCGATCCATTCTAATTCATTCGCACGAATGTATCCATTCTAATTCATTCGTACGATCCATTCTAATTCATTCGTACGATCCATTCTAATTCATTCGTACGATCCATTCTAATTCATTCGCACGAATGTATCCATTCTAGTTCATTCGTACGATCCATTCTAGTTCATTCGTACGATCCATTCTAATTCATTCGTACGATCCATTTTAATTCATCGTATGATCCATTCTAATTAATTCGTATGATCCATTCTAATTCATTCGCACAATCCATTCTATTTCATTGCAAATCAATTAGACTGGATCGTGCAAATGAATAAGAATAGTTCATACGAATGAATTAGAATGGATCGTACGAATTAATTAGAATGGATACATTCGTGCGAATGAATTAGAATGGATCGTACGAATGAATTAGAATGGATCATACGAATTAATTAGAATGGATCCTACGAATGAATTAGAATGGATCGTACGAATAAATTAGAATGGATCGTACGAATGAATTAGAATGGATCGTGCGAATGAATTAGAATGGATCGTACGAATGAATTAGAATGGATACATTTGTGCGAATGAATTAGAATGGATCGTACGAAAGAATTAGAATGGATCATATGAATGAATTAGAATGGATCGTACGAATGAATTAGAATGGATACATTCGTGCGAATGAATTAGAATGGATCGTGCGAATGAATTAGAATGGATCGTACGAATGAATTAGAATGGATATATTTGAACGAATAAATTAGAATGGATCATACGAATGAATTAGAATGGATCGTACGAATGAATTAGAATGGATAGTGCGAATGAATTAGAATCAATCGTACGAATGAATTAGAATGGATCGTACGAATGAATTAGAATGGATCATAAGAATGAGTAAGAATGGATCGTACGAATGAATTAGAATGGATCGTACGAATGAATTAGAATGGATCGTACGAATAAATTAGAATGGATACATTCGTCCGAATGAATTAGAATGGATCATACGAATGAGTAAGAATGGATCGTACGAATGAAATAGAATAGATTGCAAGAATGAATTAGAATGGATCCTACGAATGAATTAGAATGGATCGTGTGAAATAATTAGATTGGATTGTATGAATTAGTTAGAATGGATCGTATGAATGAATTAGAATGGATCGTGCGAATGAATTCGAATGGATCGTACGAATTCATTCTAATTCATTCATACAATCCATTCTAATTCTTTCACACGATCCATTCTAATTCATTCGTACGTTCCATTCTAATTCATTAGCACGATCCATGCTAATTCATTCGTTCGATCAATTCTAATTCATTAGCACGATCCATTCTAATTCATTCGTACGATCCATTCTAATTCTTTCGCATGATCCATTCTAATTCATTCATAGGATCCATTCTAATTCATTCGTACGATCTATTCTAATTCTTTCGCACGAATGTATCGATTGTGCGAATGAATTAGAATGGATCGTACGAATGAATTAGAATGGATCGTACGAATGAACTAGAATGGATATATTCGTGCGAATGAATTAGAATGGATCGTTCGAATGAATTAGAATGGATCGTACGAATGAATTAGAATGGATCTTACGAATGAATTATAATAGATCGTACGAATGAATTAGAATGGATCGTACGAATGAATTAGAATGGATACATTCGTGCGAATGAATTAGCATGGATCGTACGAATGAATTAGAATGGATCGTACGAATGAATTAGAATGGATCGTACGAATAAATTAGAATGGAAACATTCGTCCGAATGAATTACAATGGATCATACGAATGAGTAAGAATGGATCGTACGAATGAAATAGAATAGATTGTACGAATGAATTAGAATGGATCCTACGAATGAATTAGAATGCATCGTGTGAAAGTATTGGAATGGATTGTATGAATGAATTAGAATGGATCGTATGAATGAATTAGAATGGATCGTGCGAATGAATTCGAATGGATCGTACGAATTCATTCTAATTCATTCATACAATCCATTCTAATTCTTTCACACGATCCGTTCTAATTCATTCGTACGTTCCATTCTAATTCATTAGCACGATCCATGCTAATTCATTCGTTCGATCAATTCTAATTCATTAGCACGATCCATTCTAATTCATTCGTACAATCCATTCTAATTCATTCATAGGATCCATTCTAATTCTTTCATACAATCCATTCTAATTCATTCGCACGAATGTATCCATTCTAATTCATTCGTACGACCAGTTCTAATTCATTCACAAAATCTATTCTAATTCATTCATACGATCCATTCTAATTCATTCACACGAATGTATCCATTCTAATTCATTCATACGATCCATTCTAATTCATTCGTACGATCCATTCTAATTCACTCATACGATCCATTCTAATACATTCATACGATCCATTCTAATTCATTTGCACGAATATATCCATTCTAATTCATTCGTACGATCCATTCTAATTCCTTCGTACGATCCATTCTAATTCATTCGTACGATCTATTCTATTTCATTCGTACGATCCATTCTTACTCATTCGTATGATCCATTCAAATTCATTCGTCCGATCCATTCTAATTCATTCGCACGAATGTATCCATTCTAATTCATTAATTCGATCAATTCTAATTCATTAGCACGATCCATTCTAATTCATTCGTACGATCCACTCTAATTCATTCGCACGATCCATTCTAATTCATTCATAGGATCCATTCTAATTCATTCATACGATCTATTCTTATTCTTTCGCACGAATGTATCCATTCTAATTCATTCGCACGAATGTATCCATTCTAATTCTTTCGTACGATCCATTCTAATTCATTCGTACGATCCATTCTAATTCATTCGTACGATCCATTCTAATTCATTCATACGATCTATTCTAATTCATTCATACAATCCATTCTAATTCTTTCACACAATCCATTCTAATTCATTCGTACGATCCATTCTAATTCATTCGCACAATCCATTCTATTTTATTCGTATGATCCATTCTTACTCATTCGTATGATCCATTCTAATTCATTCGTACGAATGTATCCATAATGGATCATACGAAATGAGTAAGAATGGATCGTACGAATGAAATAGAATGGATTATGCGAATGAATTAGAATGGATCGTACGAATGAATTAGAATGGATCGTACGAATGAATTAGAATGGATCTTACGAATGAAATAGAATAGATTGTACGAATGAATTAGAATGGATTCGTACGAATGAATTAGAATGGATACATTCGTGCGAATTAATTAGAATGGATCGTACATTTGAGTAAGAATGGATCGTAGGAATGAAATAGAATGGATTGTGCGAATGAATAAGAATGGATCGCACGAATGTGTCCATTCTAATTCATTCGTACGATCCATTCTAATTCATTCGTACGATCCATTCTAATTCATTCGTATGATCCATTCTAATTAATTCGTATGATCCATTCTAATTCACTCATACGATCCATTCTAATTCATACATACGATCCATTCTAATTCATTTGCACGAATATATCCATTCTAATTCATTCGTACGATCCATTCTAATTCCTTCGTACGATCCATTCTAATTCCTTCGTATGATCCATTCTATTTCATTCGTATGATCCATTCTAATTCCATCGTACGATCCATTCTAATTCCTTCGTATCCATTTTAATTCACTTATATGATCCATTCTAATTCATTCGTACGATCCATTCTAATTCATTCATACAATCCATTCTAATTCATTCGTACGAATGTATCCATTCTAATCCATTCGTACGATCCATTCTAATCAATTCGTATGATCCATTCTAATTCATTCGCATGAATGTAACCATTCTAATTTATTCATTTGATCCATTCTAATTCATTCGTACGATCCACTCTAATTCATTCGTCCGATCCATTCTAATTCATTCGCACGAATGTATCCATTCTAATTCATTCGTACGATCCATTCTAATTCATTCGTACGATCCATTCTAATTCATTCGTACGATCCATTCTAATTCATTCGCACGAATGTATCCATTCTAGTTCATTCGTACGATCCATTCTAGTTCATTCGTACGATCCATTCTAATTTATTCGTACGATCCATTTTAATTCATTCGTATGATCCATTCTAATTAATTCGTATGATCCATTCTAATTCATTCGCACAATCCATTCTATTTCATTGCAAATCAATTAGACTGGATCGTGCAAATGAATAAGAATAGATCATACGAATGAATTAGAATGGATCGTATGAATTAATTAGAATGGATACATTCGTGCGAATGAATTAGAATGGATTGTATGAATGAATTAGAATGGATCGTACGAATGAATTAGAATGGATCATAGGAATTAATTAGAATGGATCATACGAATGAATTAGAATGGATCGTACGAATAAATTAGAATGGATCGTACGAATGAATTAGAATGGATCGTGCGAATGAATTAGAATGGATCGTACGAATGAATTAGAATGGATACATTTGTGCGAATGAATTAGAATGGATCGTACGAAAGAATTAGAATGGATCGTATGAATGAATTAGAATGGATCGTACGAATGAATTAGAATGGATACATTCGTGCAAATGAATTAGAATGGATCGTGCGAATGAATTAGAATGGATCGTACGAATTAATTAGAATGGATATATTTGAACGAATAAATTAGAATGGATCATACGAATGAATTAGAATGGATCGTACGAATGAATTAGAATGGATAGTGCGAATGAATTAGAATCAATCGTACGAATGAATTAGAATGGATCGTACGAATGAATTAGAATGGATCATAAGAATGAGTAAGAATGGATCGTACGAATGAATTAGAATGGATCGTACGAATGAATTAGAATGGATCGTACGAATAAAGTAGAATGGATACATTCGTCCGAATGAATTAGAATGGATCATACGAATGAGTAAGAATGGATCGTACGAATGAAATAGAATAGATTGTAAGAATGAATTAGAATGGATCCTACGAATGAATTAGAATGGATCGTGTGAAATAATTAGAATGGATTGTATGAATTAATTAGAATGGATCGTATGAATGAATTAGCATGGATCGTGCGAATGAATTCGAATGGATCGTACGAATTCATTCTAATTCATTCATACAATCCATTCTAATTCTTTCACACGATCCATTCTAATTCATTCGTACGATCCATTCTAATTCATTCATACAATCCATTCTAATTCATTCGCACGAATGTATCCATTCTAATCCATTTGTACGATCCATTCTAATCCATTCGTATGATCCATTCTAATTCATTCGCATGAATGTAACCATTCTAATTCATTCATTTGATCCATTCTAATTCATTCGTACGATCCACTCTAATTCATTCGTCCGATCCATTCTAATTCATTCGCACGAATGTATCCATTCTAATTCATTCGTACGATCCATTCTAATTCATTCGTAAGATCCATTCTAATTCATTCGTACGATCCATTCTAATTCATTCGTACGATCCATTCTAATTCATTCGCACGAATGTATCCATTCTAGTTCATTCGTACGATCCATTCTAGTTCATTCGTACGATCCATTCTAATTCATTCGTACGATCCATTTTAATTCATTCGTATGATCCATTCTAATTAATTCGTATGATCCATTCTATTTCATTCGCACAATCCATTCTATTTCATTGCAAATCAATTAGACTGGATCGTGCAAATGAATAAGAATAGATCATACGAATGAATTAGAATGGATCGTACGAATTAATTAGAATGGATACATTCGTGCGAATGAATTAGAATGGATTGTATGAATGAATTAGAATGGATCGAATGAATGAATTAGAATGGATCATACGAATTAATTAGAATGGATCATACGAATGAATTAGAATGGATCGTACGAATAAATTAGAATGGATCGTACGAATGAATTAGAATGGATCGTGCGAATGAATTAGAATGGATCGTACGAATGAATTAGAATGGATACATTTGTGCGAATGAATTAGAATGGATCGTACGAAAGAATTAGAATGGATCGTATGAATGAATTAGAATGGATCGTACGAATGAATTAGAATGGATACATTCGTGCGAATGAATTAGAATGGATCGTGCGAATGAATTAGAATGGATCGTACGAATGAATTAGAATGGATATATTTGAACGAATAAATTAGAATGGATCATACGAATGAATTAGAATGGATCGTACGAATGAATTAGAATGGATAGTGCGAATGAATTAGAATCAATCGTACGAATGAATTAGAATGGATCGTACGAATGAATTAGAATGGATCATAAGAATGAGTAAGAATGGATCATACGAATGAATTAGAATGGATCGTACGAATGAATTAGAATGGATCGTACGAATAAATTAGAATGGATACATTCGTCCGAATGAATTAGAATGGATCATACGAATGAGTAAGAATGGATCGTACGAATGAAATAGAATAGATTGCAAGAATGAATTAGAATGGATCCTACGAATGAATTAGAATGGATCGTGTGAAATAATTAGAATGGATTGTATGAATTAGTTAGAATGGATCGTATGAATGAATTAGAATGGATCGTGCGAATGAATTCGAATGGATCGTACGAATTCATTCTAATTCATTCATACAATCCATTCTAATTCTTTCACACGATCCATTCTAATTCATTCGTACGTTCCATTCTAATTCGTTAGCACGATCCATGCTAATTCATTCGTTCGATCAATTCTAATTCATTAGCACGATCCATTCTAATTCATTCGTACGATCCATTCTAATTCTTTCGCATGATCCATTCTAATTCATTCATAGGATCCATTCTAATTCATTCGTACGATCTATTCTAATTCTTTCGCACGAATGTATCCATTGTGCGAATGAATTAGAATGGATCTTACGAATGAATTAGAATGGATCGTACGAATGAATTAGAATGGATCGTACGAATGAATTAGAATGGATACATTCGTGCGAATGAATTAGAATGGATCGGACGAATGAATTAGAATAGATCATACGAATGAATTAGAATGGATCGTACGAATGAATTAGAATGGATCGTACGAATAAATTAGAATGGATACATTCGTCCGAATGAATTAGAATGGATCATACGAATGAGTAAGAATGGATCGTACGAATGAAATAGAATAGATTGTACGAATGAGTTAGAATGGATCCTACGAATGAATTAGAATGGATCGTGTGAAAGAATTGGAATGGATTGTATGAATGAATTAGAATGGATCGTATGAATGAATTAGAATGGATCGTGCGAATGAATTCGAATGGATCGTACGAATTCATTCTAATTCATTCATACAATCCATTCTAATTCTTTCACACGGTCCGTTCTAATTCATTCGTACGTTCCATTCTAATTCATTAGCACGATCCATGCTAATTCATTCGTTCGATCAATTCTAATTCATTAGCACGATCCATTCTAATTCATTCGTACGATCCATTCTAATTCATTCATAGGACCCATTCTAATTCATTCATACAATCCATTCTAATTCATTCGCACGAATGTATCCATTCTAATTCATTCGTACGACCAGTTCTAATTCATTCACAAAATCTATTCTAATTCATTCATACGATCCATTCTAATTCATTCACACGAATGTATCCATTCTAATTCATTCATACGATCCATTCTAATTCATTCGTACGATCCATTCTAATTCACTCATACGATCCATTCTAATACATTCATACGATCCATTCTAATTCATTTGCACGAATATATCCATTCTAATTCATTCGTACGATCCATTCTAATTCCTTCGTACGATCCATTCTAATTCATTCGTACGATCTATTCTATTTCATTCGTACGATCCATTCTTACTCATTCGTATGATCCATTCAAATTCATTCGTCCGATCCATTCTAATTCATTCGCACAATTGTATCCATTCTAATTCATTCGTTCGATCAATTCTAATTCATTAGCACGATCCATTCTAATTCATTCGTACGATCCACGCTAATTCATTCGCACGATCCATTCTAATTCATTCATAGGATCCATTCTAATTCATTCATACGATCTATTCTTATTCTTTCGCACGAATGTATCCATTCTAATTCATTCGCACGAATGTATCCATTCTAATTCTTTCGTACGATCCATTCTAATTCATTCGTACGATCCATTCTAATTCATTCGTACGATCCATTCTAATTCATTCATACGATCTATTCTAATTCATTCATACAATCCATTCTAATTCTTTCACACGATCCATTCTAATTCATTCGTACGATCCATTCTAATTCATTCGCACAATCCATTCTATTTCATTCGTATGATCCATTCTTACTCATTCGTATGATCCATTCTAATTCATTCGCACGAATGTATCCATAATGGATCATACGAAATGAATAAGAATGGATCGTACGAATGAAATAGAATGGATTATGCGAATGAATTAGAATGGATGTACGAATGAATTAGAATGGATCGTACGAATGAATTAGAATGGATCTTACGAATGAAATAGAATAGATTGTACGAATGAATTAGAATGGATTCGTACGAATGAATTAGAATGGATACATTCGTGCGAATTAATTAGAATGGATCGTACCAATGAGTAAGAATGGATCGTAAGAATGAAATAGAATAGATTGTGCGAATGAATTAGAATGGATCGCACGAATGTGTCCATTCTAATTCATTCGTACGATCCATTCTAATTCATTCGTACGATCCATTCTAATTCATTCGTATGATCCATTCTAATTAATTCCTATGATCCATTCTAATTCACTCATACGATCCATTCTAATTCATTCATACGATCCATTCTAATTCATTTGCACGAATATATCCATTCTAATTCATTCGTACGATCCATTCTAATTCCTTCGTACGATCCATTCTAATTCCTTCGTACGATCCATTCTATTTCATTCGTATGATCCATTCTAATTCCATCGTACGATCCATTCTAATTCCTTCGTATCCATTTTAATTCACTTATACGATCCATTCTAATTCATTCGTACGATCCATTCTAATTCATTCATACAATCCATTCTAATTCATTCGCACGAATGTATCCATTCTAATCCATTCGTACGATCCATTCTAATCCATTCGTATGATCCATTCTAATTCATTCGCATGAATGTAACCATTCTAATTCATTCATTTGATCCATTCTAATTCATTCATATGATCCACTCTAATTCATTCGTCCGATCCATTCTAATTCATTCGCACGAATGTATCCATTCTAATTCATTCGTACGATCCATTCTAATTCATTCGTACGATCCATTCTAATTCATTCGTACGATCCATTCTAATTCATTCGCACGAATGTATCCATTCTAGTTCATTCGTACGATCCATTCTAGTTCATTCGTACGATCCATTCTAATTCATTCGTACGATCCATTTTAATTCATTCGTATGATCCATTCTAATTAATTCGTATGATCCATTCTAATTCATTTGCACAATCCATTCTATTTCATTGCAAATCAATTAGACTGGATCGTGCAAATGAATAAGAATAGATCATACGAATGAATTAGAATGGATCGTACGAATTAATTAGAATGGATACATTCGTGCGAATGAATTAGAATGGATTGTATGAATGAATTAGAATGGATCGTACGAATGAATTAGAATGGATCATATGAATTAATTAGAATGGATCATACGAATGAATTAGAATGGATCGTACGAATAAATTTGAATGGATCGTACGAATGAATTAGAATGGATCGTGCGAATGAATTAGAATGGATCGTACGAATGAATTAGAATAGATACATTTGTTCGAATGAATTAGAATGGATCGTACGAAAGAATTAGAATGGATCGTATGAATGAATTAGAATGGATCGTACGAATGAATTAGAATGGATACATTCGTGCGAATGAATTAGAATGGATCGTGCGAATGAATTAGAATGGATCGTACGAATGAATTAGAATGGATATATTTGAACGAATAAATTAGAATGGATCATACGAATGAATTAGAATGGATCGTACGAATGAATTAGAATGGATAGTGCGAATGAATTAGAATCAATTGTACGAATGAATTAGAATGGATCGTACGAATGAATTAGAATGGATCATAAGAATGAGTAAGAATGGATCGTACGAATGAATTAGAATGGATCGTACGAATGAATTAGAATGGATCGTACGAATAAATTAGAATGGATACATTCGTCCGAATGAATTAGAATGGATCATATGAATGAGTAAGAATGGATCGTACGAATGAAATAGAATAGATTGTAAGAATGAATTAGAATGGATCCTACGAATGAATTAGAATGGATCGTGTGAAATAATTAGAATGGATTGTATGAATTAATTAGAATGGATCGTATGAATGAATTAGAATGGGTCGTGCGAATGAATTCGAATGGATCGTACGAATTCATTCTAATTCATTCATACAATCCATTCTAATTCTTTCACACGATCCATTCTAATTCATTCGTACGTTCCATTCTAATTAATTAGCACGATCCATGCTAATTCATTCGTTCGATCAATTCTAATTCATTAGCACGATCCATTCTAATTCATTCGTACGATCCATTCTAATTCTTTCGCATGATCCATTCTAATTCATTCATAGGATCCATTCTAATACATTCGTACGATCTATTCTAATTCTTTCGCACGAATGTATCCATTGTGCGAATGAATTAGAATGGATCGTACGAATGAATTAGAATGGATCGTACGAATGAACTAGAATGGATACATTCGTGCGAATGAATTAGAATGGATCGTACGAATGAATTAGAATGGATCGTACGAATGAATTAGAATGGATCTTACGAATGAATTAGAATGGATCGTACGAATGAATTAGAATGGATACATTCGTGCGAATGAATTAGAATGGATCGGACGAATGAATTAGAATGGATCGTACGAATGAATTAGAATGGATCGTACGAATGAATTAGAATGGATCGTACGAATAAATTAGAATGGATACATTCGTCCGAATGAATTAGAATGGATCATACGAATGAGTAAGAATGGATCGTACGAATGAAATAGAATAGTAATGAATTAGAATGGATCCTACGAATGAATTAGAATGGATCGTGTGAAAGAATTGGAATGGATTGTATGAATGAATTAGAATGGATCGTATGAATGAATTAGAATGGATCGTGCGAATGAATTCGAATGGATCGTACGAATTCATTCTAATTCATTCATACAATCCATTATAATTCTTTCACACGATCCGTTCTAATTCATTCGTACGTTCCATTCTAATTCATTAGCACGATCCATGCTAATTCATTCGTTCGATCAATTCTAATTCATTAGCACGATCCATTCTACTTCATTCCTACGATCCATTCTAATTCATTCGGACGATCCATTCTAATTCATTCATAGGATCCATTCTAATTCATTTATACAATCCATTCTAATTCATTCGCACGAATGTATCCATTCTAATTCATTCGTACGATCAGTTCTAATTCATTCACAAAATCTATTCTAATTCATTCATACGACCCATTCTAATTCATTCACACGAATGTATCCATTCTAATTCATTCATACGATCCATTCTAATTCATTCGTACGATCCATTCTAATTCACTCATATGATCCATTCTAATACATTCATACGATCCATTCTAATTCATTTGCACGAATATATCCATTCCAATTCATTCGTACGATCCATTCTAATTCCTTCGTACGATCCATTCTAATTCATTCGTACGATCTATTCTATTTCATTCGTACGATCCATTCTTACTCATTCGTACGATCCATTCAAATTCATTCGTCCGATCCATTCTAATTCATTCGCACGAATGTATCTATTCTAATTCATTCGTTCGATCAATTCTAATTCATTAGCACGATCCATTCTAATTCATTCGTACGATCCACTCTAATTCATTCGCACGATCCATTCTAATTCATTCATAGGATCCATTCTAATTCATTCATACGATCTATTCTTATTCTTTCGCACGAATGTATCCATTCTAATTCATTCGCACGAATGTATCCATTCTAATTCTTTCGTACGATCCATTCTAATTCATTCGTACGATCCATTCTAATTCATTCGTACGATCCATTCTAATTCATTCTTACGATCTATTCTAATTCATTCATACAATCCATTCTAATTCTTTCACACGATCCATTCTAATTCATTCGTACGATCCATTCTAATTCATTCGCACAATCCATTCTATTTTATTCGTACGATCCATTCTTACTCATTCGTATGATCCATTCTAATTTATTCGCACGAATGTATCCATAATGGATCATACGAAATGAGAAAGAATGGATCGTACGAAAGAAATAGAATGGATTATGCGAATGAATTAGAATGGATCGTACGAATGAATTAGAATGGATCGTACGAATGAATTAGAATGGATCTTACGAATGAAATAGAATAGATTGTACGAATGAATTAGAATGGATTCGTACGAATGAATTAGAATGGATACATTCGTGCGAATTAATTAGAATGGATCGTACCAATGAGTAAGAATGGATCGTAGGAATGAAATAAAATGGATTGTGCGAATGAATTAGAATGGATCGCACAAATGTGTCCATTCTAATTCATTCGTACGATCCATTCTAATTCATTCGTACGATCCATTCTAATTCATTCGTATGATCCATTCTAATTAATTCTTATGATCCATTCTAATTCATTCGTACGATCCATTCTAATTCATTCATACAATCCATTCTAATGCATTCGTACGATCCATTCTAATTCACTCATACGATCCATTCTAATACATTCATACGATCCATTCTAATTCATTTGCACGAATATATCCATTCTAATTCATTCGTACGATCCATTCTAATTCCTTCGTACGATCCATTCTAATTCATTCGTACGAACTATTCTAATTCATTCGTACGATCTATTATAATTCATTCGTATGATCCATTCTAATTCCTTCGTACGATCCATTCTAATTCATTCGTACGATCCATTCTAATTCATTCGTACAATCTATTCTAATTCATTCGTACGAATGGATACATTCGTGTGAATGAATTAGAATGGATCGTACAAATGAGTAAGAATGGATCGTACGAATGAAATAGAATGGATTGCACGAATGAATTAGAATGGATCGTACGAATGAATTAGAATGGATCGTATGAAGGAATTAGAATGGATCGTACAAATGAATTAGAATGGATCGTACGAATGAGTTAGAATGGATCGTACGAATGAACTAGAATGGATCGTACGAAGGAATTAGAATGGATCGTACGAATGAATTAGAATGGATCGTGCTAATGAATTAGAATTGATCGAAAGAATGAATTAGCATGGATCGTGCTAATGAATTAGAATGGAACGTACGAATGAATTAGAATGGATCGTGTGAAAGAATTAGAATAGATTGTATGAATGAATTAGAATGAATTTGTACGATCCATTCGAATTCATTCGCACGATCCATTCTAATTCATTCATACGATCCATTCTAATTCATTCATACAATCCATTCTAATTCTTTCACACAATCTATTCTAATTCATTCGTAGGATCCATTCTAATTCATTCGTACAATCTATTCTATTTCATTCGTACGATCCATTCTTACTCATTCGTATGATCCATTCTAATTCATTCGGACGAATGTATCCATTCTAATTTATTCGTACGATCCATTCTAATTCATTCGTACGATCCATTCTAATTCATTCGTACGATCTATTCTAATTCATTCATACGATCCATTCTAATTTCATTCGTACGATCCATTCTAATTCATTCGCTCGAATGTATCTATTCTAATCCATTCATACGATCCATTCTAATCCATTCGTACGATCCATTCTAATTCATTCGCATGAATGTAACCATTCTAATTCATTCACTTGATCCATTCTAATTCATTCGTACGATCCATTCTAATTCATTCGACCGATCCATTCTAATTCATTCGCACGAATGTATCCATTCTAATTCATTCGTACGATCCATTCTAATTCATTCGTACGATCCATTCTAATTCATTCGTAAGATGCATTCTAATTCATTCGTACGATCCATTCTAATTCATTCGTACGATCCATTCTAATTCATTCGCACGAATATATCCATTCTAGTTCATTCGTACGATCCATTCTAATTCATTCGTACGATCCATTCTAATTCATTCGCACAATCCATTCTAATTCATTCGTACGATCAATTCTAATTCATTCGCACGAATGTATCCATTCTAATTCATTCGTACGATCCTGAATTAGAATGGATCGTACGAATGAATTAGAATGGATACCTTTGTGCATATGAATTAGAATGGATCGTACGAATGAATTAGAATGGATCATATTAATGAATTAGAATGGATCGTACGAATGAATTAGAATGGATCGTACGAATGAATTAGAATGGATCTTACGAATGGATTAGAATGGATACATTCGTGCGAATGAATTAGAATGGATCAGACGAATAAATTAGAATGGATCGTACGAATGAATTAGAATGGATCAAATGAATGAATTAGAATGGTTACATTCATGCTAATGAATTAGAATGGATCGTACGAATGGATTAGAATGGATCGTACTAATGGATTAGAATGTATACATTCGAGCGAATGAATTAGAATGGATCGTACGAATGAAATTAGAATGGATCGTACGAATGAATTAGAATAGATCGTACGAATGAATTAGAATGGATCATACGAATGAATTAGAATGGATCGTGTGACAGAATTAGAATGGATCGTACGAATGAATTAGAATGGATCGTGCGAATGAATTAGAATGGATCGTACGAATGAATTAGAATGGATCGTGCTAATGAATTAGAATTGATCGAACGAATGAATTAGCATGGATCATGCATTCGTACGATCCATTCTAATTCATTCGTAAGATCCATTCTAATTCACTCGTACGATCCATTCTAATTCATTCGTACGATCCATTCTAATTCATTCGCACGAATGTATCCATTCTAGTTCATTCGTACGATCCATTCTAATTCATTCGTACGATCCATTCTAATTCAGTCATACGATCTATTCTAATTCATTCATACAATCCATTCTAATTCTTTCACACGATCCATTCTAATTCATTCGTACGATCCATTCTAATCCATTCGCACAATCCATTCTATTTCATTCGTACGATCCATTCTTACTTATTCGTATGATCAATTCTAATTCATTCGCACGAATGTACCCATAATGGATCATACAAATAAGTAAGAATGGATCGTACGAATGAAATAGAATGGATTGTGCGAATGAAGTAGAATGGACCGTGCGAATGAATTAGAATGGATTGTGCGAATGAAATAGAATGGATTGTGCGAATGAAGTACGAATAAATTAGAATGGATACATTCGTCCGAATGAATTAGAATGGATCATACGAATAAGTAAAAATGGATCGTACGAATGAAATAGAATAGATTGTACGAATGAATTAGAATGGATCGTGCGAATGAATTAGAATGGATCGTACGAATGAATTAGAATGGATCGTACGAATGAATTAGAATGGATCGTGCGAATGAATTAGAATGGATAATATTAATCAATTAGAATGGATCGTACGAATGAATTAGAATGGATACATTCGTACGAATGAATTAGAATGGATCATGCGAATCCAATAGACTGGATCGTGCGAATGAATAAGAATGGATCATACGAATGAATTAGAATGGATCGTACGAATTAATTAGAATGGATACATTCGTGTGAATGAATTAGAATGGATTGTATGAATGAATTAGAATGGATCGTACGAATAAATTAGAATGGATCATACGAATTAATTAGAATGGATTATACGAATGAATTAGAATGGATCGTACGAATGAATTAGAATGGATCGTACGAATGAACTAGAATGGATACATTCGTGCGAATGAATTAGAATGGATCGTACGAATGAATTAGAATGGATCGTACGATTCATTCTAATTCATTCGTACGATCCATTCTAATACATTCGTACGATTCATGCTAATTCATTCGCACGGTCCATTCTAATTTATTCGTACGATCCATTCTTATTCATTCATACGATCCATTCTAATTCATTCGCACAATCCATTCTAATTCATTCGTACAATCCATTCTAATTCATTCGTATGATCCATTCTAACTCATTCGATGGATCCATTCTAATTCATTCGTACGATCTATTCTAATTCATTCCCACGATCCATTCTAATTTATTCGTATGATCCATTCTAATTCATTCGTACGATCTATTCTAATTCATTCGCACGAATGTAACCATTCTAATTCATTCATACTATTCATTCTAATTCATTCGTATGAGCTAGTCTAATTCATTCGTATGATTCATTCTAATTCGTTCGTACGATCCATTGTAATTCATTCATACAATCCATTTAGATTCATTCGCACAAATGTATCCATTCAAATTCATTCATACGATCCAGTCTAATTCATTCGTACGATCCATTCTAATTCATTCGCACGAATATATCCATTCTAATTCTTTCGTACGATACATTCTAATTCATTCGTACGATCCATTCTAATTCATTCGTACGATCCATTCTAATTCATTCGCACGAATGCATCCATTCTAATTCATTCGTACAATCCATTCTATTTCATTCGTACGATCCATTCTTACTCATTCGTATGATCCATTCTAATTCATTCGTACGATCCATTCTAATTCATTCGTACGATCCATTCTAATTCATTCGCACGATCCATTCTAATTCATTCATACGATCCATTCTAATTTATTCATACGATCCATTCTAATTCATTCCTACAATCCATTCTAATTCATTCGCCCGATCCATTCTAATTAATTCATACGATCCATTCTATTCGAATGGATCATGCGATCCATTCGAATTCATTCCTACGATCCATTCTAATTCATTCCTACGATCGTACGAATGAATTAGAATGGATCGTACGAGTGAATTAGAATAGATTGTGCGAATGAATTAGAATGGATCGTACGAATGAATTATAATAGATCGTATGAATGTATTAGAATGGATCGTATGAGTGAATTAGAATGGATCGTGCGAATGAATTAGAATAGATTGTAATTAGAATAGATCGTGCGAATGAATTATAATAGATCGAATGAATTAGAATGGATCGTACGAGTGAATTAGAATAGATTGTGCGAATGAATTAGAATAGATCGTGCAAATGAATTAGAATGGATCGTATGAATGTATTAGAATGGATCGTATGAGTGAATTAGAATGGATCGTGCGAATGAATTAGAATAGATTGTATGAATGAATTAGAATGGATCGTACGAATGAATTAGAATGGATCGCACGAATGAATTAGAATGGATCGTACGAATGAACTAGAATTGATACATTCGTGCGAATGAATTAGAATGTATCGTACGAATGAATTAGAATGGATCGTGCGAATGAATTAGAATGGTTCGTATGAATGAATTAGAATAGATCATACGAATGAGTAAGAATGGATCGTACGAATGAAATAGAATAGATTGTACGAATGAATTAGAATTGATCCTACGAATGAATTAGAATGGATCGTGTGAAAGAATTAGAATGGATTGTATGAATGAATTAGAATGGATCGTATGAATGAATTAGAATGGATCGTGCGAATGAATTCGAATGGATTGTACGAATTCATTCTAATTCATTCATACAATCCATTCTAATTCTTTCACACGATCTATTCTAATTCATTCGTAGGATCCATTCTAATTCATTCGTACAATCTATTCTATTTCATTCGTACGATCCATTCTTACTCATTCGTATGATCCATTCTAATTCACTCGGACGAATGTATCAATTCTAATTTATTCGTACGATCCATTCTAATTCATTCGTACGATCTATTCTAATTCATTCGTACGATCCATTCTAATTCAATCATACGATCTATTCTAATTCATTCATACAATCCATTCTAATTCTTTCACACGATCCATTCTAATTCATTCGTACGATCCATTCTAATTCATTCGCACAATCCATTCTATTTCATTCGTACGATCCATTCTTACTCATTCGTATGATCCATTCTAATTCATTCGCACGAATGTATCCATAATGGATCATACGAATGAGTAAGAATGGATCGTACGAATGAAATAGAATGGATTGTGCGAATGAATTAGAATGGACCATACGAATGAATTAAAATGGATACATTCCTGCGAATGAATTAGAATGGATCGGACGAATGAATTAGAATGGATCGTACGAATGAATTAGAATGGATCGTACGAATGAATTAGAATGGATACATTCGTCCAAATGAATTAGAATGGATCATACGAATGAGTAAGAATGGATCGTACGAATGAAATAGAATAGATTGTACGAATGAATTAGAATGGATTCGTACGAATGAATTAGAATGGATACATTCGTGCGAATGAATTAGAATGGATCGTACCAATGAGTAAGAATGGATCGTACGAATGAAATAGAATGGATTGTACGAATAAATTAGAATGGATCATACGAATGAATTAGAATGGATCGTACGAATTAATTAGAATGGATACATTCGTGCGAATGAATTAGAATGGATTGTATGAATGAATTAGAATGGATCGTACGAATGAATTAGAATGGATCATACGAATTAATTAGAATGGATCATACGAATGAATTAAAATGGATCGTACGAATGAATTAGAATGGATCGTACGAATGAAATTGAATGGATACATTCGTGCGAATGAATTAGAATGGATTGTGTGAATGAATAAGAACTAATCGTACGAATGAATTAGAATGGATCGTACGAATGAATTAGATTGGATCTTACGAATGAATTAGAATGGATCGTACGAATGAATTAGAATGGATCGTACGAATGAATTAGAATGGATCGTACGAATGAATTAGAATGGATCGTACGAATGAATTAGAATGGATCGTACGAATGAACTAGAATGGATCGTACCAATGAGTAAGAATGGATCGTATGAATGAATAGAATGAATTTGAATGGATCGGACGAATGAATTAGAATGGATCGTACGAAAGAATTAGAATGGATCGTATGAATGAATTAGAATGGATCGTACGAATGAATTAGAATGGATCGTGCGAATGAATTAGAATGGATCGTACGAATGAATTAGAATGGATCGTGTGAAAGAATTAGAATGGATCGTACGAATGAATTAGAATGGATCGTGCGAATGAATTAGAATGGATCGTACGAATGAATTAGAATGGATATATTTGTGCGAATGAATTAGAATGGATCGTACGAATGAATTAGTATGGATCGTATGAATGAAATAGAATGGATCGTACGAATGAATTAGAATGGATCGTGCGAATGAATTAGAATGGATCGTACGAATGAATTAGAATGGATCGTACGAATGAACTAGAATGGATACATTCGTGCGAATGAATTAGAATGGATCGTACGAATGAATTAGAATGGATCTTACGAATGAATTAGAATGGATCGTACGAATGAATTAGAATGGATCGTACGAATGAATTAGAATGGATCGTACGAATGAATTAGAATGGATCGTGCGAATGAATTAGAATGGATCGTACCAATGAGTAAGAATGGATCGTACGAATGAATAGAATGGATCGTATGAATGAATTAGAATGGATACATTCGTGTGAATGAATTAGAATGGATCGTATAAATGAATTAGAATAGATTTTGTGAAAGAATTAGAATAGATTAGAATGGATCGAACGAATGAATTAGAATGGATACATTCGTGCGAATGAATTAGAATGGATCGGACGAAAGAATTAGAATGGATCGTACGAATGAATTAGAATGGATCGTACGAATGAATTAGAATAGATTGTACGAATGAATTAGAATGGATCAAATGAATGAATTAGAATGGTTACATTTATGCGAATGAATTAGAATGGATCGTACGAATGGATTAGAATGGATCATACGAATGGATTAGAATGGATACATTCGTGCGAATGAATTAGAATGGATCGTACGAATGAATTAGAATGGATCGTACGAATGAATTTGAATGGATCGTACGAATGAATTAGAATGGATCGTACGAATGAATTAGAATGGATCGTACGAATGAATTAGAATGGATACATTCGTCCGAATGAATTAGAATGGATCGGACGAATGAATTAGAATGGATCGTACGAATGAATTAGAATGGATCAAATGAATGAATTAGAATGGTTACATTCATACGAATGAATTAGAATGGATCGTACGGAATGAATTAGAATGGATTGTATGATTGAATTAGAATGGATACATTCGTGCGAATGAATTAGAATGGATCATACGAATGAGTAAGAATGGATCGTACAAATGAAATAGAATGGATTGTACGAATAAATTTGAATGGATCGTACAAATGAATTAGAATGGATCGTATGAATGAATTAGAATGGATTGCACGAATGAATTAGAATGGTTCGTACGAATGAATTAGAATGGATCGTGTGAAAGAATTAGAATGGATTGTATGAATGAATTAGAATGGATCATACGAATGAATTAGAATGGATCGTACGAAGGAATTAGAATGGATACATTCGTGCGAAAGAATTAGAATAGATCGTATGAATGAATTAGAATGGATCCTATGAATGAATTAGAATGGATCGTGCGAATGAATTAGAATGGATCGTGCTAATGAATTAGAATTGATCGAACGAATGAATTGGCATGGATCGTGCAAATGAATTAGAATGGAACGTACGAATGAATCAGAATGGATCGTGTGAAAGAATCAGAATGGATTGTATGAATAAATTAGAATGGATCGTACGAAGGAATTAGAATGGATCGTACGAATGAATTACAATGGATCGTATGAATGAATTAGAATAGATCGTACGAATGAATTAGAATGGATCGTACGAACGAATTAGAATGGATCGTGTGAAAGAATTAGAATGGATCGTACGAATGAATTAGAATGGATCGTGCGAATGAATTAGAATGGATCGTACGAATGAATTAGAATGGATCGTGCTAATGAATTAGAATGGATCATACGAATGAGTAAGAATGGATCGTACGAATGAAATAGAATGGATTGTACGAATGAATTAGAATGGATCGTACAAATGAATTAGAATGGATCGTACGAATGAAATAGAATGGATTGCACGAATGAATTAGAATGGATCGTACGAATAAATTAGAATGGATCGTACGAATGAATTAGAATAGATCGTATGAATGAATTAGAATGGATCGTACGAATGAATTAGAATGGATCGTGTGAAAGAATTAGAATGGATCGTACAAATGAATTAGAATGGATTAGAATGGATCGTGCGAATGAATTATAATGGATCGTACGAATGAATTAGAATGGATTGTATGAATAAATTAGAATGGATCATACGAATGAATTAGAATGGATCGTACGAATGAATTATATTGGATCCTACGAATGAATTAGAATGGATACATTCGTGCGAATGAATTAGAATGGATCGGACGAATGAATTAGAATGGATCGTACGAATGAATTAGAATGGATCATACGAATGAATTAGAATGGATCGTACGAATAAATTAGAATGGATACATTCATCCGAATGAATTAGAATGGATCATACGAATGAGTAAGAATGGATCGTACAAATGAAATAGAATAGATTATACGAATGAATTAGAATAGATCCTACGAATGAATTAGAATGGATCGTGTGAACGAATTAGAATGGATTGTATGAATGAATTAGAATGGATCAGATGAATGAATTAGAATGGATCGTGCGAATGAATTCGAATGGATCGTATGAATTCATTCTAATTCATTCATACAATCCATTCTAATTCTTTCACACGATCTATTCTAATTCATTCGTAGGATCCATTCTAATTCATTCATACAATCTATTCTATTTCATTCGTACGATCCATTCTTACTCATTCTTATGATCCATTCTAATTCATTCGGACGAATGTATCCATTCAAATTTATTCGTACGATCCATTCTAATTCATTCGTACGATCCATTCTAATTCATTCGTCCGATCCATTTTAATTCATTCGCACGAATGTATCCATTCTAATTCATTCGTACGGTCCATTCTAATTCATTCGCACAATCCATTCTATTTCATTCATACGATCCATTCTTACTCATTCGTATGATCCATTATGGATACATTCATGCGAAAGAATTAGAATGGATCATACGAATGAGTAAGAATGGATCGTACGAATGAAATAGAATGGATTGTGCGAATGAATTAGAATGGATCGTACGAATGAATTAGAATAGATCGTGTGAAAGAATTAGAATGAATTGTATGAATGAATTAGTATAGATCGTATGAATGAATTAGAATGGATCATACGAATGAATTAGAATGGATCGTACGAATGAACTAGAATGGATACATTCGTGCGAATGAATTAATATGGATCGTACGAATGAATTAGAATGGATCGTACGAATGAATTAGAATGGATCTTACGAATGAATTAGAATGGATCGTACGAATGCACGATCCATGCGAATGAATTAGAATAGATCGTACGAATGAACTAGAATGGATACATTCGTGCGAATGAATTAGAATGGATCGTCGTACGAATGATTTAGAATGGATCTTACGAATGAATTAGAATGGATCGTACGAATGAATTAGAATGGATACATTCGTGCGAATGAATTAGAATAGATCCATTCTAATTCGTTCATTAATTCGTACGATCCATTCTAATTAATTCGTATGAATGAATTAGAATGGATCCATTCTAATTAATTCGTACGATCCATTCTAATTCATCCATATAATCCATTCTAATTCATTCGCACGAATGTATCCATTCTAATTCATTCGTATGATCAGTTCTAATTCATTCACAAAATCTATTCTAATTCGTTCATACGATCCATTCTAATTCATTCACACGAATGTATCCATTCTAATTCATTCATACGATCCATTCTAATTCATTCGTACGATCCATTCTAATTCACTCATACGATCCATTCTAATACATTCATACGATCCATTCTAATTCATTTGCACGAATATATCCATTCTAATTCATTCGTACGATCCATTCTAATTCCTTCGTACGATCCATTCTAATTCATTCGTACGATCTATTCTATTTCATTCGTACGATCCATTCTTACTCATTCGTACGATCCATTCTAATTCATTAGTCCGATCCATTCTAATTCATTCGCACGAATGTATCCATTCTAATTCATTCGTTCGATCAATTCTAATTCATTAGCATGATCCATTCTAATTCATTCGTACGATCCATTCTAATTCATTCGCACGATCCATTCTAATTCATTCATAGGATCCATTCTAATTCATTCATACAATCTATTCTGATTCTTTCGCAAGAATGTATCCATTCTAATTCATTTGCACGAATGTATCCATTCTAATTCGTTCGTACGATCCATTCTAATTCATTCGTACGATCCATTCTAATTCATTCGTAAGATCCATTCTAATTCATTCGTACGATCCATTCTAATTCATTCGTACGATCCATTCTAATTCATTCGCACGAATGTATCCATTCTAGTTCATTCGTACGATCCATTCTAATTCATTCGTACGATCCATTCTAATTCATTCAAACGATCTATTCTAATTCATTCATACAATCCATTCTAATTCTTTCACACGATCCATTCTAATTCATTCGTACGATCCATTCTAATTCATTCGCACAATCCATTCTATTTCATTCATATGATCCATTCTTACTCATTCGTATGATCCATTCTAATTCATTCGCACGAATGTATCCATAATGGATCATACGAATGAGTAAGAATGGATCGTACGAATGAAATAGAATGGATTGTGCGAATGAATTAGAATGGACCGTACGAATGAATTAGAATGGATACATTCGTGCGAATGAATTAGAATGGATCAGACGAATGAATTAGAATGGATCGTACGAATGAATTAGAATAGATCATACAAATGAATTAGAATGGATCATACGAATGAGTAAGAATGGATCGTACGAATGAAATAGAATAGATTGTACGAATGAATTAGAATGGATCCTACGAATGAATTAGAATAGATCATGTGAAAGAATTAGAATGGATTGTATGAATGAATTAGAATGAATTCGTACGATCCATTCGAATTCATTTGCACGATCCATTCTAATTCATTCATACGATCCAGTCTAATTCATTCATACAATCCATTCTAATTCTTTCACACGATCCATTCTAATTCATTCGTATGATCCATTCTAATTCATTCGTACAATCTATTCTATTTCATTCGTACGATCCATTCTTACTTATTCGTATGATCCATTCTAATTCATTCGGACGAATGTATCCATTCTAATTTATTCGTACGATCCATTCTAATTCATTCGTACGATCCATTCTAATTCATTCGTACGATCCATTCTAATTAATTCGTCCGATCCATTCTAATTCATTCGCACGAATGTATCAATTCTAATTCATTCGTACGATCCATTCTAATTCATTCGTACGATCCATTCTAATTCATTCGTAAGATCCATTCATTCGTACGATCCATTCTAATGGATACATTTGTGCGAATGAATCTAAATGGATTGTATGAATGAATTACAATGGATCGTACGAATGAATTAGAATGGATCGTACGAATGAATTAGAATAGCTCATACGAATGAATTAGAATGAATCGTATGAATGAATTAGAATGGTTACATTCGTGCGAATGAATTAGAATAGATTGTACGAATGAATTAGAATGGATCGTACGAATTAATTAGAATGGATCGTGGGAATGAATTAGAATGGATCATACGAATGAATTAGAATGGATCCACCGAATGAGTTAGAATGGATCATACGAATGAATTAGAATGGATTGTATGAATGAATTAGAATGGATTGTGCGAATGAATTAGAATGGATCGTATGAATGAATAAGAATGGATCGTACGAGTGAATTAGAATGGATCATACGAATTAATTAGAATGGATCATACGAATGAATTAGAATGGATCGTACGAATGAATTAGAATGGATACATTCGTGCGAATGAATTAGAATGGATTGTGCGAATAAATAAGAACAGATCGTGCGAATGAATTAGAATGGATCGTACGAATGAATTAGAATGGATCGTGCGAATAAATTAGAATGGATCGTGCGATTGAATTAGAATGGATCGTACGAATGAATTAGAATGGATCGTGTGAAAGAATTAGAATGGATCGTACAAATGAATTAGAATGGATCGTGCGAATGAATTAGAATGGATCGTACGAATGAATTAGAATGGATATATTCGTTCGAATGAATTAGAATGGATCGTACGAATGAATTAGAATAGATCGTACGAATGAATTAGAATGGATCGTACGAAGAAATTAGAATGGATCGTACGAATGAAATAGAATGGATATATTCGTGCAAATGAATTAGAATGGATCGTATGAATGTATTAGAATGGATCGTATAAGTGAATTAGAATGGATCATACGAATGAATTAGAATGGATCGTATGAATGAATTAGAACTGATCGTACAAATGTTTTAGAATGGATCGTACAAATGAATTAGAATGGATACATTTGTGTGAATGAATTAGAATGGATCGTACGAATAAATTAGAATGGATCGTATGAATGAATTAGAATGGATACATTCGTGCGAATGAATTAGAATGGATCGTGCGAATCCATTAGACTGGATCATGCGAATGAATAAGAATGGATCATACGAATGAATTAGAATGGATCGTACGAATTAATTAGAATGGATACATTCGTGCGAATGAATTAGAATGGATTTTATGAATAAATTAGAATGGATCGTACGAATGAATTAGAATGGATCATACGAATTAATTAGAATGGATCATACGAATGAATTAGAATGGATCGTACGAATGAATTAGAATGGATCATACAATTCATTCTAATTCATTCGTACGATCCATTCTAATACATTCGTACGATTCATGCTAATTCATTCGCACGATCCATTCTAATTCATTCGTACGATCCATTCTTATTCATTCATATGATCCATTCTAATTCATTCATACGATCCATTCTAATTCATTCGTACGATCCATTTTAATTCATTCGCACGATCCATTCTAATCCATTCTAATTTATTTGTACGATCCATTCTAATTCATTCGTTCGATCAATTCTAATTCATTAGCACGATCCATTCTAATTCATTCGTACGATCCATTCTAATTCATTCGCACGATCCATTCTAATTCATTCATAGGATCCATTCTAATTCATTCATACGATCTATTCTAATTCTTTCGCACGAATGTATCCATTCTAATTCATTCGCACAAATGTATCCATTCTAATTCATTCGTACGATCCATTCTAATTCATTCGTACGATCCATTCTAATTCATTCATACGATCTATTCTAAGTCATTCATATAATCCATTCTAATTCTTTCACATGATCCATTCTAATTCATTCGTACAATCTATTCTAATTCATTCGCACAATCCATTCTATTTCATTCGTACGATCCATTCTTACTCATTCGTACGATCCATTCTAATTCATTCGTACGATCTATTCTAATACACTCATACGATCCATTCTAATTCATTTGCACGAATATAACCATTCTAATTCATTCGTACGATCCATTCTAATTCCTTCGTACGATCTATTCTAATTCATTCGTACGATCCATTCTAATTCATTCGTACGATTCATTCTAATTCCTTCGTACGATCCATTCTAATTCATTGGTACGATCCATTCTAATTCATTCGTACAATCTATTCTAATTCATTCGTACGAATGGATACATTCGTGTGAATGAATTAGAATTGATCGTACGAATGAGTAAGAATGGATCGTACGAATGAAATAGAATGGATTGCACGAATGAATTAGAATGGATCGTACGAATGAATTAGAATGGATCGTGTGAAAGAATTAGAATGGATTGTATGAATGAATTAGAATGGATCGTACGAATGAATTAGAATGGATCGTACTAGGATCCATTCTAATTCATTCGTACAATCTATTCTATTTAATTCGTACGATCCATTCTTACTCATTAGTATGATCCATTCTAATTCATTCGGACGAATGTATCTATTCTAATTTATTCGTACGATCCATTCTAATTCATTCGTACGATCCATTCTAATTCATTCGTAGGATCCATTCTTACTCATTCGTATGATCCATTCTAATTCATTCGTACGATCCATTCTAATTCATTCGTACGATCGATTCTAATTCATTCGCACTATCCATTCTAATTCATTCGTACGATCCATTCTAATTCATTCGTATGATCCATTCTAATTTATTCGTTCAAATATATCCATTCTAATTCATTCGTACGATCCATTCTAATTCATTCGCACGATCCATTCTAATTCATTCGCACGAATGTATCCATTCTAATTCATTTGCACGATCCATTCTAATTCATTCCTATGATCTATTCTAATTCATTCGTACGATCCATTCTAATTCATTCTAATTCATTCGTACGATCCATTCTAATTCATTTGTATATTCCATTCTAATTCATTAGCACGATCCATGCTAATGAATTAGAATGGATCGTACGATCTAATCTAATTCATTCATACGATCCATTCTTACTCATTCGTATGATCCATTCTAATTCAATCGTACGATCCATTCTAATTCATTCGTACGATCCATTCTAATTCCTTCGTACGATCCATTCTAATTCATTCGTACGATCCATTCTAATTCATTCGTACGATCCATTCTAATTCCTTCGGACGATCCATTCTAATTCATTCGTACGATCCATTCTAATTCATTCGCGTAATCTATTCTAATTCATTCGTACGATCCATTCTAATTCATTCGTACGATCCATTCTAATTCATTCATACAATCCATTCTAATTTATTCGCACGAATGTATCCATTCTAATTCATTCGTACGATCCATTCTAATTCATTCGCACAATCAATTCTAATTCATTCATACGATCCATTCTAATTCATTCGCACAAATGTATCCATTCTAATTCATTCATACGATCCATTCTACTTCATTCGTACTATCCGTTCTAATTCACTCATACGATCCATTCTAATTCATTCATACGATCCATTCTAATTCATTTGCACGAATATATCCATTGTAATTCATTCGTACGATCCATTCTAATTCCTTCGTATGATCCATTCTAATTCCTTCGTATGATCCATTCTAATTCATTCGCACGAATGTATCCATTCTAATTCATTCGTACGATCCATTCTAATTCATTCGTACGATCCATTCTAATTCATTCGTAAGATCCATTCTAATTCATTCGTACGATCCATTCTAATTCATTCGCACGAATGTATCCATTCTAGTTCATTCGTACGATCCATTCTAATCCATTCGTACGATCCATTCTAATTCATTCGTACGATCCATTCTAATTCATTCGCTCGAATGTATCCATTCTAATCCATTCATACGATCCATTCTAATCCATTCATACGATCCATTCTAATTCATTCGCATGAATGTAACCATTCTAATTCATTCATTTGATCCATTCTAATTCATTCGTACGATCCATTCTAATTCATTCGTCCGATCCATTCTAATTCATTCGCACGAATGTATCCATTCTAATTCATTCGTACGATCCATTCTAATTTATTCGTACGATCCATTCTAATTCATTCGTAAAATCCATTCTAATTCATTCGTACAATCCGTTCTAATTCATTCGTACGATCCATTCTAATTCATTCGCACGAATGTATCCATTCTAGTTCATTCGTACGATCCATTCTAATTCATTCATTTGATCCATTCTAATTCATTCGTACGATCCATTCTAATTCATTCGTCCGATCCATTCTAATTCATTCGCACGAATGTATCCATTCTAATTCATTCGCACGATCCATTCTAATTCATTCGTACGATCCATTCTAATTCATCCGTACATTCCATTCTAATTCATTCGTAGGATCTTAGAATGGAATATACGAATGAATTAGAATGGATCATACGAATGAATCAGAATGGATCGTATGAATGAATTAGAATGGATCGTGCGAATGAATTCGAATGGATCGTACGATCCATTCTAATTCATTCATACAATCCATTCTAATTCATTCGCACGAATGTATCCATTCTAATCCATTCATACGATCCATTCTAATCCATTCGTACGATCCACTCTAATTCATTCGCACAAATGTATCCATTCTAATTCATTCGTACGATCCATTCTAATTCATTCGTACGATCCATTCTAATTAATTCGTATGATCCATTCTAATTCATTCGTACAATCTATTCTATTCCATTCTAATTCATTCGTACGATCCATTCTTACTCATTCGTACGATCCATTCTAATTCATTCGTACGATACATTCTTTCACACGATCTATTCTAATTCATTCGTAGTATCCATTCTAATTCATTCGTACAATCTATTCTATTTCATTCGTACGATCCATTCTTACTCATTCGTATGATCCATTCTAATTCATTCGGACGAATGTATCCATTCTAATTTATTCGTACGATCCATTCTAATTCATTCGTACGGTCCATTGTAATTCATTAATATGATCCATTCTAATTCATTCGTACGATCCATTCTAATTCATTCGTACGATCCATTCTAATTCATTCGCACGATCCATTCTAATTCATTTGTACGATCCATTCTAATTCATTCATACGATCCATTCTAATTCATTCGTACGATCCATTCTAATTCCGTCGTACGATCGATTCTAATTCATTCGTACGAATGTAACCATTCTAATTCATTCATACGATTCATTCTAATTCATTCGTATGAGCTATTCTAATTCATTCATACGATCCATTCTAATTCATTCATAAGATCCATTCTAATTCATTCGTACGATCCATTCAAATTCATTCGTACGATCCATTATAATTCATTCGTACGATCTATTCTAATTCATTCGCACGAATGTAACTATTCTAATTCGTTCATACGATTCATTCTAATTCATTCGTATGTGCTATTCTAATTCATTCGTACGATCCATTCTAATTCATTCGTACGATCCATTTTAATTCTTTCATACAATCCATTTAGATTCATTCTCACAAATGTATCCATTCAAATTCATTCGTACGATCCAGTCTAATTCATTCGTACGATCCATTCTAATTCATTCGAACGAATATATCCATTCTAATTCTTTCGTACGATGCATTCTAATTCATTCGTACGATCCATTCTAATTCATTCGTACGATCCATTCTAATTCATTCGCACGAATGTATCCATTCTAATTCATTCGTACAATCCATTCTATTTCATTCATACGATCCATTCTTACTCATTCGTATGATCGATTCTAATTCATTCGTATGATCCATTCTAATTCATTCGTACGATCCATTCTAATTCATTCGTCCGATCCATTCTTATTCATTCGCACGAATGTATCCATTCTAATTCATTCGTATGATCCATTCTAATTCATTCGTACGATCCATTCTAATACATTCATACGATCTATTCGTGCAAATGAATTAGAATGGATCATATGAATGTATTAGAATGGATCGTATGAGTGAATTAGAATGGATCGTACGAATGAATTAGAATGGATTGTATGAATGAATTAGAATGGATCGTACGAATGAATTAGAATGGATCGTGTGAAAGAATTAGAATGGATTGTACGAATGAATTAGAATGGATCCTATGAATGAATTAGAATGGATCGTGCGAATGAATTAGAATGGATCGTACGAATGAATTAGAATGGATCAAATGAATGAATTAGAATGGTTACATTCATGCGAATGAATTAGAATGGATCCTACGAATGGATTAGAATGGATCGTACGAATGGATTAGAATGGATACATTCGAGCGAATGAATTAGAATGGATCGTACGAATGAATTAGAATGGATCGTACGAATGGATTAGAATGGATCCTACGAATGGATTAGAATGGATACCTTTGTGCATATGAATTAGAATGGATCGTACGAATGAATTAGAATGGATCATATTAATGAATTAGAATGGATCGTACGAATAAATTAGAATGGATCGTGTAAAAGAATTAGAATGCATTGTATGAATGAATTAGAATGGATCGTATGAATGAATTAAAATGGATCGTGCAATTCATTCTAATTCATTCGCACGAATATATCCATTCTAATTCTTTCGTACGATGCATTTTAATTCATTCGTTCGATCAATTCTAATTCATTAGCACGATCCATTCTAATTCATTCGTATGATCCATTCTAATTCATTCGCACGATCCATTCTAATTCATTCATAGGATCCATTCTAATTCATTCATACGATCTATTCTAATTCTTTCGCACGAATGTTTCCATTCTAATTCATTCACACGAATATATCCATTCTAATTCATTCGTACGAATCCATTCTAATTCATTCGTACAATCTATTCTATTTCATTCGTACGATCCATTCTAGTTCATTCGTACGATCCATTCTAATTCATTCGTACGATCCATTCTAATTCATTCGTATGATCCATTCTAATTAATTCGTATGATCCATTCTAATTCATTCGTACGATCCATTCTAATTCATTCATACAATTCATTCTAATTCATTCGCATGAATGTATCTATTCTAATTAATTCGTACGATCTATTTAAATTCATTCGTATGATCCATTCTTATTCATTCGCACGATCCAGTCTAATGGATTCGCACGATCCATTCTAATTCATTCGCACGAATGTATCCATTCTAATTCATTCATACGATCCATTCTAATTCATTCGTACGATCCATTCTAATTCATTCGCACAAATGTATCCATTCTAATTCATTCGTACGATCCATTCTAATTCATTCGTACGATCAGTTCTAATTCATTCACAAAATCTATTCTAATTCATTCATACGATCCATTCTAATTCATTCGCACGATCCATTCTAATTTATTCGTACGATCCATTCTAATTCTTTCACACGATCCATTCTAATTCAATCGTACGATCCATTCTAATTCATTCGCACGATCCATTCTAATTAATTCGTTCGATCCATTCTAATTCATTCATACGATCCATTCTAATTCATTCGTACGATCCATTCTAATTCATTCGCACAAATGTATCCATTCTAATTCATTCGTACGATCCATTCTAATTCATTCGCACGATCCATTCTAATTCATTCGTACGATCCATTCTAATTCATTCGTACGATCCATTCTAATTCATTCGTATGATCCATTCTAATTAATTCGTATGATCCATTCTAATTCATTCGTACGATCCATTCTAATTCATTCATACAATCCATTCTAATTCATTCGCACGAAAGTATCGATTCTAATTAATTCGTACGATCCATTCTAATTCATTCGTATGATCTATTCTTATTCATTCGCACGATCCAGTCTAATTGATTCGCACGATCTATTCTAATTCATCCGCACGAATGTATCCATTCTAATTCATTCGTACGATCCATTCTAATTCATTCGTACGATCCATTCTTATTCATTCTAATTCATTCGTACGATCCATTCTAATTCATTCGTATGATCTATTCTTATTCATTCGCACGATCCAGTCTAATTGATTCGCACGATCCATTCTAATTCATTCGCACGAATGTATCCATTCTAATCCATTCATACGATCCATTCTAATTCATTCATAAAATCCATTCTAATTCTTTCACACGATCCATTCTAATTCATTCGCACGATCCATTCTAATTCATTAGCATGGATCGTGCTAATGAATTAGAATGGAATATACGAATGAATTAGAATGGATCGTAGAATCGATCGTACGAATGAATTATAATGAATTAGAATGGATCGTACGAATGAATTAGAATGGATCGTACGAATGTATTAGAATGGATACATTTGTGCGAATGAATTAGAATGGATCGTACGAATGGATTAGAATGGATCGTACGAATGGATTAGAATGGATACATTCGTGCGAATGAATTAGAATGGATTGTATGAATGAATTAGAATGGATCGTACGATCCATTCGAATTCATTCACACGATCCATTCTAATTCATTCGTACGATCCATTCTAATTCATTCATACGGTCCATTCTAATTCATTCGTACGATCCATTCTAATTCATTCGTATATTCCATTCTAAGATCCTACGAATGACTTAGAATGGATCGTACGAATGAATTAGAATGGATCGTACGAATGAATTAGAATGGATCGTGCGAATGAATTAGAATGGATACATTCATGCGAATGAATTTGAATGGATCGGACGAATGAATTAGAATGGATCGTACGAATGAATTAGAATGGATCAAATGAATGAATTAGAATGGTTACATTCATGCGAATGAATTAGAATGGATTGTACGAATGGATTAGAATGGATCGTACGAATGAACTAGAAAGGATACATTCGTGCGAATGAATTAGAATGGATCGTACGAATGAATTAGAATGGATCGTACGAATGAATTATAATGGATCGTACGAATGAATTAGAATGGATCGTACGAATGAATTAGAATGGATACATTCGTGCGAATGAATTAGAATGGATCGGACGAATGAATTAGAATGGATCGTACGAATGAATTAGAATGGATCAAATGAATGAATTAGAATGGTTACATTCATTCGAATGAATTAGAATGGATTGTACGAATGGATTAGAATGGATTGTACGAATGGATTAGAATAGAAACATTCGAGCGAATGAATTAGAATGGATCGTACGAATGAATTAGAATGGATCGTACGAATGGATTAGAATGGATCCTACGAATGGATTAGAATGGATACCTTTGTGCAGAATGGATCGTACGAATGAATTAGAATGGATACATTCGTGCACAATCCATTCTAATTCATTCGCACGAATGTATCCATTCTAATTCATTCGTACGATCCATTCTAATTCATTAATATGATCCATTCTAATTGATTCGTACGATCCATTCTAATTCATTCGTATGATCCATTCTAATTCATTCGGACGAATGTATCCATTCTAATTTATTTGTACGATCCATTCTAATTCATTCGTACGATCCATTCTAATTCATTCGTACGATCCATTCTAATTCATTCGTCCGATCCATTCTAATTCATTAGCACGAATGTATCCATTCTAATTCATTCGTACGATCCATTCTAATTCATTCATACGATCCATTCTAATTCATTCGTAAGATCCATTCTAATTCATTCGTACGATCCATTCTAATTCATTCGCACGAATGTATCCATTCTAGTTCATTCGTACGATCCATTCTATTTCATTCGTACGATCCATTCTTACTCATTCGTATGATCCATTCTAATTCATTCGGACGAATGTATCCATTCTAATTTATTCGTACGATCCATTCTAATTCATTCGTACGATCCATTCTAATTCATTCGTCCGATCCATTCTAATTCATTCGCACGAATGTATCCATTCTAACTCATTCGTACGATCCATTCTAATTCATTCGTACGATCCATTCTAATTCATTCGTAAGATCCATTCTAATTCATTCATACGATCCATTCTAATTCATTCGTACGATCCATTCTAATTCATTCGCACGAATGTATCCATTCTAGTTCATTCGTACGATCTATTCTAATTCATTCGTACGATCCTTTCTAATTCATTCATACGATCCATTCTAATTCATTCGCACGATCCATTTTAATTCATTCGTATCGTGCGAATGAATTAGAATGGATCATACGAATGTGTAGGAATGGATCGTACGAATGAAATAGAATGGATTGTGCGAGTGAATTAGAATGGATCGTACGAATAAATTAGAATGGATCATGTGAAAGAATTAGAATGGATTGTATGAATGAATTTGAATAGATCGTGCGAATGAACTAGAATGGATACATTCGAGCGAATGAATTAGAATGGATCGTACGAATGAATTAGAATGGATCTTACGAATGAATTAGAATGGATCGTACGAATGAATTAGAATGGATCGTACGAATGAATTAGAATGGATACATTCGTGCGAATGAATTAGACTGGATCGGACGAATGAATTAGAATGGATCGTACGAATGAATTAGAATGGATCAAATGAATGAATTAGAATAGATCGTACGAATAAATTAGAATGGATACATTCGTCCGAATGAATTAGAATGGATCGTACGAATGAATTAGAATGGATCGTACGAATGAATTAGAATGGATACATTCGTACGAATGAATTAGAATGGATCGTACGAATGAATTAGAATGGATCGTACGGAATGAATTAAAATGGATATATTTGAACGAATAAATTAGAATGGATCATACGAATGAATTAGAATGGATCGTAGGAATGAATTAGAATGGATAGTGCGAATGAATTAGAATCGATCGTACGAATGAATTAGAATGGATCGTACGAATGAATTAGAATGGATCATACGAATGAGTATGAATGGATCGTACGAATGAATTTGAATGGATCGTACGAATAAATTAGAATGGATCGTACGAATAAATTAGAATGGATACATTCGTCCGAATGAATTAGAATGGATCATACGAATGGATTAGAATGGATCGTGTGAAAGAATTAGAATGGATTGTATGAATGAATTAGAATGGATCGTACGAATGAATTAGAATGGATCGTACGAATGAACTAGAATGGATACATTTGTGCGAATGAATTAGAATGGATCGTACGAATGAATTAGAATGGATCGTACGAATGAATTAGAATGGATCGTACGAATGAGTAGAATGGATCATATGAATGAATTAGAATGGTTACATTCATACGAATGAATTAGAATGGATCCTACGAATGAATTAGAATGGATCGTGTGAAAGAATTAGAATGGATCGTACGAATGAATTAGAATGGATCGTACAAATGAACTAGAATGGATACATTCGTGCGAATGAATTAGAATGGATCGTACGAATGAATTAGAATGGATCGTACAAATGAATTAGAATGGATCGTACGAATGAATTAGAATGGATCGTATGAATGAATTAGAATGGTTACATTCATGCAAATGAATTAGAATGGATCGTACGAATTGATTAGAATGGATCGTACGAATGGATTAGAATGGATACATTCGAGTGAATCAATTAGAATGGATCGTACGAATGAATTAGAATGGATCGTACGAATGGATTAGAATGGATCCTACGAATGGATTAGAATGGATACCTTTGTGCATATGAATTAGAATGGATCGTACGAATGAATTAGAATGGATCATATGAATGAATTAGAATGGATCGTGTGAAAGAATTAGAATGGATTGTATGAATGAATTAGAATAGATCGTATGAATGAATTAGAATGGATCGTACGAATGAATTAGAATCGATCGTACGAATGAATTAGAATGGATACATTCGTGCGAATGAATTAGAATGGATACATTCGTACGAAAGAATTAGAATAGATCGTCTGAATGAATTAGAATGGATCCTATGAATGAATTAGAATGGATCGTGCGAATGAATTAGAATGGATCGTACGAATGTATTAGAATAGATCGTATGAATGAATTAGAATGGATCGTACGAATGGATCGTACGAATGGATTAGAGTGGATCGTACGAATGGATTAGAATGGATACATTCGAGCGAATGAATTAGAATGGATCGTACGAATGAATTAGAATGGATCGTACGAATAAATTAGAATGGATACATTCGTCCGAATGAATTAGAATGGATAATATGAATGAGTAAGAATGGATCGTACGAATGAAATATAATAGATTGTACGAATGAATTAGAATGGATCCTACGAATGAATTAGAATGGATCGTGTGAAAGAATTAGAATGGATTGTATGAATGAATGAGAATGGATCGTATGAATGAATTAGAATGGATCGTGAGAATGAATTCGAATGGATCGTACGAATTCATTCTATTTCATTCATACAATCCATTCTAATTCTTTCACACGATCCATTCTAATTCATTCGTACGTTCCTTTCTAATTCATTAGCACGATCCATGCTAATTCATTCGTTCGATCAATTCTAATTCATTAGCACGATCCATTCTAATTCATTCGTACGATCCATTCTAATTCATTCGCACGATCCATTCTAATTCATTCATAGGATCCATTCTAATTCATTCATACGATCTATTCTAATTCTTTCGCACGAATATATCCATTCTAATTCATTCGCACGAATGTATCCATTCTAATTCATTCGTACGATCCATTCTAATTCATTCGCACAAATGTATCCATTCTAATTCATTCGTACGATCCATTCTAATTCATTCGCACGATCCATTCTTATTTATTCGTACGATCCATTCTAATTCTTTAACACGATCCATTCTAATTCATTCGTACGATCCATTCTAATTCATTCGCACGATCCATTCTAATTCATTCGTACGATCCATTCTAATTCATTCATACGATCCATTCTAATTCATTCGTACGATCCATTCTAATTCATTCGCACAAATGTATCCATTCTAATTCATTCGTACGATCCATTCTAATTCATTCGCACGATCCATTCTAATTCATTCGTACGATCCATTCTAATTCATTCGCACGATCTGTTCTTATTCATTCGCACAATCCATTCTAATTCATTCGCACGAATGTATCCATTCTAATTCATTCGTACGATCCATTCTAATTCATTCGTACGATCCATTCTAATTCATTCGTATGATCCATTCTAATTAATTCGTATGATCCATTCTAATTCATTCGTACGATCCATTCTATAATTTATTCATACAATCCATTCTAATTCTTTCGTACGATCCATTCTAATTCATTCATACGATCCATTCTAATTCATTCGTACGATCCATTCTAATTCATTCGCACAAATGTATCCATTCTAATTCATTCGTACGATCCATTCTAATTCATTCGCACGATCCATTCTAATTCATTCGTACGATCCATTCTAATTCATTCGCACGATCTGTTCTTATTCATTCGCACAATCCATTCTAATTCATTCGCACGAATGTATCCATTCTAATTCATTCGTACGATCCATTCTAATTCATTCGTGCAATCCATTCTAATTCATTCGTATGATCCATTCTAATTAATTCGTATGATCCATTCTAATTCATTCGTACGATCCATTCTAATTCATTCGTACAATCCATTCTAATTCATTCGTACGATCCATTCTAATTCACTCATACGATCCATTCTAATACATTCATACGATCCATTCTAATTCATTTGCACGAATATATCCATTCTAATTTATTTGTACGATCCATTCTAATTCCTTCGTACGATCCATTCTAATTCATTCGTACGATCTATTCTAATTCATTCGCACGATTCATTCTAATTCATTCGTACGTACGATCTATTCTAATTCATTCGCACGATCCATTCTAATTCATTCGTACGATCCATTCTAATTCTTTCACACGATCCATTCTAATTCATTCGTACGATCCATTCTAATTCATTCGTGCAATCCATTCTATTTCATTCGTACGATCCATTCTTACTCATTCGTACGATCCATTCTAATTCATTCACACGAATGTATCCATTCGTACGAATGAATTAGAATAGATTGTACAAATGAATTAGAATGGATCGTACGAATGAATTAGAATGGATCGTACGAAGGAATTAGAATGGATCGTACGAATGAATTAGAATGGATCGTACGAATGAATTAGAATAGATCGTACGAATGAATTAGAATGGATCATACGAAGGAATTAGAATGGATCGTACGAATGAATTAGAATGGATATATTCGTGCAAATGAATTAGAATGGATCGTATGAATATATTAGAATGGATCGTATGAGTGAATTAGAATGGATTGTACGAATGAATTAGAATGGATTGTAGGAATGAATTAGAATGGATCGTACGAATGAATTAGAATGGATCATACGAATTAATTAGAATGGATCATACGAATGAATTAGAATGGATCGTATGAATGAATTATAATGGATCGTACGAATGAATTAGAATGGATACATTCGTGCGAATGAATTAGAATGGATTGTGCGAATGAATTAGAATGGATCGTACGAATGAATTAGAATGGATCGTACGAATGAATTAGAATGGATCGTACGAATGAACTAGAATGGATACATTCATGCGAATGAATTAGAATGGATCGTACGAATGAATTAGAATGGATCGTACGAATGAATTAGAAGGGATCTTACGAATGAATTAGAATGGATCGTACGAATAAATTAGAATGGATCGTATGAATGGTTTAGAATGGATACATTCGTGCGAATGAATTAGAATGGATCGGACGAATGAATTAGAATGGATCGTACGAATGGATTAGAATGGATCGTATGAATGGATTAGAATGGATTGATTCGTACGAATGAATTAGAATGGATCATACGAATGAGTAAGAATGGATCGTACGAATGAAATAGAATGGATTATACGAATGAATTAGAATGGATCGTGCGAATGAATTTGAATGGATCGTACGAATGAATTAGAATGGATTGTGCTAATGAATTAGAATTGATCGTACGAATGAAATATAATGGATTGTACGAATGATTTAGAATGGATCGTACGAATGAATTAGAATGGATCGTACGAATGATTTAGAATGGATACATTCGTGCGAATGAATTAGAATGGATCATACGAATGAGTAAGAATGGATCGTACGAATGAAATAGAATGGATTGTACGAATGAATTAGAATGGATTCGTACGAATGAATTAGAATGGATACATTCGTGCGAATGAATTAGAATGGATCGTACCAATGAGTAATAATGGATCGTACGAATGAAATAGAATGGATTGTGCGAATGAATTAGAATGGATCGTGTGAAAGAATTAGAATGGATTGTATGAATGAATTATAATAGATCGTATGAATGAATTAGAATGGATCGTACGAATGAATTAGAATGGATCGTACGAATGAATTAGAATGGATCGTACGAATGAATTAGAATGGATACATTCGTGCGAATGAATTAGAATGGATACATTCGTGCGAAAGAATTAGAATAGATCGTATGAATGAATTAGAATGGATCCTATGAATGAATTAGAATGGATCTTGCGAATGAATTAGAATGGATCGTACGAATGATTTAGAATGGATCGTGCTAATGAATTAGAATTGATCGAACGAATGAATTAGAATGGATCGTGCTAATGAATTAGAATGGATCGTACCAATGAGTAAGAATGGATCGTACGAATGAAATAGAATGGATTGTACGAATGAATTAGAATGGATTCGTACGAATGAATTAGAATGGATACATTCGTGCGAATGAATTAGAATGGATCGTACCAATGAGTAAGAATGGATCGTACGAATGAAATAGAATGGATTGTGCGAATGAATTAGAATGGATCGTGTGAAAGAATTAGAATGGATCGTGCTAATGAATTAGAATTGATCGAACGAATGAATTAGAATGGATCGTGCTAATGAATTAGAATGGAACGTACGAATAAATTAGAATGGATCGTGTGAAAGAATTAGAATGGATTGTATGAATGAATTAGAATGGATCGTACGAATGAATTAGAATGGATCGTGTGAAAGAATTAGAATGGATTGTATGAATGAATTAAAATAGATTGTATGAATGAAATAGAATGGATCGTATGAAGGAATTAGAATGGATCGTACGAATGAATTAGAATGGATCGTACGAATGAATTAGAATAGATCGTACGAATGAATTAGAATGGATCGTACGAATGAATTAGAATGGATCGTGTGAAAGAATTAGAATGGATCGTACGAATGAATTAGAATGGATCGTGCGAATGAATTAGAATGGATCGTACAAATGAATTAGAATGGATCGTGCTAATGAATTAGAATTGATCGAACGAATGAATTAGCATGGATCGTGCATTCGTACGATCCATTCTAATTCATTCGTAAGATCCATTCTAATTCATTCGTACGATCCATTCTAATTCATTCGTACGATCCATTCTAATTCATTCGCACGAATGTATCCATTCTAGTTCATTCGTACGATCCATTCGAATTCATTCGTACGATCCATTCTAATTCACTCATACGTTCTATTCTAATTCATTCATACAATCGATTCTAATTCTTTCACACGATCCATACTAATTCATTCGTATGATCCATTCTAATTCTTTCGTACGATCCATTCTAATTCATTCGTACAATCCATTCTATTTCATTCGTACGATCCATTCTTACTCATTCGTAAGATCCATTCTAATTCATTCGCATGAATTTTTCCATTCTAATTCATTCATACAATCCATTCTAATTCATTCCGTACGATCCATTCTAATTCATTCGTACGATCCATTCTATTTCATTCGTACGATCCATTCTTACTCATTGGTACGATCCATTCTAATTAATTCGTATGATCCATTCTAATTCATTCGTACGATCCATTCTAATTCATTCATACAATCCATTTAGATTCATTCGCACAAATGTATCCATTCAAATTCATTCGTACGATCCAGTCTAATTCATTCGTACGATCCATTTTAATTCATTCGCAAGAATATATCCATTCTAATTCTTTCGTACGATGCATTCTAATTCATTCGTACGATCCATTCTAATTCATTCATTTGATCCATTCTAATTCATTCGTACGATCCATTCTAATTCATTCGTCCGATCCTTTCTAATTCATACATACGATCCATTCTAATTCATTCGTACGATCCATTCTAATTCATTCGCACGAATGTATCCATTCTAGTTCATTCGTACGATCCATTCTAATTTATTCGTACGATCCATTCTAATTCATTCGTACAATCCATTCTATTTCATTCGTACGATCAATTCTAATTCATTAGCATGATCCATTCTAATTCATTCGTACGATCCATTCCAATTCATTCGCACGATCCATTCTAATTCATTCGTACAATCTATTCTATTTCATTCGTACGATCCATTCTTACTTATTCGTATGATCCATTCTAATTCATTCGCACGAATGTATCCATTCTAATCCATTCGTACGATCCATTCTAATCCATTCGTACGATCCATTCTAATTCATTCGCATGAATGTAACCATTCTAATTCATTCATTTGATCCATTCTAATTCATTCGTACGATCCATTCTAATTCATTCGTCCGATCCATTCTAATTCATTCGCACGAATGTATCCATTCTAAACCATTCATACGATCCATTCTAATTTATTCGTATGATCCATTCAAATTCATTCGTAAGATCCATTCTAATTCATTCGTACGATCCATTCTAATTCATTCGTATAATCCATTCTAATTCATTCGCACGAATGTATCCATTCTAGTTCATTCGTACGATCCATTCTAATTCATTCGTACGATCCATTCTAATTCATTCGCACGATCCATTCTAATTCATTCATACGATCCATTCTAATTCATTCGCACGAATTTATCCATTCTAATTCATTCGTACATACGATCCATTCGAATAAATTCGCACGATCCATTCTAATTCATTCATACGATCCATTCTAATTCATTCATACAATCCATTCTAATTCTTTCACACGATCCATTCTAATTCATTCGTACGATCGATTTTAATTCATTCGCACTATCCATTCTAATTCATTCGTACGATCCATTCTAATTCATTTGTATGATCCATTCTAATTTATTCGTTCAAATATATCCATTCTAATTCATTCGTACGATCCATTCTAATTCATTCGCACGATCCATTCTAATTCATTCACATGAATGTATCCATTCTAATTCATTTGCATGATCCATTCTAATTCATTCCTATGATCTATTCTAATTCATTCGTACGATCCATTCTAATTCGTTCTAATTCATTCGTACGATCCATTCTAATTCATTCGTATATTCCATTCTAATTCATTAGCACGATCCATGCTAATGAATTAGAATGGATCGTACGATCCAATCTAATTCATTCATACGATCCATTCTTACTCATTCGTATGATCCATTCTAATTCAATCGTACGATCTATTCTAATTCATTCGTACGATCCATTCTAATTCCTTCGTACGATCCATTCTAATTCATTCGTACGATCCATTCTAATTCATTCGTATGATCCATTCTAATTCCTTCGTACGATCCATTCTAATTCATTCGTACGATCCATTCTAATTCATTCGCGCAATCTATTCTAATTCATTCGTACGATCCATTCTAATTCATTCGTATGATCCATTCTAATTCATTCCTACAATCCATTCTAATTTATTCGCACGAATGTATCCATTCTAATTCCTTCGTACGATCCATTTTAATTCAATCGTACGATCCATTCTAATTCATTCATACGATCCATTCTAATTCATTCATACGATCCATTCTAATTCATTCACACGATCCATTCTAATTCATTCGTAGGATCCATTCTAATTCATTCGTACAATCTATTCTATTTCATTCGTACGATCCATTCTTACTCATTCATATGATCCATTCTAATTCATTTGGATGAATGTATCCATTCTAATTTATTCGTACGATCAATTCTAATCCATTCGTACGATCCATTCTAATTCATTCGTACGATCCATTCTAATTCATTCGTCCGATCCATTCTAATTCATTCGCACGAATATTTCCATTCTAATTCATTCGTACGATCCATTCTAATTCATTCGTACGATCCATTCTAATTCATTCGTAAGATCCATTGTAATTCATTCGTATGATCCATTCTAATTCATTCGTACGATCCATTCCAATATATTCACGAATGTATCCATTCTAGTTAATTCGTATGATCCATTCTAATTCATTCGTACGATCCATTCTAATTCATTCGCACGATCCATTCTAATTCATTCGTACGATCCATTCTAATTCATTCGTACGATCCATTCTAATTCATTCGCACAAATGTATCCATTCTAATTCATTCATACGATCCATTCTAATTCATTCGTACGATCCATTCTAATTCATTCGTACGATCCATTCTAATTCATTCGCACGATCTGTTCTTATTCATTCGCACAATCCATTCTAATTCATTCGCACGAATGTATCCATTCTAATTCATTCGTACGATCCATTCTAATTCATTCGTACGATCCATTCTTATTCATTTGTATGATCCATTCTAATTAATTCGTATGATCCATTCTAATTCATTCGTACGATCCATTCTAATTCATTCATACAATCCATTCTAATTCATTCGCACGAATGTATCCATTCTAATTAATTCGTACGATCCATTCTAATTAATTCGCACGAATGTATCCATTCTAATTCATTCACACGATCCATTCTAATTCATTCATACGATCCATTCTAATTCATTCGTACGATCCATTCTAATTCATTCGTAGGATCCATTCTAATTCATTCGTACAATCTATTCTATTTCATTCGTACGATCCATTCTTACTCATTCGTATGATCCATTCTAATTCATTCGGACGAATAAATCCATTCTAATTTATTCGTACGATCCATTCTAATTCATTCGTACGATCCATTCTTACTCATTCGTACGATCCATTCTAATTCCTTCGTACGATCCATTCTAATTCATTCGTCCGATCCATTCTAATTCATTCACACGAATGTATCTATTCTAATTCATTTGTACGATCCATTCTAATTCATTCGTACGATCCATTCTAATTCATTCGTAAGGTCCATTCTAATTCATTCGTACGATCCATTCTAATTCATTCGTACGATCCATTCTAATTCATTCGCACGAATGTATCTATTCTAGTTCATTCGTATAATCCATTCTAATTCATTCGTACGATCCATTCTAATTCATTCGTAAGATCCATTCTAATTCATTCGTACGATCCATTCTAATTCATTCGCACGATCCTTTCTAATTCATTCATAGGATCCATTCTAATTCATTCATACGATCTATGCCGTACGAATGAATTAGAATGGATCATGTGAAAGAATTAGAATGGATTGTATGAATGAATTAGAATAGATCGTATGAATGAATTAGAATGGATCGTACGAATGAATTAGAATGGATCGTACGAATGAATTAGAATGGATATATTCGTGCGAATGAATTAGAATTGATACATTCGTGCGAAAGAATTATAATAGATCGTATGAATGAATTAGAATGGATCCTATGAATGAATTAGAATGGATCGTGCGAATGAATTAGAATGGATCGTACGAATGAATTAGAATGGATCGTGCTAATGAATTTGAATTGATCGAACGAATGAATTAGCATGGATCGTGCTAATGAATTAGAATGGAACGTACGAATGAATTAGAATGGATCGTGTGAAAGAATTAGAATGGATTGTATGAATGAATTAGAATGAATTCGTACGATCCATTCGAATCCATTCGCACGATCCATTCTAATTCATTCATACGATCCATTCTAATTCATTCATACAATCCATTCTAATTCTTTCACACGATCCATTCTAATTCATTCGTAGGATCCGTTCTAATTCATTCGTACAATCTATTCTATTTCATTCGTACGATCCATTCTAATTCATTTGTACGATCCATTCTAATTCCTTCATACGATCCATTCTAATTCATTTGTACGATCCATTCTAATTCATTCGTACGATCCATTCTATTTCATTCGTACGATCCATTCTTACTCATTGGTACGATCCATTCTAATTCATTTGCACGAATGTATCCATTCAAATTCATTCGTACGAATCCATTCTAATTCATTCGCATTATCCATTCTAATTCATTCGCAAGAATGTATCCATTCTTATTCATTCATACAATCCATTCTAATTCATTCCGTACGATCTATTCTAATTCATTCGCTCGAATGTATCCATTCTAATCCATTCGTACGATCCATTCTAATCCATTCGTACGATCCATTCTAATTCATTCGCATGAATGTAACCATTCTAATTCATTCATTTGATCCATTCTAATTCATTCGTACGATCCATTCTAATTCATTAGCACGATCCATGCTAATTCATTCGTTCGATCAATTCTAATTCATTAGCACGATCCATTCTAATTCATTCGTACGATCCATTCTAATTCATTCGCACGATCCATTCTAATTCATTCATAGGATCCATTCTAATTCATTCATACGATCTATTCTAATTCTTTCGCACGAATGAATCCATTCTAATTCATTCGCACGAATGTATCCATTCTAATTCATTCGTACGAATCTATTCTAATTCATTCGTACAATCTATTCTATTTCATTCGTATGATCCATTCTAGTTCATTCGTACGATCCTTTCTAATTCATTCGTACGATCCATTCTAATTCATTCGTATGATCCATTCTAATTAATTCGTATGATCCATTCTAATTCATTCGTAAGATCCTTTCTAATTCATTCATACAATCCATTCTAATTCATTCGCACGAATGTATCCATTCTAATTAATTCGTACGATCCATTCTAATTCATTCGTATGATCCATTCTTATTCATTCGCACGATCCATTCTAATTCATTCGCACGAATATATCCATTCTAATTCATTCATACGATTCATTCTAATTCATTCTTACGATCCATTCTAATTCATTCGCACAAATGTATCCATTCTAATTCATTCGTACGATCCATTCTAATTCATTCGTATGATCAGTTCTAATTCATTCACAAAATCTATTCTAATTCATTCATACGATCCATTCTAATTCATTCGCACGATCCATTCTAATTCATTCGTACGATCCATTCTAATTCATTCACACGATCCATTCTAGTTCATTCGTACGATCCATTCTAATTCATTCGCAAGATCCATTCTAATTCATTCGTACGATCCATTCTAATTCATTCATACGATCCATTCTAATTCATTCGTATGATCCATTCTAATTCATTCGCACAAATGTATCCATTCTAATTCATTCGTACGATCCATTCTAATTCATTCGCACGATCCATTCTAATTCATTCGTACGATCCATTCTAATTCATTCGTACGATCCATTCTAATTCATTCGTATGATCCATTCTAATTAATTCGTATGATCCATTCTAATTTATTTGTACGATCCATTCTAATTCCTTTGCACAAATATATCCATTCTAATTCATTCGTACGATCCATTCTAATTCATTCGCACGAATGTAACCATTCTAATTCATTCGTTCGATCCATTCTAATTAATTGGTATGATCCATTCTAATTCATTCGTACGATCCATTCTAATTCATTCATACAATCCATTTAGATTCATTCACACAAATGTATCCATTCAAATTCATTCGTACGATCCAGTCTAATTCATTCGTACGATCCATTCTAATTCATTCGCACGAATATATCCATTCTGATTCTTTCGTACGATGCATTCTAATTCATTCGTACGATCCATTCTAATTCATTCATTTGATCCATTCTAATTCATTCGTATGATCCATTCTAATTCATTCGGACGATCCATTCTAATTCATTCGTCCGATCCATTCTAATTCATTTGTACGATCCATTCTAATTCATTCGTACGATCCATTCTAATTCATTCGCACGATCCATTCTAATTCATTCGTACGATCAATTCTAATTCATTCGTACGATCCATTCTAATTAATTCGTATGATCCATTCTAATTCATTCGTACGATCCATTCTAATTCATTCATACAATCCATTCTAATTCATTCCGTACGATCCATTCTAATTCATTCGTACGATCCATTCTATTTCATTCGTACGATCCATTCTAATTCATTCGCACGATCCATTCTAATTCATTCGCACGAATGTATCCATTCTAATTCATTCATACAATCCATTCTAATTCATTCCGTACGATCCATTCTAATTCATTCGCTCGAATGTATCCATTCTAATCCATTCGTACGATCCATTCTAATCCATTCGTACGACCCATTCTAATTCATTCGAATGAATGTAACCATTCTAATTCATTCATTTGATCCATTCTAATTCATTCGTATGATCCATTCTAATTCATTAGCACGATCCATACTAATTCATTCTTTCGATCAATTCTAATTTATTAGCACGATCCATTCTAATTCATTCATACGATCCATTCTAATTCATTCGCACGATCCATTCTAATTCATTCATAGGATCCATTCTAATTCATTCATACGATCTATTCTAATTCTTTCGCACGAATGTATCCATTCTAATTCATTCGCACGAATGTATCCATTCTAATTCATTCGTACGAATCCATTCTAATTCATTCGTACAATCTATTCTATTTCATTCGTACGATCCATTCTAGTTCATTCGTACGATCCATTCTAATTCATTCGTACGATCCATTCTAATTCATTCGTACGATCCATTCTAATTAATTCGTATGATCCATGTTAATTCATTCGTACGATCCATTCTAATTCATTCATATAATCCATTCTAATTCATTCGCACGAATGTATCCATTCTAATTAATTCGTACGATCCATTCTAATTCATTCGTATGATCCATTCTTATTCATTCGCACGATCTAGTCTAATGGATTCGCACGATCCATTCTAATTCATTCGCACGAATGAATCCATTCTAATTCATTCATACGATCCATTCTAATTCATTCGTACGATCCATTCTAATTCATTCGCACAAATATATCCATTCTAATTCATTCGTACGATCCATTCTAATTCATTCGTACGATCCATTCTAATTCTTTCACACGATCCATTCTAATTCATTCGTACGATCCATTCTAATTCATTCGCACGATCCATTGTAATTCATTCGTACGATCCATTCTAATTCATTCGTACGATCCATTCTAATTCATTCGTCCGATCCATTCTAATTCATTCGCACGAATGTATAGATTCTAATTCATTCATACGATCCATTCTAATTCATTCGTACGGTCCATTCTAATTCATTCGCACAATGTATCCATTCTAATTCATTCGTACGATCCATTCTAATTCATTCGTACGATTCATTCTAATTCATTCGTACGATCCATTCTAATTCATTCGCACGAATAAATCCATTCTAGTTCATTCGTACGATCCATTCTAATTCATTCGTACGATCCATTCTAATTCATTCGCACGATCCATTCTAATTCAATCGTACGATCAATTCTAATTCATTCGTGCAATCCATTATATTTCATTCGTACGATCCATTCTTACTCATTCGTACGATCCATTCTAATTCATTCACACGAATGTATCCATTCGTACGAATGAATTAGAATGGATCGTACGAAGGAATTAGAATGGATCGTACGAAGGAATTAGAATGGATCGTACGAATGAATTAGAATGGATCGTACGAAGGAATTAGAATGGATCGTACGATTGAATTAGAATAGATCATACGAATGAGTAAGAATGGATCGTATGAATGAATTAGATTGGACCGTACGATCCATTCTAATTCATTAGCATGGATCGTGCTAATGAATTAGAATAGAGTATACGAATGAATTAGAATGGATCGTAGAATGGATCGTACGAATGAATTAGAATGGATCATACGAATGAATTAGAATAAATCATAGGAATGAATTAGAATGGATCGTGCAAATGAATTAGAATGGATACATTCGTGCGAATGAATTAGAATGGATCGTACGAATGAATTAGAATGGATAGTGCGAATGCATTAGAATCGATCGTACGAATGAGTTAGAATGGATCGTACGAATGAATTAGAATGGATCATACGAATGAGTAAGAATGGATCGTACGAATGAATTAGAATGGATCGTACGAATGAATTAGAATGGATCGTACAAATAAATTAGAATGGATACATTCGTCCGAATGAATTAGAATGGATCATACGAATGAGTAAGAATGGATCGTACGAATGAAATAGAATAGATTGTACGAATGAATTAAAATGGATCCTACGAATGAATTAGAATGGATCGTGTGAAAGAATTAGAATGGATTGTATGAATGAATTAGAATGGATCATATGAATGAATTAGAATGGATCGTGCGAATGAATTCGAATGGATCGTACGAATTCATTCTAATTCATTCATACAATCCATTCTAATTCTTTCACACGATCCATTCTAATTCATTCGTACGTTCCATTTTAATTCATTAGCACGATCCGTGCTAATTCATTCGTTCGATCAATTCTAATTCATTAGCACGATCCATTCTAATTCATTCGTACGATCCATTCTAATTCATTCGCACGATCCATTCTAATTCATTCATAGGATCCATTCTAATTCATTCATACGATCTATTCTAATTCTTTCGCACGAATGTATCCATTCTAATTCATTCGCACGAATGTATCCATTCTAATTCATTCGTACGATCCATTCTAATTCATTCGTACGATCCATTCTAATTCATTCATACGATCTATTCTAATTCATTCATACAATCCATTCTAATTCTTTCACACGATCCATTCTAATTCATTCATACGATCCATTCTAATTCATTCGCACAATCCATTCCATTTCATTCGTACGATCCATTCTTACTCATTCGTATGATCCATTCTAATTCATTCGCACGAATGTATCCATAATGGATCATACGAATGAGTAAGAATGGATCGTACGAATGAAATAGAATGGATTGTGCGAATGAATTAGAATGGACCGTACGAATGAATTAGACGTACGTATGAATTAGAATGGATACATTCGTGCGAATAAATTAGAATGGATCATACAAATGAGTAAGAATGGGTCGTCATTCTAATTCATTCGTATGATCCATTCTAATTCATTTGTATCCATTCTATTTCATTCGCACGATCCATTCTAATTCATTCGCGCAATCTATTCTAATTCATTCGTACAATCCATTCTAATTCATTCGTACGATCCATTCTAATTCATTCATACAATCCATTCTAATTTATTCGCACGAATGTATCCATTCTAATTCATTCGTACGTCTAATTCATTCGTACGGTCCATTCTAATTCATTCGTGCGAATAAATTAGAATGGATTGTATGAATGAATTAGAATGGATCGTACGAATAAATTAGAATGGATTGCGCGAATGAATTAGAATGGATACATTCGTGCGAATGAATTAGAATGGATACATTCGTGCGAATGAATTAGAATAGATCGTATGAATGAATTAGAATGGATCGTACGAATGAATTAGAATGGATCTTACGAATGAATTAGAATGGATCGTACGAATGAATTAGAATGGATCGTACGAATGAATTAGAATAGATCGTACGAATGAATTAGAATGGATCGTACGAAGGAATTAGAATGGATCGTACGAATGAATTAGAATGGATCGTATGAATGAATTAGAATGGATACATTCGTGCGAATGAATTAGAATGGATTGTACGAATGAATTAGAATGGATCGTATGAATGAATTAGAATGGATCGTGTGAAAGAATTAGAATGGATCATATAAATGAATTAGAATGGATACATTCGTGCGAATGAATTAGAATGGATCGTACGAATGAATTAGAATGGATCGTACAAATGAATTAGAATGGATCGTACGAATGAATTAGAATGGATCGTATGAATGAATTAGAATGGTTACATTCATGCGAATGAATTAAAATGGATCGTATGAATGGATTAGAATGGATCGTACGAATGGATTAGAATGGATACATTCGAGCGAATGAATTAGAATGGATCGTACGAATGAATTAGAATGGATTGTACGAATGGATTAGAATGGATCCTACGAATGGATTAGATAGGATACCTTTGTGCATATGAATTAGAATGGATCGTACGAATGAATTAGAATGGATCGTACGAATGAATTGGAATGGATACCTTTGTGCATATGAATTAGAATGGATCGTACAAATGAATTAGAATGGATTCGTACGAATGAATTAGAATGGATACATTCGTGCGAATGAATTAGAATGGATCGCACCAATGAGTAAGAATGGATCGTACGAATGAAATAGAATGGATCGTGCGAATGAATTAGAATGGATCGTACGAATGAATTAGAATGGATCGTACGAATGAATTAGAATGGATCGTACGAAATGAATTAGAATGGATACATTCGTGCGAATGAATTAGAATGGATCGCACCAATGAGTAAGAATGGATCGTACGAATGAAATAGAATGGATTGTGCGAATGAATTAGAATGGATCGTACGAATGAATTAGAATGGATCGTACGAATGAATTAGAATGGATCGTACGAATAAATTAGAATGGATACATTCGTCCGAATGAATTAGAATGGATCATACGAATGAGTAAGAATGGATCGTACGAATGAAATAGAACAGATTGTACGAATGAATTAGAATGGATCCTACGAATGAATTAGAATGGATCGTGTGAAAGAATTAGAATGGATTGTATGAATGAATTACAATGGATCGTACGAATGAATTAAAATGGATCGTACGAAAGAATTAGAATGGATACATTCGTGCAAATGAATTAGAATTGATCGTACAAATGAATTAGAATGGATCGTGCGAATGAATTAGAATAGATCGTACGAATGAATTAGAATGGATCGTACGAATGAACTAGAATGGATACATTAGTGGGAATGAATTAGAATGGATCGTACGAATGAATTAGAATGGATCTTACGAATGAATTAGAATGGATCGTACGAATGAATTAGAATGGATACATTCGTGCGAATGAATTAGAATGGATCGGACGAATGAATTAGAATGGATCGTACGAATGAATTAGAATGGATCGTACGAATAAATTAGAATGGATACATTCGCCCGAATGAATTAGAATGGATCTTACGAATGAATTAGAATAGATCGTATGAATGAATTAGAATGTATCCATTCTAATTCAAATTAGAATTAGAATGAATTAGAATGGATTGTGAGAATGAATTAGAATGGATCGTATGAATGAATTAGAATGGATACATTCATGCGAATGAATTAGAATGGATTGTACGAATGAATTAGAATGGATCGTACGAATGAATTAGAATGGATCTTACGAATGAATTAGAATGGATCGTACGAATGAATTAGAATAGATTGTACGAATGAATTAGAATGGATCGTACGAATGAATTAGAATGGATCGTACGAAGGAATTAGAATGGATCGTACGAATGAATTAGAATAGATCGTACGAATGAATTAAAATGGATCGTATGAAGGAATTAGAATGGATTGTACGAATGAATTAGAACGGATATATTCGTGCAAATGAATTAGAATGGATCGTATGAATGTATTAGAATGGATCGTATGAGTGAATTAGAATGGATCGTACGAATGAATTAGAATGGATTGTATGAATGAATTAGAATGGATCGTACGAATGAATTAGAATTGATCGTGTGAATGAATTAGAATGGATCGGACGAATGAATTAGAATAGATTTTACGAATGAATTAGAGTGGATCGTACGAATGAATTAGAATGGATCGTACGAATAAATTAGAATGGATACATTCGTCCGAATGAATTAGAATAGATCATACGAATGAGTAAGAATGGATCGTACGATTGAAATAGAATAGATTGTACGAATGAATTAGAATGGATCGTGCGAATGAATTAGAATGGATCGTACGAATGAATTAGAATGGATCGTACGAATGAATTAGAATGGATCGTGCGAATGAATTCGAATGGATCGTACGAATGAATTAGAATGGATACCTTTGTGCAAATGAATTAGAATGGATCGTATGAATGAATTAGAATGGATCGTATGAGTGAATTAGAACGGATAGTACGAATGAAATAGAATGGATCGCATGAATGAATTAGAATGGATACATTCGTGCAAATGAATTAGAATGGATCGTATGAATGAATTAGAATAGATTGTGCGAATGAATTAGAATGGATCGTACGAATGAATTAGAATGGATACATTCGTGCGAATAAATTAGAATGGATCGTACGAATGAATTAGAATGTATCGTACGAATGGATTAGAATGGATCCTACGAATGGATTAGAATGGATACCTTTGTGCATATGAATTAGAATGGATCGTATGAATGAATTAGAATGGATCGTACGAATGAATTAGAATAGATCATAGGAATGAATTAGAATGGATCGTGCAAATGAATTAGAATGGATACATTCGTGCGAATGAATTAGAATGGATCGGACGAATGAATTAGAATGGATCGTACGAATGAGTAAGAATGGATCGTACGAATGAAATAGAATAGATCGTACGAATAAATTAGAATGGATCATACGAAGGAATTAGAATGGATCGTACGAATGAATTAGAATGGATATATTCGTGCAAATGAATTAGAATGGATCGTATGAATGTATTAGAATGGATCGTATGAGTGAATTAGAATGGATCGTACGAATGAATTAGAATGGATCGTATGAATGAATTAGAATGGATATATTCGTTTGAATGAATTAGAATGGATCGTATGAATGAATTAGAATAGATTTTGTGAATGAATTAGAACTGATCGTACGAATGAATTAGAATGGATACATTCGTGCGAATGAATTAGAATGGATCGGACGAATGAATTAGAATGGATCGTACGAATGAATTAGAATGGATCTAATGAATGAATTAGAATGGTTACATTCATGCGAATAAATTAGAATGGATCGTACGAATGGATTAGAATGGATCGTACGAATGGATTAGAATGGATACATTCGTGCGAATAAATTAGAATGGATCATACGAATGAGTAAGAATGGATCGTACGAATGAAATAGAATCGATTGTACGAATGAATTAGAATGGATCGTGTGAATGAATTTGAATGGATCGTACGAATGAATTAGAATGGATCATGCTAATGAATTAGAATTGATCGTACGAATGAAATAGAATGGATTGTACGAATGATTTAGAATGGATCGTATGAATGAATTAGAATGGATCGTACGAATGATTTAGAATGGATACATTCGTGCGAATGAATTAGAATGGATCATACGAATGAGTATGAATGGATCGTACGAATGAAATAGAATGGATTGTACGAATGAATTAGAATGGATTCGTACGAATGAATTAGAATGAATACATTCGTGCGATCCATTCTAATTCATTCATACGATCTATTCTAATTCATTCATACAACCATTCTAATTCTTTCACACGATCCATTCTAATTCATTCGTACGATCCATTCTAATTCATTCGCACAATCCATTCTATTTCATTCGTACGATCCATTCTTACTCATTGGTGCGATCCATTCTAATTCATTCGCACGAATGTATCCATTCTAATTCATTCGTACGAATCCATTCTAATTCATTCGTACGATCCATTCTAATTCATATGCACAAAGGTATCCATTCCAATTCATTTGTACGATCCATTCTAATTCATTCGTACGATCCATTCTAATTCATATGCACAAAGGTATCCTATCTAATCCATTCGTAGGATCCATTCTAATCCATTCGTACAATCCATTCTAATTCATTCGTACGATCCATTCTAATTCATTCGCTCGAATGTATCCATTCTAATCCATTCGTACGATCCATTCTAATCCATTCGTACGATCCATTTTAATTCATTCGCATGAATGTAACCATTCTAATTCATTCATACGATCCATTCTAATTCATTCGTACGATCCATTCTAATTCATTTGTACGATCCATTCTAATTCATTCGTACGATCCATTCTAATTCATTCGCACGAATGTATCCATTCTAATTCATTTATATGATCCATTCTAATTCTTTCACACGATCCATTCTAATTCATTCATACGATCCATTCTAATTCATTCGTACAATCCATTCTAATTCATTCGCACGAATGTATCCATTCTAATTCATTCATACGATCCATTCTAATTCATTCGTACGATCCATTCTAATTCCTTCGTACGATCCATTCTAATTCATTCGTACGATCTATTCTAATTCATTCGTACGATCCATTCTAATTCATTCGTACGATCCATTCTAATTCATTCGTAAGATCCATTCTAATTCATTCGTACGATCCATTCTAATTCATTCGCACGAATGTATCCATTCTAGTTCATTCGTATGATCCATTCTAATTCATTCGTACGATCCATTCTAATCCATTCGTACGATCCATTCTAATTCATTCATACGATCCATTCTAATTCATTCATACAATCCATTCTAATTGTTTCACACGATCCATTCTAATTCATTCGTAGGATCCATTCTAATTCATTCGTACAATCTAATCTATTTCATTCGTACGATCCATTCTTACTCATTCGTATGATCCATTCTAATTCATTCACACGAATGTATCCATAATGGATCATACGAATGAGTAAGAATGGATCGTACGAATGAAATAGAATGGATTGTGCGAATGAATTAGAATGGACCCTACGAATGAATTAGAATGGATACATTCATGCGAATGAATTAGAATGGATCGGACGAATGAATTAGAATGGATCGTACGAATGAATTAGAATGGATCGTACGAATGAATTAGAATGGATCGTACGAATAAATTAGAATGGATACATTCGTCCGAATGAATTAGAATGGATCATACGAATGAGTAAGAATGGATCATACGAATGAAATAGAATCGATTGTACGAATGAATTAGAATGGATCCTACGAATGAATTAGAATAGATCGTGTGAAAAAATTAGAATGGATTGTATGAATGAATTAGAATGAATTCGTACGATCCATTCGAATTCATTCGCACGATCCATTCTAATTCATTCATACGATCCATTCTAATTCATTCATACAATCCATTCTAATTCTTTCACACGATCCATTCTAATTCATTCGTAGGATCCATTCTAATTCATTCGTACAATTTATTCTATTTCATTCGTACGATCCATTCTTACTCATTCGTATGATCCATTCTAATTCATTCGGACGAATGTATCCATTCTAATTTATTCGTATGATCCATTCTAATTCATTCGTACGATCCATTCTAATTCATTCGTACGATCCATTCTAATTCATTCGTCCGATCCATTCTAATTCATTCGCACGAATGTATCCATTCTAATTCATTCGTACGATCCATTCTAATTCATTCGTACGATCCATTCTAATTCATTCGTAAGATCCATTCTAATTCATTCGTACAATCCATTCTAATTCATTCGTACGATCCATTCTAATTCATTCGCACGAATGTATCCATTCTAGTTCATTCGTAGAATTAGAATGGATCGTACGAATAAATTAGAATGGATACATTCGCGAATGAATTAGAATGGATCGTACGAATGAATTAGAATGGATACATTCGCGAATGAATTAGAATGGATCGTACGAATGAATTAGAATGGATCGTACGAATGAACTAGAATGGATCTTACGAATGAATTAGAATGGATCGTACGAATGAATTAGAATGGATCGTACGAATGAATTAGAATGGATACATTTGTGCGAATGAATTAGAATGGATCGTACGAATGAATTAGAATGGATCGTATGAATGAATTAGAATGGATCGTACGAATGAACTAGAATGGATCGTACGAAGGAATTAGAATGGATCGTACGAATGAATTAGAATGGATATATTCGTGCAAATGAATTTGAATGGATCGTATGAATGTATTAGAATGGATCGTATGAGTTAATTAGAATGGATCGTGCGAATGAATTAGAATGGATAGTATGAATGAATTAGAATGGATCGTACAAATGAATTAGAATGGATCTTACGAATGAATTAGAATGGATCGTACGAATGAACTAGAATGGATACATTCGTGCGAATGAATTAGAATGGATCGTACGAATGAATTAGAATGGATCGTGCGAATGAATTAGAATAGATCGTACGAATGAATTAGAATGGATCGTACGAATGAACTAGAATGGATACATTCATGCGAATGAATTAGAATGGATCGTACGAATGAATTAGAATGGATCGTACGATTCATTCTAATTCATTCGTAAGATCCATTCTAATACATTCGTACGATTCATGCTAATTCATTCGCATGATCCATTCTAATTCATTCGTACGATCCACTCTTATTCATTCATACGATCCATTCTAATTCATTCGTATGATCCATTCTAATTAATTCGTATGATCCATTCGAATTCATTCGCACGTTCCATTCTAATTCATTCATACGATCCATTCTAATTCATTCATACAATCCATTCTAATTTTTTCACACGATCCATTCTAATTCATTCGTAGGATCCATTCTAATTCATTTGTACAATCTATTCTATTTCATTCGTACGATCCATTCTTACTCATTCGTATGAACCATTCTAATTCATTCGGACGAATGTATCCATTCTAATTTATTCGTACTATCCATTCTAATTCATTCGTACGATCCATTCTAATTCATTCGTCTGATCCATTCTAATTCATTCGCACGAATGTATCCATACTAATTCATTCGTACGGTCCATTCTAATTCATTCGTACGATCCATTCTAATTCATTCGTAAGATCCATTCTAATTCATTCGTACTATCCATTCTAATTCCTTCGTACGATCCATTCTAATTCATTCGTATGATCCATTCTAATTCTTTCGCACGAATGTATCCATTCTAATTCATTCGTACGATCCATTCTAATTCATTAATATGATCGATTCTAATTCATTCGTACGATCCATTCTAATTCATTTGTACTATCCATTCTAATTCTTTCACACGATCCTTTCTAATTCATTCGTACGATCCATTCTAATTCATTCGCACGAATGTATCCATTCTAGTTCATTCGTACGATCCATTCTAGTTCATTCGTACGATCCATTCTAATTCATTCGTACGATCCATTCTAATTCATTCGTATGATCCATTCTAATTAATTCGTATGATCCATTCTAATTCATTCGTACGATCCATTCTAATTCATTCATACAATCCATTCTAATTCATTCGCACGAATTTATCCATTCTAATTAATTCGTACGATCTATTCTAATTCATTCGTATGATCCATTCTTATTCATTCGCACGATCCAGTCTAATGGATTCGCACGATCCATTCTAATTCATTCGTACGAATGTATCCATTCTAATTCACTCGTACGATCCATTCTAATTCATTAATATGATCCATTCTAATTCATTCGTACGATCCATTCTAATTCATTAATATGATCCATTCTAATTCATTCATACGATCCATTCTAATTCATTCACACGAATGTATCCATTCTAATTCATTCATACGATCCATTCTAATTCTTTCGTACAATCCATACTAATTCACTCATACGATCCATTCTAATACATTCATACGATCCATTCTAATTCATTTGCACGAATATATCCATTCTAATTCATTCGTACGATCCATTCTAATTCCTTCGTACGATCCATTCTAATTCATTCGTACGATCTATTCTAATTCATTCGTACGATCCATTCTAATTCATTCGTACAATCCATTCTAATTCCTTCGTACGATCCATTCTAATTCATTCGTACGATCGATTCTAATTCATTCGTACGATCCATTCTAATTCATTCGTACGATCCATTCTAATTCCTTCGTACGATCCATTCTAATTCCTTCGTACATTCATTCATACAATCCATTCTAATTCTTTCACACGATCCATTCTAATTCATTCGTACGATCCATTCTAAATCATTCGTGCAATCCATTCTATTTCATTCGTACAATCAATTCTAATTCATTAGAATGGATCGTACGAATGAATTATAATGGATCATATTAATGAATTAGAATGGATCGTACGAATGAAATAGAATGGATCGTACGAATGAATTAGAATGGATCTTATGAATGGATTAGAATGGATACATTCGTGCGAATGAATTAGAATGGATCGGACGAATGAATTAGAATAGATCGTACGAATGAATTAGAATGGATCAAATGAATGAATTAGAATGGTTACATTCATGCGAATGAATTAGAATGGATCGTACGAATGGATTAGAATGGATCGTACGAATGGATTAGAATGGATACATTCGAGCGAATGAATTAGAATGGATCGTATGAATGAAATTAGAATGGATCGTACGAATGAATTAGAATGGATCGTACGAATGAATTAGAATGGATCGTGTGAAAGAATTAGAATGGATCGTACGAATGAATTAGAATGGATCGTGCGAATGAATTAAAATGGATCGTACGAATGAATTAGAATGGATCGTGCTAATGAATTAGAATTGATCGAACGAATGAATTAGCATGGATCGTGCATTCGTACGATCCATTCTAATTCATTCGTAAGATCCATTCTAATTCATTCGTATGATCCATTCTAATTCATTCGTACGATCCATTCTAATTCATTTGTACGATCCATTCTAATTCATTCATACGATCTATTCTAATTCATTCATACAATCCATTCTAATTCTTTCACACGATCCATTCTTATTCATTCGTACGATCCATTCTAATTCATTCGCACAATCCATTCTATTTCATTCGTACGATCCATTCTTACTCATTCGTATGAACCATTCTAATTCATTTACACGAATGTATCCATTATGGATCATACGAATGAGTAAGAATGGATCGTAGGAATGAAATAGAATGGATTGTGCGAATGAATTAGAGTGGACCGTACGAATGAATTAGAATGGATACATTCGTGCGAATGAATTAGAATGGATGGGACAAATGAATTAGAATGGATATATTCGTCATAATGAATTAGAATGGATCATACGAATGAGTTAGAATGGATCGTACGAATGAAATAGAATAGATTGTACGAATGAATTAGAATGGATCATGCGAATGAATTAGAATGGATCGTACGAATGAATTAGAATGGATCGTACGAATGAATTAGAATGGATCGTGCGAATGAATTAGAATGGATCATATTAATGAATTAGAATGGATCGTACGAATGAATTAGAATGGATACATTTGTGCGAATGAATTAGAATGGATCATACGAATGAATTAGAATGGATCGTATGAATGAATTAGAATGGATCGTACGAATGAATTAGAATGGATCATGCGAATGAATTAGAATGGATCGTACAAATGAATTAGAATGGATCGTACGAATGAACTAGAATGGATACATTCGTGCGAATGAATTAGAATGGATCGTACGAATGAATTAGAATGGATCGTACGAATGAATTAGAATGGATTTTATGAATGAATTAGAATGGATCGTACGAATGAATTAGAATGGATCGTACGAATAAATTAGAATGGATACATTCGTCCGAATGAATTAGAATGGATCATACGAATGAGTAAGAATGGATCGTACGAATGAAATAGAATAGATTATACGAATGAATTAGAATGGATCCTACGAATGAATTAGAATAGATCGTGTGAAAGAATTAGAATGGATTGTATGAATGAATTAGAATGAATTCGTACGGTCCATTCGAATTCATTCGCACGATCCATTCTAATCCATTCTATTTCATTCGTACGATCAATTCTAATTCATTAGAATGGATCGTACGAATGAATTAGAATGGATCATACAAATGAATTAGAATGGATCGTACGAATGAATTAGAATGGATAGTACGAATGAAATAGAATAGATCGTGTGAAAGAATTAGAATGGATTGTATGAATGAATTAGAATGGATCGTATGAATGGATCGTACGAATGGAATGGATACATTCGTGCGAATGAATTAGAATGGATCGTACGAATGAATTAGAATGGATCATATGAATGAGTAAGAATGGATCGTACGAATGAATTAGAATGGATCGTACGAATAAATTAGAATGGATCGTACGAATAAATTAGAATGGATACATTCATCCGAAAGAATTAGAATGGATCATACGAATGCATTCTAATTCCTTCGTACGATCCATTCTAATTCCTTCGTACGATCCATTCTATTTCATTCGTATGATCCATTCTAATTCCTTCGTACGATCCATTCTAATTCCTTCGTATCCATTCTAATTCACTCATACGATCTATTCTAATCCATTCGTACGATCTATTCTAATTCATTCGCATGAATGTAACCATTCTAGTTCCTTCATTTGATCCATTCTAATTCATTCGTACGATCCATTCTAATTCATTCGTACGATCCATTGTAATTCATTCATACAATCCATTTAGATTCATTCGCACAAATGTATCCATTCAAATTCATTCGTACGATCTAGTCTAATTCATTCGTACGATCCATTCTAATTCATTCGCACGAATATATTCATTCTAATTCTTTCGTACGATGCATTCTAATTCATTCGTACGATCCATTCTAATTCATTCGTACGATCTATTCTAATTCATTCGCACGAGTGTATCCATTCTAATTCATTCGTACAATCCATTCTATTTCATTCGTATAATCCATTCTTACTCATTCGTATGATCCATTCTAATTCATTCGTATGATCCATTCTAATTCATTCGTATGATCTATTCTAATTCATTCGTACGATCCATTCTAATTCATTCGCACGATCCATTCTAATTCATTCATATGATCCATTCTAATTCATTCATACGATCCATTCTAATTCATTCCTACAATCCATTCTAATTCATTCGCCCGATCCATTCTAATTCATTCATACGATCCATTCTATTCGAATGGATCATGCGATCCATTCGAATTCATTCGCACGATCCATTCTAATTCATTCATACGATCCATTCTAATTCGTTCACACGATCCATTCTAATTCATTAGCATGGATCGTGCTAATGAATTAGAATGGAATATACGAATGAATTAGAATGGATCGTAGAATGGATCGTACGAATGAATTAGAATGGATCGTACGAATGAATTCGAATAGATCATAGGATTGAATTAGAATGGATCGTGCAAATGAATTAGAATGGATACATTCGTCCGAATAAATTAGAATGGATTGTATGAATGAACTAGAATGAATTAGAATGGATCGTACGAATGGATTAGAATGGGTCGTACGAATGGATTAGAATGGATACATTCGAGCGAATGAATTAGAATGGAATGAATTAGAATGGATCATACCAATGAGTAAGAATGGATCGTACGAATGAAATAGAATAGATTGTACGAATGAATTAGAATGGATCCTACAAATGAATTAGAATGGATCGTGTGAAAGAATTAGAATGGATTGTATGAATGAATTAGAATGGATTAGAATGGATCGTACGAATGAGTAAGAATGGATCGTAAGAATGAAATAGAATGGATTGTGCGAATGAATTAGAATGGATCATAGAATGGATCAGAATAGATCGTGTGAAAGAATTAGAATGGATTATATGAATGAATTCGAATGAATTCGTACGATCCATTCAATACATTCATACGATCCACTCTAATTCATTCATACAATCCATTATAATTCTTTCACACGATCCATTCTAATTCATTCGTACGTTCCATTCTAATTCATTAGCACGATCCATGCTAATTCATTCGTTCGATCAATTCTAATTCATTAGCACGATCCATTCTAATTCATTCGCATGATCCATCCTAATTCATTAATAGGATCCATTCTAATTCATTCATACGATCTATTCTAATTCTTTCGCACGAATGTATCCATTCTAATTCATTCGCACGAATGTATCCATTCTAATTCATTAGTACGATCCATTCAAATTTATTCGTACGATCCATTCTAATTCATTCGCACGAATGTATCCATTCTAGTTCATTCGTACGATCCATTCTAATTCATTCGTATGATCCATTCTAATTCATTCGCATGATCCATTCTAATTCATTCGTACGATCCATTCTAATTCATTTATACGATCCATTCTAATTTATTCGTACGATCCATTCTAATTCATTCGCACAAATGTATCCATTCTAATTCATTCGTACGATCCATTCTAATTCATTCGCACGGTCCATTCTAATTCATTCGTACGATCCATTCTAATTCTTTCACACGATCCATTCTAATTCATTCGCACGATCCATTCTAATTCATTCGTACGATCCATTCTAATACATTCGTACGATCCATTCTAATTCATTCGCACAAATGTATCCATTCTAATTCATTCGTACGATCCATTCTGATTCATTCGCACGATCCATTCTAATTCATTCGTACGATCCATTCTAATTCATTCGCACGATCTGTTCTTTTTCATTCGCACAATCCATTCTAATTCATTCGCACGAATATATCCATTCTAATTCATTCGTACGATCCATTCTAATTCATTCGTACGATCCATTCTAATTCATTCGTATGATCCATTCTAATTAATTTGTATGATCCATTCTAATTCATTCGTACGATCCATTCTGATTAATTCATACAATCCATTCTAATTCTAATTCATTCGTACGATCCATTCTAATTCATTCGCACAAATGTATCCAATCTAATTCATTCATACGATCCATTCTTACTCATTCGTATGATCCATTCTAATTCATTCGTACGATCTATTCTAATTCATTCGTACGATCCATTCTAATTCATTCGTATGATCCATTCTAACTCATCCGGTGGATCCATTCTAATTCATTCGTACGATCCATTCTAATTCAATCCCACGATCCATTCTAATTTATTCGTACGATCCATTCTAATTCATTCGTACGATCCATTCTAATTCATTCGTAAGATCCATTCTAATTCATTCGTACGATCCATTCTAATTCATTCGTACGATCCATTCTAATTCATTCGCACGAATGTATCCATTCTATTTCATTCGTACGATTCATTCTAATTCATTCGTACGATCCATTATAATTCATTCGCACGATCCATTCTAATTCATTCGTACAATCCATTCTATTTCATTTATCTATTCTAATTCATTCGTACAATCCATTCTAATTCATTCGTATGATCCATTCTAACTCATTCGGTGGATCCATTCTAATTCATTCGTACGATCCATTCTAATTCATTCCCACGATCCATTCTAATTTATTCGTACGATCCATTCTAATTCATTCGTACGATCTATTCTAATTCATTCGCACGAATGTAACCATTCTAATTCATTCATACGATTCATTCTAATTCATTCGTATGAGCGATTCTAATTCATTCGTACGATCCATTGTAATTCATTCATACAATCCATTTAGATTCATTCGCACAAATGTATCCATGCAAATTCATTCGTACGATCCAGTCTAATTCATTCGTACGATCCATTCTAATTCCTTCGTACGATCCATTCTAATTCATTCGTACGATCTGTTCTAATTCATTCGTACGATCCATTCTAATTCATTCGTACGATCCATTCTAATTCCTTCGTACGATCCATTCTAATTCATTTGTACGATCCATTCTAATTCATTCGCACAATCTATTCTAATTCATTCGTACGAATGGATACATTCGTGTGAATGAATTAGAATGGATCGTACGAATGAGTAAGAATGGATCGTACGAATGAAATAGAATGGATTGCACGAATGAATTAGAATGGATCGTACGAATGAACTAGAATGGATCGTGTGAAAGAATTAGAATGGATTGTATGAATGAATTAGAATGGATAGTACGAATGAATTAGATAGGATCGTACGAAGGAATTAGAATGGATCGTACGAATGAATTAGAATGGATCGTACGAATGAATTAGAATAGATCGTACGAATGAAATAGAATGGATCATACGAATGAGTAAGAATGGATCGTATGAATGAATTAGATTGGATACATTTGTGCGAATGAATTAGAATGGATCGTACGAATGAATTAGAATGGATCATATGAATGAATTAGAATGGATTGTACGAATGAATTAGAATGGATCGTGCGAATGGATTAAAATGGATCGTACGAATGAATTAGAATGGATCGTGTGAAAGAATTAGAATGGATCGTACGAATGAATTCGAATGGATCATGCGAATGAATTAGAATGGATCGTATTAATGAATTAGAATAGATTTTGTGAATGAATTAGAACTGATCGTACGAATGAATTAGAATGGATCGTACGAATGAATTAGAATGGATACATTTGTGCGAATGAATTAGAATGGATCGTACGAATGAATTAGAATGGATCGTATGAATGAATTAGAATGGATACATTCGTGCAAATGAATTAGAATGGATCGTGCGAATCCATTAGACTGGATCGTGCGAATGAATACGAATGGATCATACGAATGAATTAGAATGGATCGTATGAATTAATTAGAATGGATACATTCGTGCGAATGAATTAGAATGGATTGTATGAATGAATTAGAATGGATCGTACGAATGAATTAGAATGGATCATACGAATTAATTAGAATGGATCGTACGAATGAATTAGAATGGATCGTACGAATGAACTAGAATGGATCGTACGAATGAAATAGAATAGATTGTACGAATGAATTACAATGGATTCGTATGAATGAATTAGAATGGATACATTCGTGCGAATGAATTAGAATAGATACATTCGTGCGAAAGAATTAGAATAGATCGTATGAATGAATTTGAATGGATTCGATGAATGAATTAGAATGGATCGTGCGAATGAATTAGAGTGGATAATACGAATGAATTACAATGGATCGTGCTAATGAATTAGAATTGATCGAACGAATGAATTAGCATGGATCGTGCAAATGAATTAGAATGGATCGTATGAATGAATTAGAATGGATCAAATGAATGAATTAGAATGGTTACATTCATGCGAAAGAATTAGAATGGATCGTACGAATGGATTAGAATGGATCGTACGATTGGATTAGAATGGATACATTCGAGCGAATGAATTAGAATGGATCGTACGGAATGAATTAGAATGGATTGTATGAATGAATTAGAATGGATCGTGCGAATGAATTAGAATGGATCGTACGAATGAATTATAATGGATCTTACGAATGAATTAGAATGGATCGTACGAATGAGTAAGAATGGATCGTACGAATGAAATAGAATGGATTGTACGAATGAATTAGAATGTATTCGTACAAATGAATTAGAATGGATACATTCGTGAGAATGAATTAGAATGGATCATACGAATAAGTAAGAATGGATCGTACGACTGAAATAGAATAGATTGTACGAATGAATTAGAATGGATCCTACGAATGAATTAGAATGGATCATGTGAAAGAATTAGAATGGATTGTATGAATGAATTAGAATGGATCGTACGAATGAATTAGAATGGATCGTACGAATGAATTAGAATGGATACATTCGTGCGAATGAATTAGAATTGATTGTACGAATGAATTAGAATAGATCGTGCGAATGAATTAGAATGGATCGTACAAATGAATTAGAATGGATCGTACGAATGAACTAGAATGGATCGTACGAATGAACTAGAATGGATCGTACGAATGAATTAGAATGGATCGTACGAATGAATTAGAATGGATCGTACGAATAAATTAGAATGGATCGTACGAATGAATTAGAATGGATACATTCGTGCGAATGAATTAGAATGGATCGGACGAATGAATTAGAATGGATCGTACGAATGAATTAGAATGGATCGTACGAATGAATTAGAATGGATCGTACGAATAAATTAGAATGGATACATTCGTCCGAATGAATTAGAATGGATCATTCGAATGAGTAAGAATGGATCGTACGAATGAAATAGAATGGATCGTACGAATGAACTAGAATGGATACATTCGTGCGAATGAATTAGAATGGATCGGACGAATGATTTAGAATGGATCGTACAAATGAATTAGAATGGATCGTACGAATGAATTAGAATGGATCGTATGAATGAATTGGAATGGATACATTCGTGCGAATGAATTAGAATTGATCGTACGAATGAATTAGAATGGATCGTGCGAATTAATTAGAATGGATCGTACGAATGAACTAGAATGGAAACATTCGTGCGAATGAATTAGAACGGATCGTACGAATGAATTAGAATGGATCGTACGAATGAATTAGAATGGATCTTACGAATGAATTAGAATGGATCGTACGAATGAATTAGAATGGATACATTCACGCGAATGAATTAGAATGGATCGGACGAATGAATTAGAATGGATCGTAGGAATGAATTAGAATGGATCAAATGAATGAATTAGAATGGTTACATTCATGCGAATGAATTAGAATGGATCGTACGAATGGATTAGAATGGATCATACGAATGGATTAGAATGGATACATTCGAGCGAATGGATTAGAATGGATCGTACGAATGAATTAGAATGGATCTAATTCGTTAATATGATCCATTCTAATTCATTCGTACGATCCATTCTAATTCATTCGCACAATCCATTCTAATTCATTCCCATGAATGTATCCATTCTAATTCATTCGTACGATCCATTCTAATTCATTCATATGATCCATTCTAATTAATTTGTATGATCCATTCTAATTCATTCGTACGATCCATTCTAATTCATTCATACAATCTATTCTAATTCATTCGTATGATCAATTCTAATTCATTCGTACGCACGAATGTATCCATTCTAATTCATTCGTATGAATCCATTCTAATTCACTCGTACGATCCATTCTAATTCATTCGCACGATCCATTCTAATTCATTCGTACGATCCATTCTAATTCGTTCGCACGATTGTATCCATTCTAATTCATTCGTACGATCCATTCTAATTCATTCGTAAGATCCATTCTAATTCATTAGTATGATCCATTTTAATTCATTCGTACGATCCATTCTAATTCATTCGCACGAATGTATCCATTCTAGTTCATTCGTACGATCCATTCTAATTCATTCGTACGATCCATTCTAATTCATTCGCACGATCCATTCTAATTCATTAGCACGATCCATGCTAATTCATTCGTTCGATCAATTCTAATTCATTAGCACGATCCATTCTAATTCATTCGTACGATCCATTCTAATTCATTCGCACGATCCATTCTAATTCATTCATAGGATCCATTCTAATACATTCGTACGATCCATTCTAATTCCTTCGTATGATCCATTAAAATTCATTCGTACGATCCATTCTAATTCATTCATACAATCCATTCTAATTCATTCGTACGATCCATTCTAAATCATTCGTGCAATCCATTCTATTTCATTCGTACGATCAATTCTAATTCATTCATAGGATCCATTCTAATTCATTCATACGATCTATTCTAATTCTTTATCACGAATGTATCCATTCTAATTCATTCGCACGAATGTATCCATTCTAATTCATTCGTACGATCCATTCTAATTCTTTCACACGATCCATTCTAATTCATTCGTAGGATCCATTCTAATTCATTCGTACAATGAGTAAGAATGGATCGTACGAATGAAATAGAATGGATTGTACGAATGATTTAGAATGGATACATTCGTGCGAATGAATTAGAATGGATTGTGCGAATGAATTAGAATGGATCGTACGAATGAATTAGAATGGATCGTGTGAAAGAATTAGAATGGATTGTATGAATGAATTAGAATAGATTGTATGAATGAATTAGAATGGATCGTATGAGTGAATTAGAATGGATACGAAGGAATTAGAATGGATCGTACGAAGGAATTAGAATGGATCGTGCAAATGAATTAGAATGGATACATTCGTGCAAATGAATTAGAATGGATCGTATGAATGAATTAGAATGGATCGTACGAATGAATTAGAATGGATCGTGCGAATGAATTAGACTGTACATATTCGTGCTAATGAATTAGAATGGATCGTGCGAATGAATTAGAATGGATCGTATGAATGAATTAGAATGGATACATTCGTGCGAATGAATTAGAATAGATCGTATGAATGAATTAGAATAGATCGTGCTAATGAATTAGAATTAGAATAGTTAGAATGGATCGTACGAATGAATTAGAATGGATCATACGAATTAATTAGAATGGATCATACGAATGAATTAGAATGGATCGTACGAATGAATTAGAATGGATCGTACGAATGAATTAGAATGGATCGTGCGAATGAATTAGAATGGATTTTACAAATGAATTCGAATGGATACATTCGTACGAATGAATTAGAATGGATCGTACGAATGAATTAGAATGGATCGTACGAATGAACTAGAATGGATACATTCGTGCGAATGAATTAGAATGGATCGTACGAATGAATTAGAATGGATCGTACGAATGAATTAGAATGGATCGTACGAATGAATTAGAATGGACCGTATGAATTAGAATGGATATATTCGTGCAAATGAATTAGAATGGATCGTATGAATGTATTAGAATGGATCGTATGAGTGAATTAGAATGGATCGTACGAATGAATTAGAATGGATCGTATGAATGAATTAGAATGGATACATTCGTGCGAATGAATTAGAACTGATCGTACGAATGAATTAGAATGGATCGTGCGAATAAATTAGAATGGATCGTACGAATGAATTAGAATGGATCGTACGAATGAACTAGAACGGATACATTCGTGCGAATGAATTAGAATGGATCGTATGAATGAATTAGAATGGATCGTACGAATGAATTAGAATGGATCATACGAATGAATTAGAATGGATCGTACGAATGAAATAGAATGGATTGTACGAATGAATTAGAATGGATTCGTACGAAAGAATTAGAATGGATACATTCGTGCGAATGAATTAGAATGGATCATACGAATGAGTAAGAACGGATCGTACGAATGAAATAGAATAGATTATACAAATGAATTAGAATGGATCCTACGAATGAATTAGAATGGATCGTGTGAAAGAATTAGAATAAATTGTATGATTGAATTAGAATGGATCGTACGAATGAATTAGAATGGATCATACGAATGAATTAGAATGGATACATTCGTGCGAATGAATTAGAATTGATCGTACGAATGAATGAGAATGGATCGTGCGAATGAATTAGAATGGATCGTACGAATGAATTAGAATGGATCGTACGAATGAACTAGAATGGATACATTCGTGCGAATGAATTAGAATGGATTGTATGAATGAATTAGAATGGATCGTACGAATGAATTAGAATGGATCTTACGAATGAATTAGAATGGATCGAACGAATGAATTAGAATGGATCGTACGAATGAATTAGAATGGATACATTCGTGCGAATGAATTAAAATGGATCGTACGAATGAATTAGAATGGATCAAATGTATGAATTAGAATGGTTACATTCATGCGAATGAATTAGAATGGATCATACGAATGGATTAGAATGGATCGTACGAATGGATTAGAATGGATACATTCGAGCGAATGAATTAGAATGGATCGTACGAATGAATTAGAATGGATCGTAGAAATGGATTAGAATGGATCCTTCGAATGGATTAGAATGGATACCTTTGTGCAGAATGGATCGTACGAATGAATTAGAATGGATACATTCGTGCACGATCCATTCTAATTCATTCGCACGAATGTATCCATTCTAATTCACTCGTACGATCCATTCTAATTCATTCATTTGATCCATTCTAATTCATTCGTACGATCCATTCTAATTCATTCGTCCGATCCATTCTAATTCATTCGCACGAATGTATCCATTCTAATTCATTCGTACGATCCATTCTAATTCATTCGTACGATCCATTCTAATTCATTCGTAAGATCTATTCTAATTCATTCGTACGATCCATTCTAATTCATTCGTACGATCCATTCTAATTCATTCGCACGAATGTATCCATTCTAGTTTATTCGTACGATCCATTCTAATTCATTCGTACGATCCGTACGAATGAAATAGAATGGATTGTACGAATGAATTAGAATGGATCGTGCGAATGAATTTGAATGGATCATACGAATGAATTAGAATGGATCGTGCTAATGAATTAGAATGGATCGTACGAATGAATTAGAATGGATCGTGCGAATGAATTAGAATAGATCGTACGAATGAATTAGAATGGATACATTCGTGCGAATGAATTAGAATGGATACATTCGTGCGAAAGAATTAGAATAGATCGTATGAAGGAATTAGAATGGACCCTATGAATGAATTAGAATGGATCGTGCGAATGAATTAGAATGGATCGTATGAATGAATTAGAATGGGTCGTGCTAATGAATTAGAATTGATCGAACGAATGAATTAGCATGGATTGTACGAATAAATTAGAATGGATCGGACGAATGAATTAGAATGGATCGTACGAATGAGTAAGAATGGATCGTACGAATGAAATAGAATAGATTGTACGAATGAATTAGAATGGATCGTACGAAGGAATTAGAATGGATCGTACGAATGAATTAGAATGGATATATTCGTGCAAATGAATTAGAATGGATCGTATGAATGTATTAGAATGGATCGTATGAGTGAATTAGAATGGATCGTACGAATGAATTAGAATGGATCGTATGAATGAATTAGAATGGATACATTCGTGTGAATGAATTAGAATGGATCGTATGAATGAATTAGAATTGATTTTGTGAATGAATTAGAACTGATCGTACGAATGAATTAGAATGGATACATTCGTGCGAATGAATTAGAATGGATTGTATGAATGAATTAGAATGGATCCTATGAATGAATTAGAATGGATCGTACGAATGAATTAGAATGAATACATTCGTGCGAATGAATTAGAATTGATTATACGAATGAATTAGAATGGATCGTGCGAATGAATTAGAATGGATCGTACGAATGAATTAGAATGGATACATTCGTGCGAATGAATTAGAATTGATACATTCGTGCGAAAGAATTAGAATAGATCGTATGAATGTATTAGAATGGATCCTATGAATGAATAAGAATGGATCGTACGAATGAATTAGAATGGATCGTAAGAATGAATTAGAATGGATCATGCTAATGAATTAGAATTGATCGAACGAATGAATTAGCATGGATCGTGCTAATGAATTAGAATGGAACGTACGAATGAATTAGAATGGATCGTGTGAAAAAATTAGAATGGATTGTATGAATGAATTAGAATGAATTCGTACGATCCATTCGAATTCATTCGCACGATCCATTCTAATTCATTCATACGATCCATTCTAATTCATTCATACAATCCATTATAATTCTTTCACACGATCCATTCTAATTCATTCGTAGGATCCATTCTAATTCATTCGTACAATCTATTCTATTTCATTCGTACGATCCATTCTTACTCATTCGTATGATCCATTCTAATTCATTCGGACGAATGTATCCATTCTAATTTATTCGTACGATCCATTCTAATTCATTCGTACGATCCATTCTAATTCATTCGTACGATCCATTCTTACTCATTCGTATGATCCATTCTAATTCATTCGTACGATCCATTTTAATTCATTCGTACGATCCATTCTAATTCGATCGCACAATCTATTCTAATTCATTCGTACGATCCATTCTAATTTATTCGTACGATCGTACGAATGAATTACAATGGATCGTACGGAATGAATTAGAATGGATTGTATGAATGAATTAGAATGGATACATTCGTGCGAATGAATTAGAATGGATCATACGAATGAGTAAGAATGGATCATACAAATGAAATAGAATGGATTGTACGAATGAATTAGAATGGATCGTACAAATGAATTAGAATGGATCGTACGAATGAACTAGAATGTATCATACGAATGAGTAAGAATGGATCGTACAAATGAAATAGAATAGATTGTACGAATGAATTAGAATGGATCGTACGAATGAATTAGAATGGATCGTGTGAAAGAATTAGAATGCATTGTATGAATGAATTAGAATGGATCGTATGAATGAATTAGAATGTATCGTGCGAATGAATTCGAATGGATCGCATGATCCATTCGAATAGAATGGATCGTATGAATGAATAAGAATGGATCGGGCGAATGAATTAGAATGGATTGTAGGAATGAATTAGAATGGATCGTATGAATGAATTAGAATGGATCGTATGAATGAATTAGAATGGATCGTGCGAATGAATTATAATGGACCGTACGAATGAATTAGAATGGATCGTACGAATGAATTAGAATGGATCATACAAATGAGTAAGAATGGATCGTACGAATGAAATAGAATAGATTGTACGAATGAATTAGAATGGATACATTCATGCAAATGAATTAGAATGGATCGGACGATTGAATTAGAATGGATCGTACGATTCATTCTAATTCATTCGTACGATCCATTCTAATACATTCGTACGATTCATGCTAATTCATTCGCACGATCCATTCAAATTCATTCGTACGATCCATTCTTATTCATTCATACGATCCATTCTAATTCATTCGCACAATCCATTCTAATTCATTCGTACAATCCATTCTAATTCATTCGTATGATCCATTCTAACTCATTCGTTGGATCCATTCTAATTCATTCGTACGATCCATTCTAATTCATTCCCACGATCCATTCTAATTTATTCGTACGATCCATTCTAATTCATTCGTACGATCTATTCTAATTCATTCGCACGAATGTAACCATTCTAATTCATTCATACGATTCATTCTAATTCATTCGTATGAGCTATTCTAATTCATTTGTACGATCCATTCTAATTCATTCGTACGATCCATTGTAATTCATTCATACAATCCATTTAGATTCATTCGCACAAATGTATCCATTCAAATTCATTCGTACGATCCAGTCTAATTAATTCGTACGATCCATTCTAATTCCTTCGTACGATCCATTCTAATTCATTCGTACGATCTATTCTAATTCATTCGTACGATCCATTCTAATTCATTCGTACGATCCATTCTAATTCCTTCGTACGATCCATTCTAATTCATTCGTACGATCCATTCTAATTCATTCGTACAATCCATTCTAATTCATTCGTAGGAATCGATACATTCGTGTGAATGAATTAGAATGGATCTTATGAATGAGTAAGAATGGATCGTACGAATGAAATAGAATGGATTGCACGAATGAATTAGAATGAATCGTACGAATGAATTAGAATGGATCGTGTGAAAGAATTAGAATGGATTGTATGAATGAATTAGAATTAATCGTACGAATGAATTGGAATGGATCGTAAAAAGGAATTAGAATGGATCGTACGAATGAATTAGAATGGATCGTACGAATGAATCAGAATAGATCGTACGAATGAAATAGAATGGATCATACGAATGAGTAAGAATGGATCGTATGAATGAATTAGATTGGATACATTTGTGCGAATGAATTAGAATGGATCGTACGAATGAATTAGGATGGATCGTATGAATGAATTAGAATGGATCGTACGAATGAATTAGAATGGATCGTGCGAATGAATTAGAATGGATCGTACGAATGAATTAGAATGGATCTTGTCAAAGAATTAGAATGGATCGTACGAATGAATTAGAATTGATCGTGCGAATGAATTAGAATGGATCGTATGAATGAATTAGAATAGATTTTGTGAATGAATTAGAACTGATCGTACGAATGAATTAGAATGGATCATACGAATGAATTAGAATGGATACATTTGTGCGAATGAATTAGAATGGATCGTACGAATGAATTAGAATGGATCATATGAATGAATTAGAATGGATACATTCGTGCGAATGAATTAGAATGGATCGTGCGAATCCATTAGACTGGATCGTGCGAATGAATAAGAATGGATCATACGAATGAATTAGAATGGATCGTATGAATTAACTAGAATGGATACATTCGTGCGAATGAATTAGAATGGATTGTATGAATGAATTAGAATTGATCGTACGAATGAATTAGAATGGATCATACGAATTAATTAGAATGGATCATACGAATGAATTAGAATGGATCGTACGAATGAATTAGAATGGATCGTACGAATGAACTAGAATGGATCGTACGAATGAAATAGAATAGATTGTACGAATGAATTAGAATGGATTCGTACGAATGAATTAGAATGGATACATTCGTGCGAATGAATTAGAATGGATACATTCGTGCGAAAGAATTAGAATAGATCGTATGAATGAATTAGAATGGATCCTATAAATGAATTAGAATGGATCGTGCGAATGAATTAGAATGAATCGTACGAATGAATTAGAATGGATACATTCGTGCGAATGAATTAGAATGGATACATTCGTGCGAAAGAATTAGAATAGATCGTATGAATGAATTAGAATGGATCCTATGAATGAATTAGAATGGATCGTGCGAATAAATTAGAATGGATCGTACGAATGAATTAGAATGGATCGTGCTAATGAATTAGAATTGATCGAACGAATGAATTAGCATGGATTGTATGAATGAATTAGATTGGATCGGACGAATGAATTAGAATGGTTCGTACGAATGAGTAAGAATGGATCGTACGAATGAAATAGAATAGATCGTATGAATGAATTAGAATGGATCGTACGAAGGAATTAGAATGGATCGTACGAATGAATTAGAATGGATATATTCGTGCAAATGAATTAGAATGGATCGTATGAATGTATTAGAATGGATCGTATGAGTGAATTAGAATGGATCATACGAATGAATTAGAATGGATCGTATGAATGAATTAGAATGGATACATTCGTGTGAATGAATTAGAATGGATCGTATGAATGAATTAGAATAGATTTTGTGAATGAATTAGAACTGATCGTACGAATGAATTAGAATGGATACATTCGTGCGAATGAATTAGAATAGATTGTATGAATGAATTAGAATGGATCCTATGAATGAATTAGAATGGATCGTACGAATGAATTAGAATGGATACATTCGTGCGAATCAATTAGAATTGATCATACTAATGAATTAGAATGGATCGTGCGAATGAATTAGAATGGATCGTACGAATGAATTAGAATGGATACATTCGTGCGAATGAATTAGAATGGATACATTCGTGCGAAAGAATTAGAATAGATCGTATGAATGAATTAGAATGGATCCTATGAATGAATTAGAATGGATCGTGCGAATGAATTAGAATGGATCGTACGAATGAATTAGAATGGATCGTGCTATTGAATTAGAATTGATCGAACGAATGAATTAGCATGGATCGTGCTAATGAATTAGAATGGAACATACGAATGAATTAGAATGGATCGTGTGAAAGAATTATAATGGATTGTATGAATGAATTAGAATGAATTCGTACGATCCATTCGAATTCATTCGCACGATCCATTCTAATTCATTCATACGATCCATTCTAATTCATTCATACAATCCATTCTAATTCTTTCACCCGATCCATTCTAATTCATTCGTAGGATCCCTTCTAATTCATTCGTACAATCTATTCTATTTCATTCATACGATCCATTCTTACTCATTCGTATGATCCATTCTAATTCATTCGGACGAATGTATCCATTCTAATTTATTCGTACGATCCATTCTAATTCATTCGTACGATACATTCTAATTCATTCGTACGATCCATTCTTACTCATTCGTATGATCCATTCTAATTCATTCGTACGATCCATTCTAATTCATTCGTACGATCTATTCTAATTCATTCGCACAATCTATTCTAATTCATTCGTACGATGCATTCTAATTCATTCATACGATCGTACGAATGAATTAGAATGGATCGTACGGAATGAATTAGAATGGATTGCATGAATGAATTAGAATGGATACATTCGTGCGAATGAATTAGAATTGATCATACGAATGAGTAAGAATGGATCGTACAAATGAAATAGAATGGATTGTACGAATGAATTAGAATGGATCGTACAAATGAATTAGAATGGATCGTACGAATGAATTAGAATGTATCATACGAATGAGTAAGAATGGATCGTACAAATGAAATAGAATTGATTGTACGAATGAATTAGAATGGATAGTACGAATGAATTAGAATGGATCGTGTGAAAGAATTAGAATGCATTGTATGAATGAATTAGAATGGATCGTATGAATGAATTAGAATGGATCGTGCGAATGAATTCAAATGGATCGCATGATCCATTCGAATAGAATGGATCGTATGAATGAATTAGAATGGATCGGGCGAATGAATTAGAATGGATTATAGGAATGAATTAGAATGGATCGTATGAATGAATTAGAATGGATCGTATGAATGAATTAGAATGGATCGTGCGAATGAATTAGAATGGATCGTATGAATGAATTAGAATGGATCGTACGAATGAATTAGAATGGATCATACGAATGAATAAGAATGGATCGTACGAATGAAATAGAATGGATTGTACGAATGAATTAGAATGGATACATTCATGTGAATGAATTAGAATGGATCAGACGATTGAATTAGAATGGATCGTACGATTCATTCTAATTCATTCGTACGATCCATTCTAATACATTCGTACGATTCATGCTAATTCATTCGCACGATCCATTCAAATTCATTCGTACGATCCATTCTTATTCATTCATACGATCCATTCTAATTCATTCGCACAATCCATTCTAATTCATTCGTATAATCCATTCTAATTCATTCGTATGATCCATTCTAACTCATTCGGTGGATCCATTCTAATTCATTCGTATGATCCATTCTAATTCATTCCCACGATCCATTCTAATTTATTCGTACGATCCATTCTAATTCATTCGTACGATCTATTCTAATTCATTCGCACGAATGTAACCATTCTAATTCATTCATATGATTCATTCTAATTCATTCGTATGAGCTATTCTAATTCATTCGTACGATCCATTCTAATTCATTCGTACGATCCATTGTAATTCATTCATACAATCCATTTAGATTCATTCGCACAAATGTATCGATTCTAATTTATTCGTACGATCCATTCTAATTAATTCGTACGATCCATTCTAATTCCTTCGTACGATCCATTCTAATTCATTCGTACGATCTATTCTAATTCATTCGTACGATCCATTCTAATTCATTCGTATGATCCATTCTAATTCCTTCGTATGATCCATTCTAATTCATTCGTACGATCCATTCTAATTCATTCGTACAATCTATTCTAATTCATTCGTAGGAATGGATACATTCGTGTGAATGAATTAGAATGGATCGTACGAATGAGTAAGAATGGATCCTATGAATGAAATAGAATGGATTGCACGAATGAATTAGAATGGATCGTACGAATGAATTAGAATGGATCGTGTGAAAGAATTAGAATGGATTGTATGAATGAATTAGAATGGATCATACGAATGAATTAGAATGGATCGTACGAAGGAATTAGAATGGATCGTACGAATGAATTAGAATGGATCGTACGAATGAATTAGAATAGATCGTACGAATGAAATAGAATGGATCATACGAATGAGTAAGAATGGATCGTATGAATGAATTAGATTGGATACATTTGTGCGAATGAATTAGAATGGATCGTACGAATGAATTAGGATGGATCGTATGAATGAATTAGAATGGATCGTACGAATGAATTAGAATGGATCGTGCGGATAAATTAGAATGGATCGTACGAATGAATTAGAATGGATCGTGTGAAAGAATTAGAATGGATCGTACGAATGAATTAGAATGGATCGTGCGAATGAATTAGAATGGATCGTATGAATGAATTAGAATAGATTTTGTGAATGAATTAGAAATGATCGTACGAATGAATTAGAATGGATCATACGAATGAATTAGAATGGATACATTTGTGCGAATGAATTAGAATGGATCGTACGAATGAATTAGAATGGATCGTATGAATGAATTAGAATGGATACATTCGTGCGAATGAATTAGAATGGATCGTGCGAATCCATTAGACTGGATCGTGCGAATGAATAAGAATGGATCATACGAATGAATTAGAATGGATCGTACGAATTAATTAGAATGGATACATTCGTGCGAATGAATTAGAATGGATTGTATGAATGAATTAGAATGGATCGTACGAATGAATTAGAATGGATCATACGAATTAATTAGAATGGATCATACGAATGAATTAGAATGGATCGTACGAATGAATTAGAATGGATCGTACGAATGAACTAGAATGGATCGTACGAATGAAATAGAATAGATTGTACGGATGAATTAGAATGGATTCGTACGAATGAATTAGAATGGATACATTCGTGCGAATGAATTAGAATGGATATATACGTGCGAAAGAATTAGAATAGATCGTATGAATGAATTAGAATGGATCATATGAATGAATTAGAATGGATCGTGCGAATGAATTAGAATGGATCGTACGAATGAATTAGAATGGATCGTGCTAATAAATTAGAATTGATCGAACGAATGAATTAGCATGGATCGTGCTAATGAATTAGAATGGATCGTACGAATGAATTAGAATGGATCAAATGAATGAATTAGAATGGTTACATTCATGCGAATGAATTAGAATGGATCGTACAAATGGATTAGAATGGATCGTACGAATGGATTAGAATGGATACATTCGAGCGAATGAATTAGAATGGATCGTACGGAATGAATTAGAATAGATTGTATGAATGAATTAGAATGGATCGTGCAAATGAATTAGAATGGATCGTACGAATGAATTAGAATGGATCTTACGAATGAATTAGAATGGATCGTATGAATGAGTAAGAATAGATCGTACGAATGAAATAAAATGGATTATATGAATGAATTAGAATTGATTCGTACGAATGAATTAGAATGGATACATTTGTGCGAATGAATTAGAATGGATCATACGAATGAGTAAAAATGGATCGTATGAATGAAATAGAATAGATTGTACGAATGAATTAGAATGGATCATACGAATGAATTAGAATGGATCGTGTGAAAGAATTAGAATGGATTGTATGAATGAATTAGAATGGATCGTACGAATGAATTAGAATGGATCGTACGAATGAATTAGAATGGATACATTCGTGCGAATGAATTAGAATTGATCGTACGAATGAACTAGAATGGATCGTGCGAATGAATTAGAATGGATCGTACGAATGAATTAGAATGGATCGTACGAATAAATTAGAATGGATACATTCGTCCGAATGAATTAGAATGGATCATACGAATGAGTAAGAATGGATCGTACGAATGAAATAGAATGGATCGTACGAATGAACTAGAATGGATACATTCGTGCGAATGAATTAGAATGGATCGGACGAATGAATTAGAATGGATCGTACGAATGAATTAGAATGGATCGTACGAATGAATTAGAATGGATTGTATGAATGAATTAGAATGGTTACATTCGTGCGAATGAATTAGAATTGATCATACGAATGAATTAGAATGGATCGTGCGAATGAATTAGAATGGATCGTACGAATGAATTAGAATGGATCGTACGAATGAACTAGAATGGATACATTCGTGCGAATGAATTAGAATGGATCGTACGAATGAATTAGAATGGATCGTACGAATCAATTAGAATAGATCTTACGAATGAATTAGAATGGATCGTATGAATGAATTAGAATGGATCGTACGAATGAATTAGAATGGATACATTCGTGCGAATGAATTAGAATGGATCGGACGAATGAATTAGAATGGATCGTATGAATGAATTAGAATGGATCAAATGAATGAATTAGAATGGTTACATTCATGCGAATGAATTAGAATGGATCGTACGAATGGAGTAGAATGGATCATACGAATGGCTTAGAATGGATACATTCGAGCGAATGAATTAGAATGAATCGTACGAATGAATTAGAATGGATCGTACGAATGGATTAGAATGGATCCTACGAATGGATTAGAATGGATACCTTTGTGCATATGAATTAGAATGGATCGTACGAATGAATTAGAATGGATCATATTAATGAATTAGAATGGATCGTACGAATGAATTAGAATGGATACATTCGTGCACGATCCATTCTAATTTATTCGCACGAATGTATCCATTCTAATTCATTCGTACGATCCATTCTAATTCATTAATATGATCCATTCTAATTCATTCGTACGATCCATTCTAATTCATTCGCACAATCCATTCTAATTCATTCGCACAAATTATCCATTCTAATTCATTCGTACGATTCATTCTAATTCATTCGTACGATCCATTCTAATTCATTCGTATGATCCATTCTAATTAATTCGTATGATCCATTCTAATTCATTCGTACCATCCATTCTAATTTATTCATACAATCTATTCTAATTCATTCGTACAATCCATTCTAATTCATTCATACGCACGAATATATCCATTCTAATTCATTCGTACGAATCCATTCTAATTCATTCGTACGATCCATTCTAATTCATTCGCACGATCCATTCTAATTCATTCGTATGATCCATTCTAATTCATTCGCACGAATGTATCCAATCTAATTCATTCGTACGATCCATTCTAATTCATTCGTACGATCCATTCTAATTCATTCGCACGAATGTATCCATTCTAGTTCATTCGTACGATCCATTCAAATTCATTCATACGATCCATTCTAATTCATTCGCACGATCCATTCTAATTCATTAGCACGATCCATGCTAATTCATTCGTTCGATCAATTCTAATTCATTAGCACGATCCATTCTAATTCATTCGTACGATCCATTCTAATTCATTCGCACGATCCATTCTAATTCATTCATAGGATCCATTCTAATACATTCGTACGATCCATTCTAATTCCTTCGTACGATCCATTCTAATTCATTCATACAATCCATTCTAATTCTTTCACATGATCCATTCTAATTCATTCGTATGATCCATTCTAAATCATTCGTGCAATCCATTATATTTCATTCGTACGATCAATTCTAATTCATTCATAGGATCCATTCCAATTCATTCATACGATCTATTCTAATTCTTTCGCACGAATGTATCCATTCTAATTCATTCGTACGATCCATTCTAATTCTTTCACACGATCCATTCTAATTCATTCGTAGGATCCATTCTAATTCATTCGTACAATGAATAAGAATGGATCGTCCGAATGAAATAGAATGGATTGTACGAATGATTTAGAATGGATACATTCGTGCGAATGAATTTGAATGGATTGTGCGAATAAATTAGAATGGATCGTACGAATGAATTAGAATGGATCGTGTGAAAGAATTAGAATGGATTGTATGAATGAATTAGAATAGATTGTATGAATGAATTAGAATGGATCGTATGAGTAAATTAGAATGGATACGAAGGAATTAGAATGGATCGTACGAAGGAATTAGAATGGATCATATGAATGAATTAGAATGGATCGTACGAATGAATTAGAATGGATACATTCGTGCGAATGAATTAGAATGGATCGTATGAATGAATTAGAATGGATCGTACGAATGAATTAGAATGGATCGTGCGAATGAATTAGAATGGATCGTACGAAGGAATTAGAATGGATCGTACGAATGAATTAGAATGGATCGTACGAATGAATTAGAATGGATCGTACGAAGGAATTAGAATGGATCATACGAATGAATTAGAATGGATCGTACGATTGAATTAGAATGGATCATACGAATGAGTAAGAATGGATCGTATGAATGAATTAGATTGGATCGTATGATCCATTCTAATTCATTAGCATGGATCGTGCTAATGAATTAGAATAGAATATACGAATGAATTAGAATGGATCGTAGAATGGATCGTACGAATGAATTAGATTGAATTAGAACGGATCGTACGAATGAATTAGAATAGATCATAGGAATGAATTAGAATGGATCGTGCAAATGAATTAGAATGGATACATTCGTGCGAATAAATTAGAATGGATTGTATGAATGAATTAGAATGGATCGTACGAATGAATTAGAATGGATCGTACGAATGAATTAGAATAGATTGCGCGAATGAATTAGAATGGATCGTGCAAATGAAATAGAATGGATACAAATGAATTAGAATGGATCGTACGAATAAATTAGAATGAATTAGAATGGATCGTACGAATGAATTAGAATGGATCGTACGAATGAAATAGAATCGATCGTGTGAAAGAATTAGAATGGATTGTATGAATGAATTAGAATGGATCGTATGAATGGATCGTACGAATGGAATGGATACATTCGTGCGAATGAATTAGAATGGATCGTACAAATGAATTAGAATGGATCTTACGAATGAGTAAGAATGGATCGTACGAATGAATTAGAATGGATCGTACGAATGAATTAGAATGGATCGTACGAATAAATTAGAATGGATACATTCGTCCTAATGAATTGTAATGGGTCATACGAATGCATTCTAATTCCTTCGTACGATCCATTCTATTTCATTCGTATGATCCATTCTAATTCCTTCGTACGATCCATTCTAATTCCTTCGTATCCATTCTAATTCACTCATACGATTCATTCTAATCCATTCGTACGATCCATTCTAATTCATTCGCATGAATGTAACCATTCTAATTCATTCATTTGATCCATTCTAATTCATTCGTTCGATCCTTTCTAATTCATTCGTACGATCCATTGTAATTTATTCATACAATCCGTTTAGATTCATTCGCACAAATGTATCCATTCAAATTCATTCGTACGATCCAGTCTAATTCATTCGTACGATCCATTCTAATTCATTCGCACGAATAAATCCATTCTAATTCTTTCGTACGATGCATTCTAATTCATTCGTAGGATTCATTCTAATTCATTCATACGATCCATTGTAATTCATTCGTACGATCCATTCTAATTCATTCGCATGAATGTATCCATTCTAATTCATTCGTACAATCCATTCTATTTCATTCGTACGATCCATTCTAACTCATTCGTATGATCCATTCTAATTCATTCGTACGATCTATTCTAATTCATTCGTACGATCCATTCTAATTCATTCGTACGATCCATTCTAATTCCTTCGTACGATCCATTCTAATTCATTCGTACGATCCATTCTAATTCATTCATACAATCCATTCTAATTCTTTCACACGATCCATTCTAATTCATTCGTACGATCCATTCTAAATCATTCGTGCAATCCATTCTAATTCATTCGTATGATCAATTCTAATTCATTAGAATGGATCTTACGAATGAATTAGAATGGATCATATTAATGAATTAGAATGGATCGTACGAATGAATTAGAATGGATCTTACAAATGAATTAGAATAATTCGTGCGAATGAATTAGAATGGATCGTATGAATGCATTAGAATAGATTGTGCGAATGAATTAGAATGGATCGTACGAATGAATTAGAATGGATACATTCGTGCGAATGAATTAGAATGGATCGTACGAATGAATTAGAATAGATCGTACGAATGAATTAGAATAGATTGCGCGAATGAATTAGAATGGATCATACGAATGAATTAGAATGACGATCCATTCTTACTCATTCGTATGATCCATTCTAATTTATTCGCACGAATGTATCCATTCTAATTCATTCGTACGTCTAATTCATTCGTACGGTCCATTCTAATTCATTCGCACAATCCATTCTATTTCATTCGTACGATCCATTCTTACTTATTCGTATGATCCATTATGGATACATTCGTGCGAATGAATTAGAATGGATCATACGAATGAGTATGAATGGATTGTACGAATGAAATAGAATGGATTGTGCGAATGAATTATAATGGATCGTACGAATGAATTAGAATGGATCGTGTGAAAGAATTAGAATGGATTGTATGAATGAATTAGAATAGATCGTATGAATGAATTAGAATGAATCGTACGAATGAATTAGAATAGATCGTACGAATGAATTAGAATGGATACATTCGTGCGAATGAATTAGAATGGATACATTCGTGCGAAAGAATTAGAATAGATCGTATGAATGAATTAGAATGGATCCTATGAATGAATTAGAATGGATCGTGCGAATGAATTAGAATGGATCGTACGAATGAATTAGAATGGATCGTGGTAATGAATTAGAATTGATCGAACGAATGAATTAGCATGGATCGTGCTAATGAATTAGAATGGAACGTACGAATGAATTAGAATGGATCGTGTGAAAGAATTAGAATGGATTGTATGAATGAATTAGAATGAATTACGAATGAATTAGAATGGATCGTACGAAGGAATTAGAATGGATCGTACGAATGAATTAGAATGGATCGTACGAATGAACTAGAATGGATACATTCGTGCGAATGAATTAGAATGGATCGTACGATTGAATTAGAATGGATCCTACGAATGAATTAGAATGGATCTTACGAATGAATAAGAATGGATCATATGAATGAATTAGAATGGATACATTTGTGCGAATGAATTAGAATGGATCGTACGAATGGATTAGAATGGATCGTACGAATGGATTAGAATGGATACATTCGTGCGAATGAATTAGAATGGATTGTATGAATGAATTAGAATGGATCGTACGATCCATTCGAATTCATTCGCACGATCCATTCTAATTCATTCGTACGATCAATTCTAATTCATTCGTACGATCCATTCTAATTCATTCGTATGATCCATTCTAATTTATTCGTATATTCCATTCTAAGATCCTACGAATGAATTAGAATGGATCGTACGAATGAATTAGAATGGATCGTACGAATGAATTAGAATGGATCGTGCGAATGAATTAGAATGGATACATTCGTGCGAATGAATTAGAATGGATTGGACGAATGAATTAGAATGGATCGTACGAATGAATTAGAATGGATCAAATGAATGAATTAGAATGGTTACATTAATGCGAATGAATTAGAATGGATCATACGAATGGATTAGATTAGATTGTACGAATGAACTAGAATGGATACATTCGTGCGAATGAATTAGAATGGATCGTACGAATGAATTAGAATGGATCGTACGAATGAATTAGAATGGATATTACAAATGAATTAGAATGGATCGTACGAATGAATTAGAATGGATCGTACGAATGAATTAGAATGGATACATTCGTGCGAATGAATTAGAATGGATCGGACGAATAAATTAGAATGGATCGTACGAATGAATTAGAATGGATATAATGAATGAATTAGAATGGTTACATTCATGCGAATGAATTAGAATGGATCGTACGAATGGATTAGAATGGATACATTCAAGCGAATGAAATAGAATGGATCGTACGAATGAATTAGAATGGATCGTATGAATGGATTAGAATGGATCCTACGAATGGATTAGAATGGATACCTTTGTGCAGAATGGATCGTACGAATGAATTAGAATAGATACATTCGTGCACGATCCATTCTAATTCATTCGCACGAATGTATCCATTCTAATTCATTCGTACGATCCATTCTAATTCATTAATATGATCTATTCTAATTCATTCGTACGATCCATTCTAATTCATTCATATGATCCAATCTAATTCATTCGGACGAATGTATCCATTCTAATTTATTCGTACGATCCATTCTAATTCATTCATACGATCCATTCTAATTCATTCGTACGATCCATTCTAATTCATTAATATGATCTATTCTAATTCATTCGTACGATCCATTCTAATTCATTCATATGATCCATTCTAATTCATTCGCACGAATCTATCCATTCTACTTCATTCGTACGATCCATTCTAATTCATTCGTACGATCCATTCTAATTCATTCGCACGAATGTATCCATTCTAGTTCATTCGTACGATCCTTTCTATTTCATTCGTACGATCCATTCTTTCTCATTCGTATGATCCATTCTAATTCATTCGGACAAATGTATCCATTCTAATTCATTCGTACGATCCATTCTAATTCATTCGTACGATCCATTCTAATTCATTCGTCCGATCCATTCTAATTCATTCGCACGAATGTATCCATTCTAATTCATTCGTACGATCCATTCTAATTCATTCGTACGATCCATTCTAATTCATTCGCACGAATGTATCCATTCTAGTTCATTCGTATGATCCATTCTAATTCATTCGTACGATCCATTCTAATTCATTCGCACGATCCATTCTAATTCATTCGTATGATCAATTCTAATTTATTCGCACGAATGTATCCATTCTAATTCATTCGTACGATCCATTCTAATTCATTTGTACGATCCATTCTAATTCATTCGTACGATCCATTCTTACTCATTCGTACGATCCATTCTAATTCATTCGTAAGATCCATTCTAATTCATTCGTACGATCCATTCTAATTCATTCGTACGATCCATTCTTATTCATTCGCACGAATGTATCCATTCTAGTTCATTCGTACGATCCATTCTAATTCATTCGTACGATCCATTCTAATTCATTCGTACGAACGTATCCATTCTAATTCATTTGTATAATCCATTCTAATTCATTTGCACGATCCATTCTAATTCATTCGTACGATCCATTCTAATTCATTCGTACGATCCATTCTAATTCATTCGTATGATCCATTCTTATTAATTCGTATGATCCATTCTAATTCATTTGTACGATCCATTCTAATTCATTTGCACGAATATATCCATTCTAATTCTAATTCATTAGCACGATCTATTCTAATTCATTCATACGATCCATTCTAATTCATTCGCACGAATGTATCCATTCTAATTCATTCATACGATCCATTCTAATTCATTCGCACGATCCATTCTAATTCATTAGCACGAATATATCCATTCTAATTCATTCGCACGATCCATTCTAATTCATTCATACGATCCATTCTAATTCATTCGTATGATCCATTCTAATTCCTTCGTACGATCCATTCTAATTCCTTCGTATCCATTTTAATTCACTCATACGATCCATTCTAATTCATTCATACGATCTATTCTAATTCATTCATACAATCCATTCTAATTCTTTCACACGATCCATTCTAGTTCATTCGTACGATCCATTCTAATTCATTCGCACAATCCATTCTAATTCTTTCGCACGAATGTATCCATTCTAAATCATTCGTACAATCCATTCTATTTCATTCGTACGATCCATTCTTACTCATTGTACGAATGAATTAGAATGGATCCTACGAATGAATTAGAATGGATCGTGTGAAAGAATTAGAATGGATCGTATGAATGAATTAGAATGGATAGATTCGTGCGAATGAATTAGAATGGATACATTCGTGCGAAAGAATTAGAATAGATCTTATGAATGAATTAGAATGGATCCTATGAATGAATTAGAATTGATCGTACGAATGAAATAGAATGGATTGCACGAATGATTTAGAATGGATCGTACGAATGAATTAGAATGGATCGCGTGAAAGAATTAGAATGGATTGTATGAATGAATTAGAATGGATCGTACGAATGAATTAGAATGGATCGTACGAAGGAATTAGAATGGATCGTACGAATGTATTAGAATGGATCCTATGAATGAATTAGAATGGATCGTGCGAATGAATTAGAATGGATCGTACGAATGAATTAGAATGGATCGTGCTAATGAATTAGAATTGATCGAACGAATGAATTAGCATGGATCGTGCTAATGAATTAGAATGGATCGTGCGAATGAATTAGAATGGATCGTACGAATGAATTAGAATGGATCGTGCGAATGAACTAGAATGGATACATTCGTGCGAATGAATTAGAATGGATCGTACGAATGAATTAGAATGGATCGTACGAATGAATTAGAATGGATCGTACGAATGAATTAGAATGGATACATTCGCGCGAATGAATTAGAATGGATCGTACGAATGAATTAGAATGGATCGTGCGAATGAATTAGAATGGATCGTACGAATGAATTAGAATGGATTCGTACGAATGAATTAGAATGGATACATTCGTGCGTACGAATGAATTAGAATGGATCGTACGAATGAATTAGAATAGATTGTATGAATGAATTAGAATAGATCGTACGAATGAATTAGAATGGATCATACGAATTATTTAGAATGGATCGTGCATGAATGTATCCATTCTAATTCATTCGTACGATCCATTCTAATTCATTAATATGATCCATTCTAATTCATTCGTACGATCCATTCTAATTCATATGCATAAAGGTATCCATTATAATCCATTCGTAGGATCCATTCTAATCCATTCGTACGATCCATTCTAATTCATTCGTACGATCCATTCTAATTCATTCGCTCGAATGTATCCATTCTAATCAACTCGTATATCCATTCTAATCCATTCGTACGATCCATTCTAATTCATTCACATGAATGTAACCATTCTAACTCATTCATTTGATCCATTCGAATTCATTCGTACGATCCATTCTAATTCATTCGTCCGATCCATTCTAATTCATTCGCTCGAATGTATCCATTCTAATTCATTCGTACGATCCATTCTAATTCATTCGTATGATCCATTCTAATTCATTCGTAAGATCCATTCTAATTCATTCGTACGATCCATTCTAATTCATTCGTACGATCCATTCTAATTCATTCGCACGAATGTATCCATTCTAGTTCATTCGTACGATCCATTCTAATTCATTCGTACGATCCATTCTAATTCATTCGCACGATCCATTCTAATTCATTCGTATGATCAATTCTAATTCATTCGCACAAATGTATCCATTCTAGTTCATTCGTACGATCCATTCTATTTCATTCGTATGATCCATTCTTTCTCATTCGTATGATCCATTCTAATTCATTCGGACGAATGTATCCATTCTAATTTATTCGTACGATCCATTCTAATTCATTCGTACGAACCATTCTAATTCATTCGTCCGATCCATTCTAATTCATTCGCACGAATGTATCCATTCTAATTCATTCGTACGATCCATTCTAATTCATTCGTACGATCCATTCTAATTCATTCGTACGATCCATTCTAATTCATTCGCACGAATGTATCCATTCTATTTCATTCGTACGATCCATTCTAGTTCATTCGCACGATCCATTCTAATTCATTCGCACGATCCATTCTAATTCATTCATACGATCTATTCTAATTCATTCGCACGAATGTTTCCATTCTAATTCATTCGTACGATCCATTCTAATTCATTCGTACGATCCATTCTAATTCATTCATATAATCCATTCTAATTCTTTCACACGATCCATTCTAATTCATTTGTAGGATCCATTCTAATTCATTCGTACAATCTATTCTATTTCATTCGTACGATCCATTCTTACTCATTCGTATGATCCATTCTAATTCATTCGCATGAATGTATCCATTCTAATTCATTCGTACGAATCCATTCTAATTCATTCGTACAATCCATTCTATTTCATTCGTACGATCCATTCTTACTCATTCGTACGATCCATTCTAATTCATTCGTAAGATCCATTCTAATTCATTCGTATGATCCATTCTAATTCATTCGTACGATCCATTGTTATTCATTTGCACGAATGTATCCATTCTAGTTCATTCGTACGATCCATTCTAATTCATTCGTACGATCCATTCTAATTCATTCGTACGAATGTATCCATTCTAATTCATTTGTATAATCCATTCTAATTCATTTGCACGATCCATTCTAATTCATTCGTACGATCCATTCTAATTCATTCGTATGATCCATTCTTATTAATTTGTATGATCCATTCTAATTCATTCGTACGATCCATTCTAATTCATTTGCACGAATATATCCATTCTAATTCTAATTCATTAGCACGATCTATTCTAATTCATTCATACGATCCATTCTAATTCATTCGCACGAATGTATCCATTCTAATTCATTCATACGATCCATTCTAATTCATTCGCACGATCCATTCTAATTCATTAGCACGAATATATCCATTCTAATTCATTCGCACGATCCATTCTAATTCATTCATACATCCATTCTAATTCATTCGTATGATCCATTCTAATTCCTTCGTACGATCCATTCTAATTCCTTCGTATCCATTCTAATTCACTCATACGATCCATTCTAATTATTTCATACGATCTATTCTAATTCATTCATACAATCCATTCTAATTTTTTCACACGATCCATTCTGATTCATTCGTACGATCCATTATAATTCATTCGCACAATCTATTCTAATTCTTTCGCACGAATGTATCCATTCTAAATCATTCGTACAATCCATTCTATTTCATTCGTACGATCCATTCTTACTCATTGTATGAATGAATTAGAATGGATCCTACGAATGAATTAGAATGGATCGTGTGAAAGAATTAGAATGGATCGTACGAATGAATTAGAATGGATAGATTCGTGCGAATGAATTAGAATGGATACATTCGTGCGAAAGAATTAGAATAGATCGTATGAATGAATTAGATTGGATCCTATGAATGAATTAGAATTGATCGTATGAATGAAATAGAATGGATTGCACGAATGATTTAGAATGGATCGTACGAATGAATTAGAATGGATCGTGTGAAAGAATTAGAATGGATTGTATGAATGAATTAGAATGGATCGTACGAATGAATTAGAATGGATCGTACGAAGGAATTAGAATGGATCGTACGAATGTATTAGAATGGATCCTATGAATGAATTAGAATGGATCGTGCGAATGAATTAGAATGGATCGTACGAATGAATTAGAATGGATCGTGCTAATGAATTAGAATTGATCGAACGAATGAATTAGCATGGATCGTGCTAATGAATTAGAATGGATCGTGCGAATGAATTATAATGGATCGTACGAATGAATTAGAATGGATCGTACGAATGAACTAGAATGGATACATTCGTGCGAATGAATTAGAATGGATCGTACGAATGAATTAGAATGGATAGTACGAATGAATTAGAATGGATCGTACGAATGAATTAGAATGGATACATTCGTGCGAATGAATTAGAATGGATCGTACGAATGAATTAGAATGGATCGTGCGAATGAATTAGAATGGATCGTACGAATGAATTAGAATGGATTCGTACGAATGAATTAGAATGGATACATTCGTGCGTACGAATGAATTAGTATGGATCGTATGAATGAATTAGAATAGATTGTATGAATGAATTAGAATAGATCGTACGAATGAATTAGAATGGATCATACGAAGTATTTAGAATGGATCGTGCACGAATGTATCCATTCTAATTCATTCGTACGATCCATTCTAATTCATTAATATGATCCATTCTAATTCATTCGTACGATCCATTCTAATTCATATGCATAAAGGTATCCATTCTAATCCATTCGTAGGATCCATTCTAATCCATTCGTACGATCCATTCTAATTCATTCGTATGATCCATTCTAATTCATTCGCTCGAATGTATCCATTCTAATCCACTCGTATATCCATTCTAATCCATTCGTACGATCCATTCTAATTCATTCACATGAATGTAACCATTCTAATTCATTCATTTGATCCATTCTAATTCATTCGTACGATCCATTCTAATTCATTCGTCTGATCCATTCTAATTCATTCGCACGAATGTATCCATTCTAATTCATTCGTACGATCCATTCTAATTCATTCGTACGATCCATTCTAATTCATTCGTAAGATCCATTCTAATTCATTCGTACGATCCATTCTAATTCATTCGTACGATCCATTCTAATTCATTCGCACGAATGTATCCATTCTAGTTCATTCGTACGATCCATTCTAATTCATTCGTACGATCCATTCTAATTCATTCGCACGATCCATTCTAATTCATTAGTACGATCAATTCTAATTCATTCGCACGAATGTATCCATTCTAATTCATTCATACGATCCATTCTAATTCATTTGTACGATCCATTCTAATTCATTCGTACGATCCATTCTAATTCATTCGTCTGATCCATTCTAATTCATTCGCACGAATGTATCCATTCTAGTTCATTCATACGATCCATTCTATTTCATTCGTACGATCCATTCTTACTCATTCGTATGATCCATTGTAATTCATTCGGACGAATGTATCCATTCTAATTTATTCGTACGATCCATTCTAATTCATTCGTATGATCCATTCTAATTCATTCGTCCGATCCATTCTAATTCATTCGTCCGATCCATTCTAATTCATTCGCACGAACGTATCTATTCTAATTCATTCGTACGATCCATTCTAATTCATTCGTACGATCCATTCTAATTCATTCATAAGATCCATTCTAATTCATTCGTACGATCCATTCTAATTCATTCGTACGATCCATTCTAATTCATTCGCACGAATGTATCCATTCTAGTTCATTCGTACGATCCATTCTAATTCATTCGTACGATCCATTCTAATTCATTCGCACGATCCATTCTAATTCATTCGTACGATCAATTCTAATTCATTCGCACGAATGTATCCATTCTAATTCATTCGTACGATCTATTCTAATTCATTCGTACGATCCATTCTAATTCATTCATACAATCCATTCTAATTCTTTCACACGATCCATTCTAATTCATTCGTAGGATCCATTCAAATTCATTCGTACAATCTATTCTATTTCATTCGTACAATCCATTCTTACTCATTCGTATGATCTATTCTAATTCATTCGCACGAATGTATCCATTCTAATTCATTCGTACGAATCCATTCTAATTCGTTCGTACAATATATTCTATTTCATTCATACGATCCATTCTTACTCATTCGTACGATCCATTCTAATTCATTCGTAAGATCCATTCTAATTCATTCGTACGATCCATTCTAATTCATTCGCACGATCCATTCTAATTCATTCATACAATCCATTCTAATTCATTCCGTACGATCCATTCTAATTCATTCGCTCGAATGTATCCATTCTAATCCATTCGTACGATCCATTCTAATCCATTCGTACGATCCATTCTAATTCATTCGCATGAATGTAACCATTCTAATTCATTCTTTTGATCCATTCTAATTCATTCGTACGATCCATTCTAATTCATTAGCATGATCCATGCTAATTCATTCGTTCGATCAATTCTAATTCATTAGCACGATCCATTCTAATTCATTCATACGATCCATTCTAATTCATTCGCACGATCCATTCTAATTCATTCATAGGATCCATTCTAATTCATTCATACGATCTATTCTAATTCTTTCGCACGAATGTATCCATTCTAATTCATTCGCACGAATGTATCCATTCTAATTCATTCGTACGAATCCATTCTAATTCATTCGTACAATCTATTCTATTTCATTCGTACAATCCATTCTAGTTCATTCGTACGATCCATTCTAATTCATTCATACGATCCATTCTAATTCATTCGTATGATCCATTCTAATTCATTTATACAATCTATTCTATTTCATTCGTACGATCCATTCTAATTCATTCATACAATCCATTCTAATTCATTCGCACGAATGTATCCATTCTAATTACTTCGTACGATCCATTCTAATTCATTCGTATGATCCATTCTTATTCATTCGCACGATCCAGTCTAATAGATTCGCACGATCCATTCTAATTCATTCGCACGAATGTATCCATTCTAATTCATTCATACGATCCATTCTAATTCATTCGTACGATCCATTCTAATTCATTCGCACAAATGTATCCATTCTAATTCATTCGTACGATCCATTCTAATTCATTCGCACAAATGTATCCATTCTAATAAATTCGTATGATCCATTCTAATTCATTCGTACGATCATATTAATGAATTAGAATGGATCGTACGAATGAATTAGAAGGATCGTGTGAAAGAATTAGAATGCATTGTATGAATGAATTAGAATGGATCGTATGAATGAATTAGAATGGATTGTAAGAATGAATTCGAATGGATCGCATGATCCATTCGAATAGAATGGATCGTATGAATGAATTAGAATGGATCGGGCGAATGAATTAGAATGGATTGTAGGAATGAATTAGAATGGATCGTATGAATGAATTAGAATGGATCGTATGAATGAATTAGAATGGATCGTGCGAATCAATTAGAATGGATCGTACGAATGAATTAGAATGGATCATACGAATGAATTAGAATGGATCATACGAATGAGTAAGAATGGATCGTACGAATGAAATAGAATGGATTGTACGAATGAATTAGAATGGATACATTCGTGCGAATGAATTATAATGGATAGTACGAATGAATTAGAATGGATCGTACGAATGAATTAGAATGGATCGTACGAATGAATTAGAATGCATCGTACGAAAGAATTAGAATGGATATATTCGTATGAATGAATTAGAATGGATCGTACGAATGAATTAGACTGGATCGTACGAATGAATTTGAATGGATACATTTGTGCGAATGAATCTAAATGGATTGTATGAATGAATTACAATGGATCGTACGAAAGAATTAGAATGGATCGTACGAATGAATTAGAATGGATCAAATGAATGAATTAGACTGGTTACATTCATGCGAATGAATTAGAATGGATCGTACGAATGGATTAGAATGGATCGTATGTGTGAATTAGAATGGATACGGAGGAATTAGAATGGATCGTATGAAGGAATTAGAATGGATCATACGAATGAAATAGAATGGATCGTACGAAGGAATTAGAATGGATCGTACGAAGGAATTAGAATGCATTCGTATGATCCATTCTAATTCATTCGGACGAATGTATCCATTCTAATTTATTCGTACGATCCATTCTAATTCATTCGTACGATCCATTCTAATTCATTCGTACGATCCATTCTAATTCTTTCGTACGATCCATTCTAATTCATTCGCACGAATGTATCCATTCTATTCGTACGATCCATTCATACGATCCATTCTAATTCATTCATAAAATCCATTCTAATTCTTTCACACGATCCATTCTATTTCATTCGTATGATCCATTCTAATTCATTTATACGATCCATTCTATTTCATTCGTACGATCCATTCTAATTCATTCTAATTCATTCGTACGATCCATTCTAATTCATTCGTATGATCCATTCTAATTCATTCGTACGATCTATTCTAATTCATTTGTAAGATCCATTCTAATTCATTCCTACGATCCATTCTAATTCATTCGTACGATCCATTCTAATTCATTAATATGATCCATTCTAATTCATTCGTACGATCCATTCTAATGAATTAGAATTGATCGTACGAATGAAATAGAATGGATTGTGCGAATGAATTAGATTGGATCATACGAATGAATTAGAATGGATCGTGTGAAAGAATTAGAATGGATTGTATGAATGAATTAGAATAGATTGTTTGAATGAATTAGAATGGATCGTATGAGTGAATTAGAATGGATAAGAAGGAATTAGAATGGATCGTACGAAGGAATTAGAATGGATCATACGAATGAATTAGAATGGATCGTGCTAATGAATTAGAATTGATCGAACGAATTCATTCTAATTCATTCATACAATCCATTCTAATTCTTTCACACGATCCATTCTAATTCATTCGTACGATCCATTCTTACTCATTGGTACGATCCATTCTAATACATTCGCACGAATGTATCCATTCTAATTCATTCGTACGAATCCATTCTAATTCATTCGTACGATCCATTCTAATACATTCATACGATCCATTCTAATTGATTTGCATGAATATATCTATTCTAATTCATTCGTACGATCCATTCTAATTCCTTCGTACGGTCCATTCTAATTCATTCGTACGATCTATTCTAATTGATTCGTACGATCCATTCTAATTCATTCGTACGATCCATTCTAATTCATTCATACGATCTATTCTAATTCTTTTGCACGATCCATTCTAATTCATTCATACGATCCTACGATCCATTCTAATTCATTCGCTTGAATGTAACCATTCTAATTCATTCATTTGATCCATTCTAATTCATTCGTACAATCCATTCTAATTCATTCGTCCGATCCAATCTAATTCATTCGTACGATCCATTCTAATTCATTCGTACGATCCATTCTAATTCATTCGTACGATCCATTCTAATTCATTCATACGATCCATTCTAATTCATTCGTATGATCCATTCTAATTCATTCGTACGATCCATTCTAATTCATTCGTACGATCCATTCTAATTCATTCGCACGATCCATTCTAATTCATTCATACGATCCATTCTAATTCATTCATACGATCCATTCTAATTCATTCCTACAATCCATTCTAATTCATTCGCCCGATCCATTCTAATTCATTCATACGATCCATTCTATTCAAATGGATCACGCGATCTATTCGAATTCATTCGCACGATCTATTCTAATTCATTCATACGATCCATTCTAATTCATTCATACAATGCATTCTAATTCATTCATATGATCCATTCTAATTCATTTGCACGAATATATCCATTCTAATTCATTCGTACGATCCATTCTAATTCCTTCGTACGATCTATTCTAATTCATTCGTACGATCTATTCTAATTCATTCGTACGATCCATTCTAATTCATTTGTACGATCCATTCTAATTCATTCGTACGATCCATTCTAATTCATTCGTACATCCATTCTAATTCATTAATATGATCCATTCTAATTCATTCGTACGATCCATTCTAATTCATATGCACAAAGGTATTCATTCTAATCCATTCGTAGGATCCATTCTAATCCATTCGTACGATCCATTCTAATTCATTCGTACGATCCATTCTAATTCATTCGCTCGAATGTATCCATTCTAATCCATTCGTACGATCCATTCTAATCCATTCGTAAGATCCATTCTAATTCATTCGCATGAATGTAACCATTCTAATTCATTCATTTGATCCATTCTAATTCATTCGTACGATCCATTCTAATTCATTCGTCCGATCCATTATAATTCATTCGCATGAATGTATCCATTCTAATTTATTCGTACGATCCATTCTATTTCATTCGTAAGATCCATTCTAATTCATTCGTACGATCCATTCTAATTCATTGGTACAATCCATTATAATTCATTCGCACGAATGTATCCATTCTAGTTCATTCGTATGATCCATTCTAATTCATTCGTACGATCCATTCTAATTCATTCGCACGATCCATTCTAATTCATTCGTACGATCAATTCTAATTCATTCGCACGAATGTATCCATTCTAATTCATTCATACGATCCATTCTAATTCATTCGTACGATCCATTCTAATTCATTCGTACGATCCATTCTAATTCATTCGTCTGATCCATTCTAATTCATTCGCACGAATGTATCCATTCTAGTTCATTCGTACGATCCATTCTATTTCATTCGTATGATCCATTCTTACTCATTCGTATGATCCATTCTAATTCATTCGGACGAATGTATCCATTCTAATTTATTCGTACGATCCATTCTAATTCATCCGTACGATCCATTCTAATTCATTCGTATGATCTATTCTAATTCATTCGTCCGATGCATTCTAATTCATTCGCATGAATGTATCCATTCTAATTCATTCGTACGATCCATTCTAATTCATTCGTACGATCCATTCTAATTCATTCGTAAGATCCATTCTAATTCATTCGTACGATCCATTCTAATTCATTCGTACGATCCATTCTAATTCATTCGCATGAATATATCCATTCTAGTTCATTCGTACGATCCATTCTAATTCATCCGTACGATCCATTCTAATTCATTCGCACGATCCATTCTAATTCATTCGTACGATCAATTCTAATTCATTCGCACGAATGTATCCATTCTAATTCATTCGTACGATCTATTCTAATTCATTCGTACGATCCATTCTAATTCATTCATACAATCCATTCTAATTCTTTCACACGATCTATTCTAATTCATTCGTAGGATCCATTCTAAGTCATTCGTACAATCTATTCTATTTCATTCGTACAATCCATTCTTACTCATTCGTATGATCCATTCTAATTAATTCGCACGAATGTATCCATTCTAATTCATTCATACGAATCCATTCTAATTCATTCGTACAATCTATTCTATTTCATTCGTACGATCCATTCTTACTCATTCGTCGATCCATTCTAATTCATTCATAAGATCCATTCTAATTCATTCGTACGATCCATTCTAATTCATTCGCACGATCCATTCTAATTCATTCATACAATCCATTCTAATTCATTCCGTACGATCCATTCTAATTCATTCGCTCGAATGTATCCATTCTAATCCATTCGTACGATCCATTCTAATCCATTCATACGATCCATTCTAATTCATTCGCATGAATGTAACCATTCTAATTCATTCATTTGATCCATTCTAATTCATTCGTACGATCCATTCTAATTCATTTGCACGATCCATGCTAATTCATTCGTTCGATCAATTCTAATTCATTAGCATGATACATTCTAATTCATTCGTACGATCCATTCTAATTCATTCGCACGATCCATTCTTATTCATTCATAGGATCCATTCTAATTCATTCATACGATCTATTCTAATTCTTTCACACGAATGTATCCATTCTAATTCATTCGCACAAATGTATCCATTCTAATTCATTCGTACGAATCCATTCTAATTCATTCGTACAATCTATTCTATTTCATTCGTACGATCCATTCTAGTTCATTCGTACGATCCATTCTAATTCATTCGTATGATCCATTCTAATTAATTCGTATGATCCATTCTAATTCATTCGTACGATCCATTCTAATTCATTCATACAATCCATTCTAATTCATTCGGACTAATATATCCATTCTAATTAATTCGTACGATCCATTCTAATTCATTCGTATGATCCATTCTTATTCATTCGCACGATCCAGTCTAATGGATTCGCACGATCCGTTCTAATTCATTCGCACGAATGTATCCATTCTAATTCATTCATACGATCCATTCTAATTCATTCGTACGATCCATTCTAATTCATTCGCACAAATGTATCCATTCTAATTCATTCGTACGATCCATTCTAATTCATTCGTACGATCAGTTCTAATTCATTCATAAAATCTATTCTAATTCATTCATACGATCCATTCTAATTCATTCGCACGATCCATTCTAATTCATTCGTACGATCCATTCTAATTCTTTCACACGATCCATTCTAATTCATTCGTACGATCCATTCTAATTCATTCGCACGATCCATTCTAATTCATTCGTACGATCCATTCTAATTCATTCATACGATCCATTCTAACTCATTCGTACGATCCATTCTAATTCATTAGCACAAATGTATCCAATCTAATTTATTCATACGATCCATTCTTACTCATTCGTATGATCCATTTTATTTCATTCGTACGATCTATTCCAATTCATTCGTACGATCCATTCTAATTCATTCGTACGATCTATTCTAATTCATTCGTACGATCCATTCTAATTCATTCGTACGATCCATTCTAATTCATTCGCACAAATGTATCCATTCTAATTCATTCGTACGATCCATTCTAATTCATTCGTACGATCAGTTCTAATTCATTCACAAAATCTATTCTAATTCATTTATACGATCCATTCTAATTCATTCGCACGATCCATTCTAATTCATTCGTACGATCCATTCTAATTCTTTCACACGATCCATTCTAATTCATTCGTACGATCCATTCTAATTCATTCGCACGATCCATTCTAATTCATTAATACGATCCATTCTAATTCATTCATACGATCCATTCTAACTCATTCGTACGAGCCATTCTAATTCATTAGCACAAATGTATCCAATCTAATTTATTCATACGATCCATTCTTACTCATTCGTATGATCCATTTTATTTCATTCGTACGATCTATTCTAATTCATTCGTATGATCCATTCTAATTCATTCGTACGATCTATTCTAATTCATTCGTACGATCCATTCTAATTCATTCGCACGAATGTATCCATTCTAGTTCATTCGTACGATCCATTCTAATTCATTCGTACGATCCATTATAATTCATTCGCACGATCCATTCTAATTCATTAGCACGATCCATGCTAATTCATTCGTTCGATCAATTCTAACTCATTAGCACGATCCATTCTAATTCATTCGTACGATCCATTCTAATTCATTCGCATGATCCATTCTAATTCATTCATAGGATCCATTCTAATACATTCGTACGATCCATTCTAATTCCTTCGTACGATCCATTCTAATTCATTCGTACGATCCATTCTAATTCATTCATACAATCCATTCTAATTCTTTCACACGATCCATTCTAATTCATTCGTACGATCCATTCTA